>JABTTQ020002997.1:0-394494 GCA_016081115.2 Rehmannia glutinosa | reverse complement strand
GATTTAGTATTGTTCAAACCAACCAAGTTGAACCTAAACCTTAGGAAAATCTTGTGAGCTTCCACGAATGTTATTTTAGTGCTTCCGATATCGAGGTTAATACTTAAGTTTTGACTTCTAGAATCTAAGATGTATATATATCCATGTTAGGCGACGAGGACGGAGAGCTTTGAAGTTCAATAGGGATATTACATCAAATCATTCACTATTTTTCAAGCAAAGTTTCGAGGTGGGGTTTGTTTTCTAAACGTTAGCATTCGAATTCGTATAATAGAACACATAAATCAATTAAGAAGACAATCAATATAGATTTAACATGAATCCACAGTTTGATTATGCCCTAAGATCGAAAGATTAGCCCAACATATTTGATAACAAGTTCATAGACAAAATTGAATCAAATAGTTTGACATCATTTAAGTACAAAGAGATCCAAACTAAGAAAGAAAAACCCTTCTTGTTAGGATTGATGCTCTTTCCAAGCTTTGAACCCTTGCGCTTCCGTAGATGCGAAAGGTCTTGGGTGTTCTTTGTAGATTTGTCCTCCTCTCTCGAAGTTTATTGAGTTGTGTAACCCTAGTGTATTATAGTGTATTTTCGGATGTAATGACTTCTAAATTCGTGCGGGCTTTGGTCCCTTTATATAGGTGCTTTGAGAGATCACTTGTGAAGATAAGACACATGATGAATCACACGACCGTGTGTAGATCACACGTCCGACCATGCAAAGTGTTTTGGTCTCTATTTTTGCTCAGACAAACCACACGGTCATGTGCAAGTTACACTGCCGTCGTGCGATGTGTCTCTGAATTTCTTCCCTTGAACAAGTTGCACGAACGTGTAAAAACACACGAAAGTAGCTTACACGGTCGTGTGAGATTCACACGGTCTGGCCGTGTGATTTGTTTTTCTCCATTTTCTACGTGTATTTGATCTTCTCTTCGCATTCTTCAATTTTGTCCGGGTTTCTAACTATTTCTTTTCATTTTAGCTATGTTTCCTGTAAAAAGTTACAAGAATACGCAGTATCATGCGCTTCTAAGGAAACCAAGTAAATACACTAAACATGCGTGCAAATCGTCAATTATATATCAATTTGAGCCCTATATGCACGTATATTTGACACGTACCAAAATCCCCAAACTTAAACCATTGCTAGTCCTCGAACAAACTAAGAAATCTTAAGGGTATAAAGAACACACAAGAACACTATAAATATTTTAATCTCATTCAACTCCATATCTAAGTAAACCATGTAATTCATTATCAAGAAATCATCAATCACAAGTTCGGCATAATTAATACTCTTTTGGGTACTTGACATCGCGACTCACAAGTAATAGTGTATCACTCATATCTCAAATTAGATAGGACGTGTATGCGCTCATATCAATTCAATGAATGTAGAACTACCATAGGCTTGCAAATCGTCTAACATCTCTACCGTTTTAGTGTGCACAATTTAAGAATAAAAAAGACTTTTCATTTGGTTGTAATGTAGGCTCTTCTTCGATAAGGGTAGGAAAAATTTGGATTAATTGACTTGACTTGAGCAAATAGAACTCAAGTACACAGACTTTCAATTCACTAACCCAATTTCATCATAATACTCATTCTTACAAGATATTTTTCTTTTCAACTCAACTCCACCATTTTTCTCCTTTTTCATTCTTAGGCCTTTTTTGCCTGTTTGTTTTTTGCCTTAAGCTTTCAATTTTTTCACAATTTCCAGAGTTTTTCTTCTTTTCTTTCTTTTTCTTTCTTGCTCGATTTTTTTCTTTCTCTTTCAAAAAAATTTCTTTCTTTTTCGAGCTTTGCCAACTCTCTTCTTGTTTTCAAGATTTTACCACATCTCCCCCGAACAATTCATCTTCTATAAACTCAAGTTTTGGTATAAAGAAATTTTTAAGTTCAAAGCTTAAAATGTGGCTAACAATAAAAAGTTTTAAGCTCAAGGTGGCTAACTAGGGAATCATGAGTTTATAGGTAGGTTTTTTAGGCTAAGTAGGCTAAAATAAAGATGACCTTAAATCATTTCCAAAAATTGCACATACACATGGCTTCAATGAAGATACCAAAGTAAGTTCTAGAATTCTAATAATCATGAATGACACACTCAAGGAAAAAAAAATAAGACTGCATAATATGAAAACAATTAAAGGCACAAAATCTCACAGGCTTATTTTTCGCATCATGCTTAAATACCCAATTTTCTCAATAAATGCCAAACAATTGTCCTTGTTAAATGCTTAGATTATTTTGCATGAATGTGTAGTAAATGTTGATTTGCTTAGGCCCTATTGAGCCGTGGGGACTCAAGAGGTCCGGTCGATGTATCCCCGGATGGAACCCCTGTGTGCTACCTATTGTCTATGTCTACAGTATTTCAAAAGATCTATGATATGTCCTATTGGATTGTATTTTCATGCCTATGTGAGATATCTTTGTATTTAGCTTGGACAATTTATACTCCACTGAGCTGTGTCGCTCACCCCATATATAATCAGATTTTTCAGGTTAAGGAGTCGGCGATGGTTATTGGCGGTGGATAATGGGTGGCCTATGAAACTACTGGAGTAATGTCTTTTATTTTTAAATGTTATTTTCAATTGAGTAAGAAATTATTATACGATTTATGATTTCCCTATGAAACTGCTGGAGTGATGTCTTTTTCTAAATGTAAATTTTCAATTGAATAAGAAATTGTTAAAAAAAATTATTATTTTCAGAGTATTTACCTACGATGCTAGACTTTGTGTGATAATTGATTTGTGTTGAGAACAAATGTTCAGTTTCTAGGAAAATTTCGAATTGAGATAATAAATGATGAATTATTATGATTTTCTAAGTTTATTTATGTAAATAGACGAAAATGGATAATTCTTTTATAAATTAGTAAATGTGCGAATTTCTTAGAAATAAATGAATATACGAATTTTCTACAATTTATAATTTGCTTCCGCTGGTTCTATTGATTTTGAATGAGATATATTTACAAGCCTATTTTCTCTCAATAATAAATATGTATGCGATTTTTCAAAGTCTTTCACTGTCAAATGGTCTTTTAGAATTATATGACATCAAAATTATTCAAATTATTTTATGCGATTACTTCCACTGCAATTATTGTTCTTTTGAAAATTAAATGGCTCGCTATAACGAGTTGTCTTTCTCATGTTTAATGGGAAAAAAATATACGGTTAAATGAATATTTGCACACATTTTATAATTCAAAATTTCGTTAAGGGTGGTATCGTTTCGGTCTACTTTCCCGTAGACTTGCAAAATATATATATGTAATTTTTGTGTGTGTAATTCGATAATGAGTAATTAAGAATTTCTAATGTAATGGAAAAGAATTATATATCCACCACGCTATGCACGCCAACTCCAAAGCCAAGGTACAAATTCAAATTTCAAAAGTTCTATTGCTATCAAGCATCGCTATTGACATGCTATTGCCATTGCTATCATCAGCACGACAAATCACATTATTTCTATTGTGGAAAAAATTGCTTTATTTATTGATGCAATACACATGCACCATAGAGCTATTGACTACAAGGGTTTGATACATCGTATGGAAATATGGAAAGGATAATATAGAATCTAGAGGACTTGGAAGAGGACCCGTGTGATAGAATACATGAGATTCATTATGAATTTATAAGCGATCGAGAATGTTAGACCGACTATGAGTAGATTACTAGCAACATAGATTATAGATAGACTTTAGTGGCTTTCGAGTTGAATATTCATGATTTACGCCATGTTCATTTTTTTCAAGAGTAATTGATAATACATTGATAGATGCAGATTTTGTGGATCACATGCTCACGAGTTGTTCATTTGCAGCAGCAATCTGGGAATGGCTTCAAAATATTTTTCAGGTACAACTGCCGTTGGATAGAGGTTTTATTTACCTTTGTATCATGGCCATGCAACAACATTTTAGCTCACATAAGATCTGGGAGTTACCTTTGATGATATAATTCTTCGAATTCCAGCGGCAATCATCCTTCTACTTTCGTTTGTCATTGAGTCGTCACATAAGATCTCAGGGTATATGAACAATACAATTTTTGATTTATTGTGCCTTAGTTGGTTGAATGTTAAGGAAGAATTCGGCCTCCCTTACGCACACATGCGGTGCAGTAATTTTCCCCCCTACCCGACTGGACCAAGGTAAATACGAATGGGTGCATTTACGGGGCATCGGGGAGTTGCTTGGCAGTGGGTGTCTATAGAAATTGTCGCTGTTTCTTTACATTTTACTTCATTAGAGGATTAGGGACGGCTTTGCCTTTCAGGCTGAGCTTACGGCTGCAATTTTAGCAATTGAGGGTGCTTATAGTCGAGGTTGGCGTAAGTTGCGACTTGAATCTGACTCAACATATGTATGCAGATTACTGAACTCTCGGTCTTTGAAGGTTCCTTGGCGATATTATGGTCGTTGGTGGCGAACTTTATATTATGTTTCCCAAATGGATTTCAGAGTTTCACATATTTTTAAGGAAGGAAATCGTGTGGCAGACAAATTATCCAAGACGGATACATATCTCCCAAGATCGCACACTGCTCCTATGGAGATTGGTCTGGACATTCAGGCTGGCATGTTAGGACAAACTTTTTATCACCTGATTTAATTGATTAGGGTACTCTTTTTCCTACCAAGGGTTTTTTCCTATGGGGTTTTACTTTGTTAGGTTTTAACGATGCCCCAAGTTTAACTTTTTGGTTTTGATTTGTAAGCTTTTATGTTTTGATTTTCCTTAAGCTAGTTGTTTGGCTTGTAAGCAAAGAACAACGTTTTTCATTTTTATATATATTGCAAATTTATCCAAATATATATATATATATATATATATATATGTGTGTGTGTGTGTGTGTGTGTGTTAGACATGCTTGTCCATACTAGTTGGTGAGGTGGTGATGTGTTGTGTTGTATAATATTAATGTATACATTGAATATAACTATTTTAAAATAAGTAAGTTCGAAAATTGTAGAACTAGTCATGTCATATAAAATAATCAGATTATGCCAATAGCACATAACCAACATGTAATTCATGAACTATATTGACCAGGTGAATAGTGAGAGGCTCGGGTATTACATCCTCCCCTCCTTATAAAAAGTTTGCCACCAAATTTTACTTACCAAAATAAGTCGGATATACTTAGCTCTCACTGCATCTTCTCTTTCCCATGTAGCTTCTTCTACAGATTGATTTTTCAAAAGTACTTTAACTAATGGGATTTTCTTATTCTTGAGTTTTTTTTACTTTTCGTAATAATATCTCCACAGGTATCTCTTTGTAGCTCAAGTCGGCTTTTAATTCTACTGGTTCGTATTTCAAAATATGAGATAGGTTTGAAAAGTCTTTTCTCAACAAAGAAACGTGAAACACGTCATGCATTTGAGACCATCGATGCTAGTGGGTCAAGTTTATAAGCAACATCACCAATTTTTTCTGTGATATGAAACGGGTCGTTATATCTAGGACTGAGTTTTCCTTTATTTCCAAATCGCATTACCCCATTTATTGATGCCACCTTGAGAAATACTCGATCTCCTATGAAAAATTCTAACATTCTTCTTCTTTATTCTGAGTAATTCTTCTATCGGCTCTGAGCATTTTCCATTCTTTGCCGAATTTTCACCACGGCTTCTGTTATTTCTCGAATCATGTCTGGACCTAACAACTTCCTTTCGCCAACCTCGTCCTAATGACCGCAATCGCATTTTCTACCGTACGATTTCTTCATAGGGAGCCATCCTTTGTAGCTTGGTAGCTATTGTTATATGAGAATTCTAATGTAGATGTTTACTCCATCGCCTTGAAAATCTAGAACACAAGCTCTACGCATATCTTCTAAAATTTGTATTATTCATTCCGATTGTCCACCTATCCGAGGTTGATAAGCGATCTTAAATGATAGTCGTGTTCCTAGTGTCTTTGTCTCTAGAGTCCTCCGTAAAATAGATAAAAATCTAGTCTCTCTATCTGAAATAATAGATATTCGCACACCATAGAGTCTAACCACTTCATGTATATAAAGTTGTGTGTATCACCATGGAATAGGTTGAACAAATGAGAATGAAATGAGCTGATTTGGTTAGTATGTCCATGATCACCCAAATATCATCGTGTCCCTTGACGGTTTTGGGCAAACCTATCACGAAATCCATGGTAATTATTTCCCATTTCTATTCTAGTATATGCAGAGATTGCAACATTCCGGCTGGCCTTTGATGTTCTTTTTTATTTGTTGACATGTCAAATATTGTTCCACATAATGCAATATCCCTCTTCATACCTGGCCACCAATAATGCAATTTCAAATCTCGGTACATCTTAGTAGCTCCTAGATGTACATAATATGGTGTTGAATGTGCTTCTGCTAACATCCTCTCGGAGATTATACCTATTAGGCATGTATAATTGTTCTTTAAATCGCAGATACTCCATTCTCGCTATTTTGAAATACAAAAACACAGATCGAGGTCTGTTTTTCTTCACATTGGCATGGTATTCATCGCCTTGTCCCTATTGGATTCTATCTATTAACATCGGTCGTAATGCTAATCGACAACTTAGCTTCAATGGACCCTAGTTATACAATATCCACGTTCATTTTATGGAGATCCATTAGCTCTGGTTTCATAATTTGATTCGCATTGCATTGCTTTGTGTTGATTTCTAGCTCAACACATCTGCTCTGACATTGGCATTACAAGGGTTCTAATTGATCACACAATTGTAGTCTTCCACTAGCTCCAACCACCATCTTTGTCGCATATTCAATTCTTTCTTTGTGAAGAAGCACTTTAAACTTTTGTGATCTCAGATAGATCTCACACCGTTCCCCATAAAGATAGTGTTTCCATATCTTAAGAGCAAAAACCACTACAACAAGTTCTAGATCATGTGTAGGGTAGTTCTTTTCATAGTCCTTCAATTATCTCGACGATACGCCATCACCTTACCGTTTTGCATCAATACGCATCCCAAGCTATTCTTTGAAGCATTACTATAAACTACAAAACCTCCAGTACCTGTTGGGATTGAGAGAATTGGTGATGAAATCACTCTCTTTTTTAGTTCTTTAAAGCTTTGTTCTCATGCCTCTGTCCATTTGAATGAGACACTCTTTCTGGTAAATTGCATTAAAGGCGTAGCATCCTGGAGAATCCTTCCACAAATCGGTGATAGTAACCAGCTAAACCCAAAAACGTACTTCTCAAGGATTAGTAGGTTGTGGCCAATTATTGATAACCTCCACTTTACTTGGATCAACTGATATTCCTGATCCAGATACAACATGTCCTAAGAATACTACTCGATCCTGCCAGAATTCACATTTCTTAATTTTAGCATACAATGTTTTGCTTTTAGGACTTCTAATACCATTCTCAAGTGTTCAATGTGCTCCTCTTTTGTTCTAGAGTAGATTTTTTTTAGTAAAATCAAAAAAATAATATAAAAAGAATAGAAGGGTCTTGATCACAAGCCGATCAGGTAGCGCAATATTTGAGGCATCGTTAAAAACCTACCAAGGTAAAACCACCATTGTGGAAAAAAATCCAGTAGGAAAAGAGTACCCTGGCGAGAAAGGAAAAGTACCGTAGAAACCATAAAAGAGCACATAACCAAAATTATCTAACAAATCTATAATGTGCTCGTCCAACATAATCCTCCGTGAGCAAAGAGATAATATCCTTCGGAGGGGCATCCCACCAACTAAAAACCTCCCGAATACTTGTTGAGCTGGTCTGCCGCACGATTAATATGAGAAATAACGAAGTTCATCTGGGAAATCATGTATAAAGAGTACTTCCAATGACCAACAAGATGTCAAGAAATGGACCCAGCCCGAGATCAAAAAGATCCACCACAAAAGTAAAATTTGATTTAACCCAAAGATTTGTCCAACCCTTATGAAACGCATAGGAGATCGCATGCATCATGGTCAATAATTCTGCCTCAAAAGCATAGCCAATGCCACACTGCTCTACAAAACAACCTCGAAAAAGCCCTAGCGGTATGGTAGACACCGATGTCATAAGTCGCCCTAGAGATCTGCTTTGCATTGCAATCCGTATTAACTTCAATCCAACCCGGGAGGGGTAAATGCCAAGGGACCAAAATTTTGCGTGGAGCTTTCGGAACACGACCCTGGATCTTCAGACGGTGTAGGCAAAGTAAATCATCCTGAGTATTATTCATGCAACCCTTGTCTAGATGAGCGTATTCCAAGATCAACGCCCGTAACTGAACAAGAGCCGCCTCTGTAGTCCATTTCTTGTCATTAATGTTCACATCATTCTGAATGTGCCAAATAAGCCAGATACAGGATATGATCACCACCTTCTATATAAATGTAATCTGATCACTGAAGTAAAATCCCATCACATGAACCAAGAATTCTTTAAAGCAATAGCCTCTGTGCAAAACCACATCAAGTGATTCAACAATTCAATCCCAAAGAGCCGCTCAAAAGCACAAGAAACAAAAATATGATCAACCGAATCCGAATGTGCATAACAAAGGCCACATGAGAAAGGCCCAATAAATCCTCGATGGCGGAGAACATCCAGGACAGTTAAACATCCAAAGATGGATCTGTAAACAATGACATATCTTCTTTTAGGAATGTGAGGAGACAAGATCCAAGAGCCCCATTTAATAATAGGGAAAGAAGACTGTAAAAGAGTATAGGCCACTTCAGAAGAGACTGTCCCATCCATAGAATGCATCCACACCCTTTTATCTATGGAGTCCGGTGTAATTGGGCAACGAACAATATCCAGAACAATATCCAAATAGGCCTCAACAAATAAAAAAGTGAAATGCCAAGTATTATCATAAAAGAAGTCTGAGATGTGATTCCAAAAGTGAATTAGATACTCTTGAGGTATGCCAATCCAATCTACAACAACGTAACCAAGCCAACTATCCGTCAAAAAATCAACAGAAGAGTGCGCCCCCGGAATCCAATGAGAATTCGTCCAACAATCCTTCACCCAGCCCAAATCGACGAAGGCAAAAAAGTATTTCGAATAGAACAATTTGCTAATAAGAATTGACTATGAAGAGTATGATGAACAACCAAAATCATAGGTAAGAACTTTCCAGGAAAATTTCATAAGATGAGCACGATTGGCCGTAATAATTGAGTAGACACCAAGACCCCCTTCATTCATTGGAGTGCAACAGCGAGCCCAGATAAAATTACGCATTGTTTTCTCTAGTCGCTTAAGCATGGAGGTCGGTCATTTATAAACAAGCGTGGTGTGAACCAAAGAACTTGCAATCACTGAATTAACCAAGCCAATGAAAGGGAGGAACCTTTCTACCGTTTAAATTTAAGAATGATCTTGTCAAGCAAAGGTTGCAACACCCCATGCTTAGGCACCCTCTTGAAGATCGGAACCCCAAGATATGTAGTCGGAAAGTTGTCAACAGTAATCCCCATAATAGTCTAAATCTGATGCCGAATATACTGGGAGACATGAGAACCAAAGAACACCTTATACTTATTCGAACTGAATACCTGACCCAGAAAGGAAGCGTAAAATCGAAGGGTACTGAAAATGTGTTGCCCATTAGCCGAGTTAGCCGCATAAAGGATCACTATATTATCTGCATACAACATCGTGGATGGAAACATAACATTGCACGGAGCAACAAAAGGCATGAGAAGTTGTGAGGAAACTAATCGTGAAATGAGCTTCCCTAGAACTTCTTCAACGATGCAAAAAAGCAGCAAAGAAAGCGGGTCTCCCTACCGGACACTGCAGGAACAAGCAAAATAACCAACTGGCGAACCAGTCAGCAAAATAGAAACACGGGCTGAACACAAAATCACAACAATCCTTGTTTTAGAGTAGATCAAGATATCATCAATAAACACAATAACAAATTTATCCAGAAAATCTTTAAGTATTTGATTCATCAAGTCCATAAAAGCTGCTAGTGCATTAGTCAACCCAAATGGCATCACCAAGAATTCATAGTGTCCATACCTTGTGATGAATGATGTCTTGGGTATGTCATCTTCTTTTATTTTCAATTGATGGTACCCAATCGCAAGTCGATCTTTTAAAACATTAATGCCCTTGAAGTTGATCGAACAAATCATCCATTTGAGGTAATGGATATTTATTCTTGATTGTAACATTGTTCAATTATCTATAGTCGATACGAGTCTCATTGTACTATCCTTATTTCGTACGAATAAGACTAGAGCACCCCATGGCGAGAAGCTAGGTCTAATGAAGCCTTTATCTAGAAATTTCTTCAATTGTATCTTCAATTCTTTCAATTCATATGGAGCCATGTGGTATGGAGCTTTAGAGATTCGGGATTTCCCTGGAAGTAAGTAAATAATAAACTCAATATCACGATCGGGTGGTAATCCAATAAGATCATCTGGAAATACATTGGGGTATTCTCGTACTATTGGAACTTCATCAAGGGACGGTTGGTGTTGTTCGGCAATGCTCATGACAGTTACTAGGTATCCTTCATAGCCAACATTCAGTAAACATTGTGCCTTTAGTGCTTATATCATTGGAAATCTAAAGTGAGTCGTGATTCTAACAAAGTTAAATGGATCTTCTTCTAGGGGTTGAAATGTCACTGTCTTTTTCTGACAATCAATTGTAGCACCATACTTTGAAAACCAATCCATACCCAAAATGATATTATAATCGTTCATGGCTAACACAATTAGATCTGCATAAAGTTCTCTGTTTTTAATTAGAATAACACAAGCTCTTAAAATTTGATTGGTTTGTCTTGAGTCTTCAGATGGAACCATCACATTGTAACTAATCTCCATAACATCTGGTGTCCTACACATAGAGTTGTCAATTTTGAGCTGGTCCACTGGTGTCATACCCATGAGTCACAATTTCGGCCAAAGACACGGTGGTGACCCGATCAGCCCGGTAAAAGCACCAGACTGGGCTCTAATTTTAGAGGCCCGAATTGAGTTAGACTTTTTTTGTCCCTGTCGGTTAAACCCAAAAAATGGGCCGGCCCGGTTAGCCTAATTTTTTCAGTGTATTTTTGTGGACTGGGTCGAGCTAGGCTTTAAAAATAATAGCCCAAGTACTTGTTAGCCGGCCCAGTTTTTTCTTTTGGCCCGGTGGGCCAACATAGCCGGCTCGTTTGACATCTCTACCTACCCAACCTATTCACATACTCAATGGATACAAATGAATGCGTAGCTCCTGAATTAAACAACATGAATGCTGGTACACTAGAGATACGGAGTTTACATGTCACCACGATGGGTTTGTTTCTGCGACTGCTCTGGTGATGGTAAAGACTCTAGTTGGTACGTTTTGTTTCCTTGTAGGGTTTGGGTTTTATGGGCATGTTCTGGCAAGATGACCAACCTTCCCACACATAAAACATCTTATAGGATATGCAGGGCAGTTTCCCACGTGTTGGACTCCACATTTCAGGCACTTAAGTTGTTGAATTGGTGCTTTCCCTTGCTCCACCCTACGTTTCTTACTTGGATCCCACTGTTGCTGACCCTATTTTGGTTGGAAACTATATTTCTGTTGTGGAGTTTGGGAGTGTATTTTCTGTTGATTTCCAACCCACCATTGTCCTTGTCCCTGTTTGAACTGGCGTCGGGCTTTTGGAATCTTTCCCCCACTATCTCGACTTGATCCATCCATTGTTGTGGTTGATTTATTTCTGCTCTTTGTTGTCCATTAGTATCCCTCTAATGGATGAGTTGTTGAATTTGTTTGGATTGTCGTTGGATGAGCTCTATAAGTCGAGTTATGACATCATCTCGATCACCAGTCAATATAGGTGTCTCCCCTCCTTGGTTTCTATTCTCACCACTACACTCATCCCTAGTTCTCACCATAACTGGAACAATGTCTTAGGAGAAACCTAATAACACATGGCCAATACAATTTATGAAACATAAAGTGCATCAGACAATAAAGTAAAACTTCTGGCGTGGTTGTGCTTTACGAGTTTGGAGTTCATGTACATGGATAGTCTACAGAACCTATAGTCGGGCTCTGATACCACTCTGTGATGCCCACCCCTACTACTACATTACTTAACAATATAAAAAGTGAAACTTGATAATGTAAACCCTATATATATGTACAATTTTTTTTGTCCTTGTGATATTTTGAAAACAAACCAAAGAAAATCATTTTGATTATAAGGAAATGACAAACCATGTCCACTAGAAAAAAGATAACAAACCCTATTATTAAACAAAACATACATCCATGTGACCAACCACATAGCCTACATCACAAAGTTATTTACAAGTACATATTTACATCAAAGTTTTCAAAAGAGAATATAGTATTAGTCCAAATATAATACATAGCCAAAGACAAGATAACCGATAGCCCAATGATTGTCATCCATATACATTGTCCTCGAACTGTAGGAGCTCCAACGATCCGCCCAATAAGCTCATGAAATCCAAAGACCACGGACTCACCTATAATGCATGAACTACATGAGCTAATACTCAATAAAAGAAAATCATGCATGCTAAAAGAACAATGTAATACAATTGTAATGCATTCCAAGATGTTTTACCAAAAGTGCGCAAGATGAGTTGAAACATTTTATTTCGAAATATTTCTTTTCATTAGGCCCTTGACCCATCAGCTATGCACCAGAAATAGATCAACACAATATCAATAATCACATGGCCATAATCAAATTGACACCGCCTAGGGCCATCTCCTGGGACCAGATGAGGTCCACCCCCTGTCTTCCCCAATGATCCACCAGGAGTTTTCCCCCTAACGTGTCAAACCAGGCACAATCAAGTGGTCTTCCCCTCATGACCGACCGTCGAAGGCACACCCCTGTCAACCTCTATGATCCTCCGAGAAGTAACACCTACTGAGCCCAAACCATATCAGAAAGCATGCTTTGCATGCCTCGGTGCACTAGCAGTGGTCAATAAAAACCTTTTTTTTTCTCAAAAGCCATGTTGTGCATGCATCATTTCAACAATGCTCATATGTTATGCATGCACGTGCAAATGCTAATGAATACCATACTCAACGAAACAATATTGACCATGTTTCCTTATAGTATATCATTCAAGGTACGAGGATCACATTTAGTATAGATAAAACAGGAAATACTATGTTCATGTATTGTAGTTGCATATGAATTTTCACTTACCTTTCGTCCTTGAATATTCTATTGAAAATTAGATACTTACACAGCTCACTGTGGTGGAGATGGAGAATAGTGGCCTTGTTGGATGTGCCACTGGTCCATACGAGACATCATCTCATACATCTGTTGTTGCTGTTGGGTGATGGAATCAACACGTTGCAAGTACTCGGTGTGATACTCATCTACCGTAGCCGACAATTGATAGGTGTCATCTATCAACGAGCCCATGTGGACCTCCAACTGTTCAAGCCTATCACTTAAGTCCCGCTACTTCATATCTCCTTGCCTAGAGGATTCAGGCCTATCCGTCTCATCTCGAGGCTCATCTTGCTCACCTTGAGCAGCAGTCGCTTGCTCTCCCCTCATCAACCAATTACCCCTATCCCTTGTCGAGGTAGCATCTATATTTTGGAGTTTAATATTGGTCCTATCCGCATGAAGTAACCAATAATCACGCCCATCAAACCTAATCATCCTCATCGCGGTCAAGACAGTCATATCAATCTTTTGTCCCCCATTCGCACGCGCATACCCCCTAAAATTCACATTAAAGTGTTCGACAATAGTTGTAATTAACCCTCATACACATATCCCTTTTTCTTACTTTTTCGCCCAATCGAATTGTCTAGCAAAGAATGCCCCGACATTGGGCACCACCTCAGTTCCCGAGGCCATACACCACAAAATAAACAATCATCAACACAAATATCTCCTTTGCTATCTTCCCTAGCAAACATCGTTTCCACCAATGTGTGTTGCACATAACGAAAAATGGGGTTCCTAATCTTGACGCCTTAGAAGTACCCGACGTATAAATTCATTGGCCTGCTATTTTCTTCCAAAACCCGAGCATATCAAAATTCTCATGCCCCTCTACCCCATACGCCGGATTTGATAAATAGCATTTAAATCAACAATCGAAAGCTCTCTCGGCTCAATATAAATCGAATCCTCATCAAATTTCTTTTTTGAACTACTAATTCAAATGTGCTCAAACATTCATATGAATATACCAAATATGTAGTCAAATTTCCGTTCAACATAACATCCCAATCAATTCACCCACACAAAGCGCGAAAATCATTCAACAGTCCCAAATTAGTAAGAGTAGGTTCATCGAGATACCTTGTCGAAATAATGTTCTTGTTGTAGAGAGCCTCCCACCAAGACCTAGTACATCTCGTTTGTGAGGATAACATTATAGAACTCCCTGTTCGTTCACCTTATATTTTAGCACGAGTTCGGGCTTTGGAGTTGGCTCCCTCCTTCTCCTTGTGTTTCTCCGAACTCCACTTTCTCCTCCTCTTCAAGCCATTGATGTGGGTTTGAAGCTTTTGAAAAATCTGAAAATGTGATACTAAACTCCCCCAAACTTGAAGAAGAACAAGAGAAAGTTGAAAATTTTTAAGAAATTTGTGGTTGGTTTCTTGAAAGAGAGAACTATGTGTGCTCTAGCTTGAAGATTTGAAGTTGAATTTCAAGAATTTTGAAGAAGGAATGGGGTATTTGTAGGGAAATTTTTGACACATAGGGTTTTTAAGGGAAGAAGTGGGATAAACTTGGAATGTTTGAGTTTAAAAAGGGAAGAAAATTTCGACTAATCAAAGTACACGATCCATGTGAAATTACGGTTGGACCGCACGCCGTTGTTGCCTTGCCTCTTTTTAAGTTTCGACCAAATACACGGTCGTGTGAAATCACACGCCGGGGCCGTGTATTGGGTCTCTATTTTTTCGTGTCACACGGTCGTGTATTTTGTTTTTGATTTTTCTTTTTTAAAGATAAAACCCAGAGCTTGTCTTGATGCCTCCTACACAATAACTCACAAAAACAAAGACAACTAAAAATTAAGTTATAAAATAAAAATCAAATTGAACAAAGGCGATCAAAAAAATTTAGGTTGCCTCCCAAAAACTGCTAAGTTTTACGCCTTTAGCCAGAGGTCAGATTCTATTACTACTGTTGTTGAACTGTATCATTTGTTGTCTTTGGGCCCTCGTATTCTGTACCACTCATCAGACGAATGGCATTGCATTGTTCTCTTGGGTTAAGTTCCGTATCTCTTGGAAATTTGCCATTTTGATGTTGGCCTTCCACTGCTATAGCGATTTGGGCTACTTGTGTCTCTAAAGACTTCAGTATTGCATTTACGTTCTGTTAGATAAATATTTTTATCATAATTTAATTATTTTTATATATATTTCGTTTTTATTCCAAAACAATGTCCCCAAATGTTGTCCAAATAGTTTTTTTTGAATAAATTCGAAATAAAAAAGAGAGTTATCCTGATCACAGGCAGATCAGGTAGCCAAACAAATAAGCCTCAAAATAAGTTCGAAAGAAAAATGAAATGGTCACAAGCCGACCAAATGGCTGAATGGTTGGGGCCTCGTTAAAACCTCCCAAGGTAAAACCCACCCTTGTGGGAAAAACCCTTGGCAGGAAAAAGAGTACCCCCATAAAGAAAAAAGCGTCCAAAACGAAACAACAAGGATAGCCCAGATGCATTAATTAGCAAACCTATAGTTGGACTGGCCAACATAGTCTTCCGTGAGAAAAGGCATGATATCCGCTGGCTGTACTCCCCACCAAGTCTTAGTGCGATCTTTTGCTTAGTAAATCCATCTGTGAAAATCCATCTGTGAAAGTAGATGCATAGTGTAATGCCACTTGCTAAGGTGGCGCCAGGGAACCACCACGGACCTCTTCTGGAGCAAGTCCACCACATAAGCAGAATCGGACTCAAGCCAAAGTTGGGTCAGCCCTTCTCGAATACATAATGAATGGCCCGCATAGCCGCCACCAATTCAACCTCAAAAGCAAATCCCGAACCACAACATTCGATAAAGCAACTCCGAAAGAAGCCTCTGCAGTTCCGAAAGACCCCAGAAGCTATAAGGCGTCCCGGTGCCCCCAAAGCACTGCCGTCCGTATTCACCTTGGTCCAGCCCGGGAGGGGTTTTTGCCAAATAACTTGCACAATCTTCAAGGCTTGTCGAGGCCTCCCCGGTACACGATGTCTTCGAAGAATGAAAAGGTCGTGTTGATCATTATGCATGCAACCCCGATCTAAGGAAGATGATTCCATAATAAGAACACGAAGGTGGAGGATGGCCGTCCACCGTCCAGAGCTTGTCATTGAAAACCAAGTCATTTCGAATATGCCAGATGAGCCAGATGCAAGATAACACTGCTACATGCCATAAGAAAGCAACCTGCTCACTGAAATGAAAATTCATTAAACGCACCAGGAATTCATTAAAGCTATGAGCCATAAAAGGGTGAACGTCAAATGAGTATAAAATCTACCGCCAAAGGACCCCTGCAAATACACAAGAGACAAACAAATGATCAACACATTCAGTAGCAGCACAACAAAGACCACAGACCAAGGGGCCAATGAAACTCCCCCTAGGATGCAATAAATCCAATACCGCTAGTCGATTGTGGATAGCTCTCTATGCCACAATAGAATGTCATTCTGGGATATGAGGTGACCAAATTCAAGAACCCCATTGGACCACTGGAGAATGAGGCCGCAAATAAGAGTATGCCGCTTTCGAAGTAATAATCTCATCATCAGAGTGCATCCAGACTCGCGTATCCTTCAAAACCAGGGCTATGGGGATGCGAACAATATCCTGGACCAGATCCAAGTAAACCTCAACAAATGAGAAGATGAAATGCCAGGACTCATCATAAAAGTAATCGGAGATGCGATGCTGAAATAGATATCTGTACTCCTATGGGATACCAATCTATCTGCAATGACGTAACCCAACCAATTTTCAAGCCAAAATAAGACCTCGGAATTACACCCAGGGATCCAATTAGAGTCATCCAAGAAACCCGTAATACAAGGCCTAATCCCGGTCCAGATGGGAGAAGGGATGAACGATCGTCGGGGAGAACCGTCCGAAGTCAAATAACATTTTCTGAGTATTTTGTAAACCACAGAATCTGAATTCATAACCTTCCAGCCTAATTTCATCAGAAAAGCATTATTAGCAACCATAATAGAGTAGACACCCAGTCCCCCTTGTACCCGAGGAATACAACATCGATTCCAATTAACCACCACCGAACCTTTAGAGTTAACATCACTAGTCCAGATAAAGTTACGCATGGCCTATTCAATATGCTTATGCAAGGATCTAGGCCATTTGTAAACCATCATCGTGTGCACAAAGGAACTAGTGATCACCAAATTCACCAGGAAGACACGACCATCAATAGATAAAGATGTCCCTTTCCACCTTCTAAACTTGAGAATCACCTTATCAAAACGCAGTGAAATCCGCAACCTGAGGAGCACCTATAAAGATTGGGGCGCCTAGATAAACCATAGGGAAGACCCCTAACTGAATACCTGTAATCGTCTGTATACGGCCACGCACATGATTAGAAACCCGGGTGCTGAAGCAAACTTTAGATTTTCGAGGATTGAAGGCCTGACCCAAGATATCCGCATATAATGTGAGGATCTGAAGAAGAGTGTGTGCATTCGCTGAAGAGGCCCCGCACATAATCACAATATCATCCATGTACATAATGGAGGAAGGGCAAATGATCTGTTTAGGCGCCATGAACGGCCCTATCTGATTCTAGGTAACCGCTACTTCAATAAATTTGCTCAGTACGTCCTCCTCAATGCAAAAGAGTAAAGGAGATAAAGGATCTCCCTGTCTAACCCCTCGAAAACAAGAAAAGTATCCCACGGGCGATCCATTCAATAAAATCAAAATTCTAGAAGATTGAAGAATAACTTCAATCCAATGAATGAAAACCTTCGAAAAGCCAAACCAACGCAAGACGTGAATCAAAAAACCACAATTAATATCAATTTTGAAGATCATGTTGGCATCATTCTAACCATGCAAAACATTGAAGCCTTCAGAAACCAGGGCTATACAGTCGTGAATCTGCTTGCCCAAAATAAACCCAAACTGCGTATGAGACAAATAAGCAGAAATGATAGAGCCCAGTCGAGTAGCCAAAATCTTGGTAATAATCTTGAAAAGAAAATTACTCATAACAATCGGCCTAAAGTTCTCAATAGAATTAGCATCCTTAGTTTTCGGAATGTGTGCCATAAAACTAGCATTCAACCCCGCAGGAAGGGTCGAGCTACTGAAGAAAAAACGGACAGCGGCGGCCACATCTGCTGAAATAACGTCCCAAAAGTGACAATAAAACATCGCATTGAAACCGTCTGGGCTAGGAGAACTGTCCGAACCCATATCAAAAGCAGCTTCTCTAATCTCCGACTCTGAAGGAATAGCCATCAAATGAGTGTTATCCGTCGTACCCACCATAGAAGATATCACTTGATCAACCAAAGTATAATCCAAAATTGTAACCCCTGTGTCCGCGAAGAGCTCCTTATAGAAGGATATAATATGGTTCCCAAGAACAGCTGGATCATCTGAGTAGCTACCATCGATCATCAGACCCTGGAACCCCGAGCGTCCACTTAAAATCTGACAACGATGATGAAAGAATGATGTATCATGATCCCCATCCTTAAGCCATGCCGAGCGAGCTTTTTGCTCCAGAAATTCAGATAGTAATAACAGCGTGTGAGAAAAAGCGTTTGGGCTTCAAGTTCCATGTCACGATGTGCAGCAGTAAAGCCCGTGGTCTCAATATCTAACGAATCGCCGAACTTTCTCCATCGACTCTGCACCTTACGATTAACATCCCCAAACACGTCTTTATTCCAGACCTTAACCGTCTGACGCAGCCTTTTAAGCTTCCACATGATGCACAACAGTGGACTGGGTCGCGTCGCATGTAGGGCCCATAAAGAAGTGACTACATCCAAAAAAGAATCATGATAAACCCACATGCGCTGGAAACGAAATGGATCCGGACCCCTAATGACAGAAGATGAGCAAGAAACCAAAATGGGATGGTGGTCCATTGTTTTCCCGAAATGCGAGGAAGAACCAAACCCTTAACAACTTTCCATAGAGAGAAAAATCGACACGTTGCTAGGGCTCGATCCAATTTAGCGTGGAGATGGGATATAGGCATACGGGGAGAGCACCAAGTGAACGATTTCCCCGTGGTCTGCACAGAAAACAAACCAGCATCCTCTAAAAAGTCCCTAAAATCCTGACAAGAGGTTTGGGATAAAGTACCACTGCCCGAATGCTCATGATGACCCAAAACAACGTTAAAATCCCCAATAAGCAATAAATCATCAAGACCCAAATTTCTCAAATCCAGCCAAAGCGTGCGCCGAGCAATACGATCACATAAACAATGAGCAAAACCAATATGAAAAATCATATAACTCAATTGAACCTGCAGAACAATACACTGAGAAGAAGACCAAACCTGTTGCAAAACAGAGATGCCATCATCACATAAAACCCAAATATCAGCCCGACCGTTAGCACGAAAATTTTGAGTCACGAAACTCAAACCCAGACTACTCCAATAGGAAAACGATATCGAAGAAATGTCCACCTTAGGCTCACAGATAGCCAAAAATAGAAGGTTTATGTTTCTAACATAAATCCTTAAGACCATTACGAGAAACAATGTTCCCAATCCCCCGGATATTCTAGAAGATGCAATTCATTGAGATGGAGGGGGAGGGGCTGCCCGTGTCGTGCGCATGGTAAAAATAGACGTGTGATGTGTTGCTGAATCCGACGATTGAGCATTAGCCACTTCATCAGCATAGTCTGCCCATCGTTTTGAGGTCGCGAAATCTAATTCATTGGGCCCCGGGGGGTCCAACTCAATCGTGAGGTCATGAATGGCCGGAGAAGGACCCTGAGCAACATTCTGAAGTAATATGGATTTGGCCACATCAAGGGAGCTATCCCAGAAAGCTCGACTAAGAGCACGAATGGGCTTTTCCAACGGGTGCTGAATAGTAAGAGACAGACTTGTAGAAAATGAACCAGTGTTAGAGACTGGAGCCTTGGGAACCGTATGCCACGTGGGGAGAACCGGAGATGAATCCATGGGATGCTGGTATGGAGTGTCATCATCTGTGGCAAGATCCTCAAAACCATTGCCAAGGTGGATATCGTTAGGACAAGTGACTATGGCACATGAGGGGGAGCCCGCCGCATAGTTGAACCCGTATTATCTATTGAGTTATCAACGACCTTGCTCTTATCCGTCGCCTGCTGCACAGGACGATAAACTTTGCAAACTCTGCAACGACCTCATTGAACTGACTTAGGGCGACCATCCGGAGCCCTGGAACGTCCTTGAGTAGGACTAACACGTCTTTCCGTAGCCGCAGTCCCCATAGTAGTAAGACGGCAAGAAGCAGTCAAGTGTCCCGTAACATTACATTTAGAGCAGAACTCCAGGAGTTTCTCATAGCTAACCGACACAAACGAGCACTGACCAACCCGTTCTACCATAATATGATCCTCCAACAGCTTTGCGAGATCAATATCAACCAACACACGAATAAAATGTCCCAGAGATCCATCGAGAGATCGTTGATCGATTTGAATTGGATTACCAATAGCACTGGTGATCCCCAAGATAGTATTAGGATCCCAGTATTCCAAACTGAGCTCAAAAATACGAACCCAAACACTTGCTACCGAGGTGTGAACCTTATAAGGGTTGAAATCTAGGACCCGGGAGAAAGCCGAATAGTACCGGGTGAATCGTCCAATTGATACGTATTTGAGCATGAGGTCGATCCTGCGCATTAAAAATTTAACACAAAAGTATCCCTTGCCCAAGGAATTAGTTTCGATCATTGTTAATGCCGCATAGTTCGGATAGCCTTTTATGCAAAAGCACAGTCGGCCATGGTTTGTTACCTTTTCCCAAAATGACCCTCCCAATCAAAGAATGAGAGAATTCGACAAGACATTCTTTGAAAACGTTCTCATCAATAGTCACGAATAATAATCTCCCTTCCTAATAGATTTAAGGATAGATTGAATTTTACCAAACCATATGATAAAATGAAGCGGGGTTACCTGGGGCCTGGGTGAATGTAGAATCCAATGGGTATTACCTGAAATAATTTTTCGCAAAAGTGTTTCCCATATTAGTATGAGCATTAGCATTATGAGCCAAAAGTTGAGGGTTCGAGTCATGGGCGGAGGTCATTGGATAAGAGCTTCCAGCAATCTGAGCAGCATCTTGGGGAGCAGCATCCTTGGGGAGGCATGCAGGCGGAATTCCATGTAGGTGGCAGACAGCAGCCCAGGGGCCATCATCCCCCTGGGGGGAGGCCTTGAGGAGGAAGAACCAAATTTAACCCCACAATTGTTTTCAACACATTATTTTTTAAGATTAAAGAGAAGTTTCATTTTTTTTTATGATAATTTGCTTCAGAAATGGGTCAAACAGGTTACATCAAAACTATTTTAAATTATTAATAATGAGAATTAGATGAGAAATTCTAAACTCTAAAATATTGAAATTATTGATTCAATGTGAAACCAATAATCTGTTATGGTCTCAACTTCAGGTCCAATTTCTCAACCAAAGACTGCATATTGTTCAATTGCTACTGTTTTATTAAACTGGGTCTGCGTGCCATAAAGTGTGTCTTTATGTGATTGATTTGGCCTTCGGGCAAATAAAATATTATTGTTCTACCAAATATTGACTGTTTGAGTCTATTGCGGTTTGGGTTAGTTAGATAATGGATCGAACAGGTTGCATGTGGTCCCTATGTGACTACCCATGTGCCTATTCCCATTTTCTGGTCGGGTCGGAGACGGCGATGGAACTTGGGTCGTAGAACGGTATATTTCGGAATATGACGATCTCTGGACAAAAGCCCACAGCTAAAGAGGCGTCGAGCCAACTGGGAGGGATAAGGTGACTGGGCTTCGGCCAAATACTATTTTGGAGTTATAAGGAGAATGGACAGGTTCTGTATCTGATCAACACCGACCCTACGTTTACTATTTCGGGATTGATTGACTGACTGTCTGCCTGGTTTTAAAATGAGATATCTACTGACTGTTTTCAAAATTAAAATATCTACTTTCTATTTTAAAGATTGAAAAATTCTATTATACTTGACTGATTGTTGCACTGGTGTGTGTCATATCATTGCTATTATTTTCGACGTTTTCTCATTTTAGCATTAGGTTTGATAATGTTATTGTTCTACTAAATAACAAATGGATATGCTTATGTAGAAAAACTAATTTTTCATACTAAGTGATTTGCTCAAGCTAAATAAAATTATTTCCACTTTTTATAAATAACTGTTGCATTCCCCTTCCCCACCTCACTGAGCTCTTTTAGCTCACCCCACTAGTTTTCTAAATTTTTTTCAGAGATTGACGAGTATGTTGATAAGTTGACTGGAGGAAAGCATCGGAACAAGAATGAGGCTTGAATGGTCGGCTGCTGTAAATGTATATATGGGGTGAATTTTTGGATTACTACTGTGAATTATAAACATATGTGTTACCTTGTACTAGAGACTTGATAAGTATGAAATTTTGGGTCACTTTTACAGCTTTATAGATTTTTGTTGGGTAAATAAATTCAGTTTGATCTTGTATTCATGGATATTTGGGTTATAGCTCTTGTCAACATTAAGTGTGTAATTATGGGAGTTGTACTCCATTTGATATTATTCTATTATATTGGGTTATAGAAATTTGGGCGTGACACGTGCAGTAGGTTTTGAGGTTGGAATGAAATTCGACGGGAGGGAATTGTATGGAACCGTTGGAGAAGAAGACGGATGTTGAGACCGGACGTACGGGCTGAAATTGGACGTTAGTCCATGGAAGGGTGGCTCCACCATGGAGTCACCGGAGAAGCTAACTGGAAATCCAAGGTTGAAGAAGGGAGACGCACGAGAGAGAGGAAACCCTAGAGAGAGAAGCTAACGTGAAATCCAAATACTTCAAAATGATTTAATTGATTTTTACTAATTTTTGGAGTATTTCTTGAACTTTATTTTTGATAAAAATCGGACAACACTTTTTGAGGCCAACCAACCTTGGCCCTGAGGGCAACCTTTGCCTGGAAATCAAAACTTGAAACAGAAACGAAACATAAAGTTTTTTGGAGGAGGTCGACTGGTCGACTAGTGGTCAACCGGTGTGGTCGACCGGTGTCTATTTATGTGCATTTTGTAAAAACTGTTTCTGTCTTGGAAAAATTGAAAGGTGACCGGTCCACATAGGGGGCGACCGATCAAAGGCTCGATCGACCGGTCCAACCCCCCGTCCAACCCGTGGTCCGATCTCTTATTTACTTTTTAAACATTCGAAATTTCAATAGGACAACCAGTTGACCTATGATTTTTGACAGCAAAATTCTATCTGTTATTAAGCCATTATCAGCAAGATTTACTTTTTCATTTCTTAACCATTTTTATAGATCTTTTCATCCTTCTTTTATAGACAAAAGTGAAGATGGGGGAGCCTATGTTGGAGATCCAATCTTGAAGACTCTTCTATAAATAGATGAAGGATTTGAAGGATCAAACACAACATAATTACACAAAGCAACAAGAAAATCAACAAATTCTCTTATTCTTCATTGTCAACATTCTTGTTTTATTTAGCCTAAGTCTTACACTTGCACATCTTGAGTATTAGGCTTCATTCTTGATTACACTTGCACTTCAAAGTTGTATACTTCATTTGAGTTGTAATCTTGAATTGGTTTAAATCATCCAAAATAAGAAATCCTTGTTAGTGTTCTTGTGGTAAGAACACACTTGGTTGATTTTAGGTGTTGAAGAGTGTGGTACTCTTCATTGTTGTAAGAAGATTTTGGTAAGTCTTCGTAGGTGGTATTGTAAGAAGAGTGTGGTACTTTTCAAGGTAAAAGGTTGTAATAGTTTGGTATCTAATAATATACTTTTTCCCTTTCGAAATCCATTCGGACATACCGGGTGGTAGAGCATTAGGCCCTAGGTGGGTTGAAGCTCTATAAATTATTGCGTGTTGTTTACATTTCAGCACTTTTATTTTGGTTATCATCTTCACATTCGAAAAAGAGGGCGTAAGCGGAAAATCGGGAAAATTTATTCACCCCTCTCTAGATTTTCGTAGCCACTTGGACTAACAAGTGGTATCAGAGCTAAACTCTTTGGCAAGCTTGTTTTCTATTATGAGTAAAGAGGAAAGATCCATGGCTATGAACGAGAGCTATCTTCCAACCAGTGATTCATTCAATAGACCGTCTCTCTTCGACTCCAACAATTATGCATTTTGGAAAGATAGAATGGAGCGCTTCTTACAAGGTTGTGGGTTCGATATTTGGAACACGATTATTAATGAAGTATCTATCCCAATGAAGAAAAAGGAGGATGGAACTCAAATCGCCAAAGCCCTCAAGGAGTTCAATGATGAAGACAAGAAAATATTCTCCTCAAACGGTAAAGCTCTTAACATTCTTCATTGTTCTCTTACTGCTACGGAGTATAATCATATTAGAGGTATTCAACCCGCTCATTATGTTTGGAAAATATTGGAGGTTATCTATGAAGGCACAAAGAAAGTGAAACAAGCTCGAAAGACCATGTTGGTCAAAGAGTTCGAAAATTTCAGTTTGAAAGGCTTGACAACATTGTAAATCCTCTAGTTACACTTGGAAAAATTATTTCCAAAGAGGATAAAGTCACTAAAGTTCTAAATGCTCTTCCTTCCTCTTGGTCTAAAAAAGTTACCGCTATTACGGAAGCTCTTGATGAGCTTATTGGCAATTTTCTCATCTATGAAGTTTATACCAATGAAAGGAGTAATTCAAAGGCATCAACTTCTCAACCGGATATGGGATCAACTCCAAAAGATCTTGCCTCAAAATTGAAAATTTTTATTCAAGTGATGAGGAAGATGAAGAAGAAGATGAAGATGAAGATGAAGAACTTATTAGAAAATTTACAAAATTTGTAAATAAGAACAAGAAAATAAAAGCAAGAAACAAGTCCTTATTTAGATGCGGAAAACTCGGACACCATGTTGCCGATTGTTCAAAAGGGGAGGGAGAACAAAGGAAGAAGGAGAAATTCCACAGAAAATTAAAAGCATTGACTGTCAAAGCCGAAGCAAAAACATGGGATGAGCTTCTTGCAACATCTGATGATAAGGAAGTCGAGCAATGTCTAATGGCATCGAAGAAGACAATGAAGTACGCTCTAACTCTTCTATCTCCTTTATTAATGAATTGCAAGATGATTATTGTGAACTTCAAAATGAATTCCAAAGCATGCTTTTTAAATACAAAAATTGAAAAAGGATTCAACACTTTGAAAAGTGAAAAGGATAATTTATTTGTTTCATATGAATCACTTTCTTTTGCTCACACTACTACACTTCATAAGGTTAGAAACCTTGAAAAAGAAAATGAAATCTCAGTAAGGACATTGATTACATGAAAAAGGATATGATGAGTTTAACTTGAGTACCGATAAAATGACCAAAATTCTTGATGTTCAACGTTGTGATCATTTGAAACTAGGACTTGGTTATAAGCCAAATATTATCAATGATATGAAAAAGAATCACTTACCTACTTTTATTTATGACAATCACCATGCTTCTAGAACTATTACATGTTTTTGTTGTGGTAAAAGTGGTCAAACGTCAAATATTTGTCGGGCTAGAAATAACTCAAATTATTATTGGAGACACAAAAGTCTTAAAGCTACCAATGGACCCAAACAGTTGAGGGTACCACAAGATAATTTTATGTTAGGTGCTTGGCGCAATAAAAGTCAAAGAAAATTCAAATCGTCAAATAGACAACAAATGTTCGCGCCATTTGATCAAAGGAGAAGACATTATCAACAAAATCATTTTTCAAGAAGAAGGTATACTCAACAATGAGAAAGACACAACCCTTGACAATGGCGATATTGGTAACTCTTATCCTCTTCTTCAATTATGTATTTTTTTTTGTCTTTTATTTTTTTGAATAAATTCGAATATATTATATAAAAAGAAAAAAAGAGTTGTCCTGATCATAGTCTGATCAGGTAACCAAAAGTAAGCCTGAAAACATTATCAAAAATAAAACGAAATGGTCACAAGCCGACCAGATGGCTGAATGGTTGGGGCCTCGTTAAAACCTCCCAAGGTAAAATCCACCTTTGTGGGAAAAACCCTTGGCAGGAAAAAGAGTACCCCCCATGAGAAGAAATGTGCAATACGATACAGCCAGAAGAGCCAGACGCATTAACCAGAAAAACTTATAATTGGACTTGCCAACATAATCCTATGTAAGAGACGATACAATATCCGTTGGAGGCACTCCCCACCAAGTTGCAGCGTGCGAACTCTTGCTAAGTGTGTCTGCCACTCGATTGCCCTCCCGAAAGATGTGCGAGACCACCAAATCCATCTATGAAAATAGATGCAAAGTGTAACGCCATTTGCTAAAGTGGTGCCAAGGTAACCCCTCGGATCTCTTCTGGAGCAACTCCACCACATAAACTGAATCTGACTCCAGCCAAAGTTGAGTCCAGCCCTTCGCAAAAGCATAATGTATCGCCCACAAAAGTGAAGCCCGAACCATAATGTTCCACAAAGCAACCATGAAAAAAGCCTCTACAGTTCCGAAAGACCCCAGAAGCTATGAGGTGTCCAGGCGCGCATGAAGCATTGCCGTCTATGTTGACTTTGATCCAACCCGGGAGGGTTTTTTGCCAATTAACCTGCACAATCTTTGGGGCCTACCTGGGCCACCTAGGAACACGAAGTCTTCGGAGAATGAAGAGGTCATGTTGATCGTTATTCATGCAACCCCGATCTAAGAAAGAAGATTCCAAAATGAGTACGCGAAGGCGGAGGATGGTTGTGTCCACTGTCCAGTTTTTATCATTGAAAGTCAAGTCGTTTCGGATCTGCTAGATGAGCCAAATACACGATAGCAATGCCACGCGCCATAAGAAAGACATCTTCTCACTGAAATGGAAACTCATTAAACATACCAGGAATTCATTAAAGTTGTAAGCCATAAAATTGCGTACATCAAAAGAGTCAAAGATCCACCGCCAAAGGGCCCCTACAAAAGTACAAGAGATGAACAAATGATCAACAGATTCAGCAGCACAACAAAGACCGCAAACCGAGGGGCCAATGAAGGAACCCCTAGGACGCAGTAAATCCAATACTGCCAGTTGATTGTGGATGGCTCTCCATGCCACAATCGAACGTTGTTCCAGAATATGAGGTGACCAAATCCAAGAACCTCATTGGACCACCAGAGAGTGGGGGCGCAAGTGAGAGTAAGCCGATTTCGAAGTGATAATCCCGTCATCAGAATGCATCCAAACTCGCGTATCCCTCGAATCCAGAGCGATGGGGACTCGAATAATCTCCCAGCCCAGATCCAAATAAGCCTCAATGAACGAGAAAGTGAAGTGCCAAGACCCATCATAAAAGTAATCCGAGATGCAAAGCCGAAACGAATGTATGTATTCCTGTGGAATACCAATCCTATCGGCAATGGTGTAACTCAACCAGTTATCGAGCCAAAATAAGACCACGAAATTACATCTGGGGATCCAACGAGAGTCCTCCAAGAATCCTGTAATGCAAGGCTGAATCCCAGTCCAGATGGAAAAGGGGATGAACAAACGACGGGAGAGCCATCCGAGGTAAAAAAATGTTTTTGAGGTATTGAAAATCAAAGAGTTTGAAGTCATAACCTTCGGCAAATTGACTTCATCAGGGAATGCATTGTTAGCAACCACAATAGAACGGACGCCCAGTCCCCCTTTGACCCGGGCATACAACAACGACTCCAATTTACCACCACCGAACCCTTAGAATTGACATCACCAGTCCAGATAAAATTATGCATGGCCTTTTCCATTTGCAGTAACAATGTTCGAGGCCACTTATAAAATTATGCATGGCCTTAAGTAGACTGTTGGGAAGGCCCCAATATGAATACCCGCAATTGTCCGAATACGACCACGGACATAATTAGAGACACTTGTTGCCAAAATAAACTTTGGATTTGCGAGGATTGAAGGCATTACCCGAGATATCTCGCATATAGTGTGAGAATCTAAATAAGAGAGCGTGCATTCGCGAAGATTGAAGCGGCGTAAAACGTGTATCGAAAAAACCCAATTAACAATATCAAACGCCTTGCGGATATCAATTTTCAAAATCATATTGGCATCATTCGACCATCGACCGCAAAACATTGAATCCTTCCGAAACCAAGCGATATAGTCATGAATCGCCGCCGGGATAAATCCAAACTGTGTAGAAGACAAATAGGTAGAAATGATAGAGCCCAGTCGAGTCACCAAAATCTTTGTAATGATCTTAAAAAGAAAATTACTCATCACAATCGACCTAAAGTTCTCAATAACGTTGGCATCCTTAGTCTTTGGGATGAGCGCCATAAAACTAGCGTTCAATCCCGCAGGAAAAGACGAGAAACGAAAAAATATCGAATTGCCGCCACCACATCCATTGAAATATCATCCCAAAAGTGCTGATAAAACCTCCCGTTGAAACTGTCCGACCCCGGAGAACTGTCCGAACCCATATCAAAATCCACGTCTTTAACCTCCGACTCCAAATGAATAGCCGTCAAAAGAGCGTTATCCACCGTACCAACCCTAGGAGAAAAAACCTGATCAACCAAAGTATAGAAGGAAATGATATGATTTCCAAGAACAACCGGATCATCTGAGTAACTACCATCAACCATCAGACCCTGGATCCCTAGACGTCCACTACGAATCTGACAACGACGATGGAAAAATGTCGTGTTGCGGTCCACATCCTTCAACCAAGCCGAGTGGGCTTTCTGCTTCAGGAATTCAGATTGTAACAGCAGCGTGTGATACAAAGCATTTTGAGCATCAAGTTCCATGTCACAACGCGCCTCAGTGAAACCCTCGGACTCAATATCTGCCTGAATCTGACGAACTTTCTCTATTTGATTTTCTACTTGACGATTAACATCCCCAAAGACGTCTTTATTCCAAACCTTAATAGTCTGGCACAGCCTCTTGAGCTTCCATATGACGCGCAGCATAGAGTTGGGCGACGCACGGGAGAGCCCAAGAAGTAGTAACGATATCCCGAAAAGAATCATGATAAATTCACATGCACTGGAAAAGGAATGGGACCGGCCCCCTGAGAACAGAGGACAAGCAAGAAACCAAAATGGGATGGTGGTCCAAGCCAATACGAGGAAGAACCAAGCCCTTAACAACTTGCCAAAGAGAGAAAAATCGACATGTTGCTAAGGCTCGATCCAATTTTGCCTGAAGAAGGGAAAGAGGCGTACGTGGTGAGCACCGAGTGAACGACTTTCCCGTAGTCTGCACAGGGAACAACCCAGCATCCTCCAAGAAATCCCTGAAATCTTGACAAGAGGCCTGGGAAAGAATACCACTGCCCGAACGTTCATGATGACCCAAAACCGCGTTAAAGTCCCCAATAAGCAGCAGATCATCAAGACCCAAATTCCTCAAATCCAACCAAAGCGTACGCCGAGCAATATGATCACATAAACCATGAGCAAAGCCAATATGGAAAACCAAAGAACCCAATTGAACTTGCAAAACAATACATTGAGAAGAAGACCAAACCTGATTTAGGACAGAGATACCCGCATCACAAAAGACCCAAATATCAGCCTGGCCGTTGGCCCGAAAGCTCTGATCCACGAATCTTAAACCCAAACTGCTCCAAAAAGAATCTGAAATCCGAAGGTTTATGTTTCTGACATAAAGCCTTAAGAACATTATGAGAAGTAATGTTCCCAATCCCCCGAATGTTCCAGAAGATGCAATTCAAGAGGCAGTGAGGGAGTGTCGCGCATGACAATCACACGTGAAAATAGGAGTGTGGTGTGCTGCAGAGTCCGACGATTGAGCATTAGCCACTTTATCTGCATAATCTGCCCATCTCTTAGAAGCTGCAAAATCTAACTCATTCGGCCCTGGGCGATCTGGTACTATTGTAATGTCCGGATTTAGCCGAGTCAAGGGAACTATCCCTAAGGCACGACTAAGAGCACGGATAGGCTTCTCCAATGGATGTCAAACCGTAATAGGCAGAATATTGGAAACAGAGCTGGAGTTGGAAGTAGGGGCCTTGGAGACCGGTTCCCTAGCTGGATAATCTGTCCGAGAGTCTGCAGATGGTTGGTGGGGGGTATCATCTAAATCAAGAGCCTCAAAAGTATTACCTAGGTGTATATCTGTTGGGCAAGTGACTATTGCGCAGGTAGGGGAGCCTGCCCGTATAGCCGAACCCGTATTTCCCATTGAGTCTTCAATGGCCTTGCCCTTGTCCTGCTGCACAAGACGATAAACTTTACGAACTCTGGAGCATCCTCATTGAACTAAATTCGGACGAATAGCTGAAGCACTGGAACATCCACGGTCAGTCGTGGTGCGCCTTTTCGTAGCTGAGTTTCTCACGGGAGTAAGACAACAAGAAGCCGTCGAATGTCCCGTAACATTACACTTCGAACAAAACTCAAGGAGTTTCTCATAACTAACTGACACAAAGGAGCACTGGCCAACTCGTTCCACCATAATGTGGACCTCCAACGGCTTTACAAGATTAATATCAACCAGCACACGAACGAAATGTCCCAGAGAACCATCAAGCGATCGCTGATCAATTTGTATTGGATTTTCAATAGCACTGGTGATCCCCAGGATGGTATTAGGATCCCAGTATTCCAAACTGAGCTCGAAGATGCGGACCCAAATGCTGGCCACAGGAGTGTGCGCCTTATACGGGTTGAAATCCGGAACCCATGGAGAGAGTCGAATAATACTCGGGTTAAGTGCCCCATTGATACGTAGTTGAGCACGAGCTTGATCCTGCGCATGAAATAATTTGACACAAAAGTATCCCTTGCCCAAGGGAATTAGTTTCCAATCATTCTTAATACCCAATAGCTCGGTTAGCTTTTTATGCAAAAGCATAGTAGGCCATGGCTTGTTACCTTTACCCAAAATAACCCTCCCGATCAAGGAATAAGAAAACTCGGCAAGGTGTTGTTGGTAAACATTTTTGTCAATAGTGACAGAATAATCATCCCCTTTCCTAACTGGTTTAGGGATTGATTGCATTTTACCAGTAACCATATTAGAAAATGAAGCAATATTACATGGGGCCTGTGGAAAAGTAGAATCCGACGGATGGGTATTGCCTGAAACCACTTTCGCAAAAGAATTACCCAAGTTAATATGGGTATTAGTGTTATGAGCCGAAAGTCGAGGGTTCGATACATGGGGGGAGCCAATGGTGGTGGAGCTTCCAGCCGGTAGAGTAGCATTCGTGGGAGGGCATGCAGAAGGATTGCTCTGAGGATGGCAGACATTGGCCCAATGGTCATCACGCCTCTGGGAGGGGGCTGTCCTAATAGAGAGGACAGTCGCCGGCCCCTCATAGGGCCCCCCATGGTTATAGCCATGGGGGTAAAGATTGGCTCCCCAGTGACCGTTGTTGGCCTAGGTGAGGGGGGCGCGCCCCCCAACTTCCTCCACATGTGCAGGCACTGCATGAGGTTTGTGCGGGCGCATGTAAGTCTCCGATTGGATCAGCCCAGCTGCAGCATAAGGTGAAGGAGACGCACATGGGGAGTTTGTGGACGGCAAAAAATTGGGAGGTAACCCATAGAACGAGAACGCTGCAGACGATGAGCCCAAGGTGATCCATTTCCCATCGTCATGAAGATCGACGCGGCGAACAGCGGGATCAACAACTGACGTGAGGTTCGATTGAGACGTGATTTGCGACTGAGATCTTGCATGGTAAGGCACAAAGTTCGACGTTAAACTAGAAAAAGTGAGAGATTCCGACGAGGCCATGGAGAACGACCGGCGACGGCGCCGGAGGCATAGGACGGGGCAATTGGACGGAATCAAGGAGAGAGAAGAGAGCATTAGGGTTCTTTTATAATTATTGCACATATTCATGTCTTTATTCTTGTCTTGATTGTCAAATTTCTTTTTCAAAATATTTCTTAAAAATGAGGTCTCATATACTCTCGGATTTTCAAATTTCAAAAGAGAGCCTTATATAGGTTTTGTATAAGCACATTAGAACTTACATATTTTATTAAACTCTTGTAGGTTATTACAAAAACATAGTATGTGCTACTTGTCTAATTTCTAAATTGGTTTATCCGGTACTACTTAACTCTTGTGCAAGAAGTTTCTTAAGACTTTGTAGGAGATATTTTGATATTAAAGGACAAAGGATCGTAAAGGGATCAATGCATTTCTACATCAAATTGGACAAGAATGTTAACGATAAATTGTTCGATAAACAAAATCGAGGTATGCCCACCATCTTATCTTACTACTCATAAACTTGATATTGTTCATGATGTATGCCTATGTGCTCGATCAAAGCAATCCCAAGGAATCTCATAGGAGTGTCATTAAAAGAATTTTTCGATATTTGAAACGCACTATTCCATATGACTTGTTTTATCCAAAAAATGAAAAATTTTCTTTAAAAGGATATAGTGACTAGGACTATGCAGATATTGATGATCGTAAAAGTACTTCCGGACCATGTCAATATTTAGGCGATTGCCTATTATCTTGTTTTCCAAAGAAACAAAATTGTGTATATTTATCAACGGCCAAAGTCGAATACATTTTTGTGGCCTTTTGTTGTACTCAACTTCTTTAGACGAAACAAACCTTAGCGGATTACAAATGTTCCTATCTTTTGCGACAATACTTCCGCTATAAATATTGCTCAAAATGCGGTTCGTCATAACCGAACAAAACATATTGAGGTTCGACACCATTTTCTAAGGGATTGTGTTTCTAAACAAAAAATTGAGATGTGCTTTGTTCCGTCTCAAGACCAACTCGCGGATATTTTCACAAAACCTTTGGCCGCTGAGTCTTTTACTTCAATTCGAGCTCGTTTAGGAATAATGCATATCGAATAAGGTCTATGATTGCATTTTGTGTGTTTTTAAAACATAGGGGTGAAAAATCGTATTTTTAACTTGAAATTCGGACAAAAAGTGGATTGAAATACAGGTACCAGTCGACCAAGGTGGTCGACCGATCAACCAGTCCAGGGACCGGTCGGACCCCTTGTCGACCTAGGCTGATTTGGGAATTAAAATGTTTATGTCCCTTATTTCCGGTTTATTCGTATTATTTTCAAATTTCACACCCCTTTCCCATTTCAACACAACTCATTCAAAATGATTTTCTCTTGCAAATTCTACTATATTGAGCTTGTATTATGTATATATCTTCCATATTATTCATCTTCTTCGATCAATTGGTAAGTTTAATTCCCTCTTTAATCTCAATTGGGTTGAACCCTTGAGAATCTTGTTGATGATGAATTATTAAAATACTTGTATGATTGTGATGGGAATTACGTATATTGATGGATTATGATTGTATAATTAAGATTGGTGTTGATTATTTGGGCACGATTACATTTACAAATGTTATATACTACTTGATTTTATCATATGCATGCCAAGTGTTCGATAAAATACCTCGAAAAAATTCATCTTTTGCATGAATCTCATGATTAAAATTATCTTATATCTTTATGGAAATCGTGTTTTGTCCATCAAATGAGCCTCTATAAACTTTCCCCTATAAATTTCATTACAATTTGGAATTCTAAGCTTTCTATTCAATAGCATGATAATTTGATTCAATGCGCACTTTGATATATATTTATGATGTTTTTATCGTGCTAATAGTCTTTTTGATGATTCCAAAGGGGTAGAAAAATGGAATAAGCTCATAAGCCTATGTTTAGATCAATGGAGTTAGAAACAATCTCGCAAAAAAAGCTATAAGTTGCGGATGAAAAAGCGATAAGCTATGGATAAATTTTGGACCAATGGCTGCATAATAGACTATTATTTATGAGTCATGACTTATTTTTGACAGGGGGAGCTTTTAAGCTCTTGAACTTCAAGCTTTACTTGTAAAAACTGAGCTTTTAGCTTTTAGTTGATTGCTTCTATGCCTATTTTTTACTGTTTAAACATGTTGATAGGGGGAGCTTTTATAAATATTTTGAAAAATCTTTGCTCATATCCTTATGTTTTTAATCATGATAAGTGTCGCTTAAAACAGATAGTTTATTCTGACCGGAAAAACGTGTTTTATATTAAAAATCGATCTCCTAAAATTGTTTTGGTTTATAATAATCAAAAAATGGGAGTTTGTTAGATAAATTATTTTATTGTAATTTTGATGATTTTATATATTTGGTTTTTATACCAAAACAATATCCCCAAATGTTGTCCAAATACGTCAAAATGATTTAAATGATTTTTATTAATTTTTTGTTTTTTTTAAAAAATGGGAAATTTTATATAAAAAATGAAAAGAGAGTAATCCTGATCACAGGCTGATCAGGTAACCAAAAGAAAGCCTGAAAAACAATGTCAAAAATAAAGCAAAATGGTCACAAGCCGACTAAATGACTGAATGGTTGGGGCTTCGTTAAAACCTTACAAGGTAAAACCCACCCTTGTGGGAAAAACCCTTGAAAGGAAAAAGAGTACCCCCAGGCGTCCAGAAATGAAGAAGCAACACGTGCTAATTAACAAACCTATAGGTGGATTGGCCAACATAGTCATCAGTGAGATAATCTATAAGCTCCTGTGGTGGGATGCCCCACCATGTGCCGTACTCCGTCTTCTTGCTCGACATATCCGCCACTCGATTGCCTTCCCGAAATATATGTGAGACCACAAAATCTATATGAGCTAGCAAGTGTAAAGTGTAGCGCCAATTGCTAAGGTGGCGCCACGGGACCTCCGTAGATCTCTTCTCCAGCAAGTTCACCACATACATCGAATCCGACTCCAACCAAATTTGCGTCCAACCCTTGCTAGAAGCATACTGGATTGCCCACATTGTTGCAATCAGTTCACCCTCAAACGCGTATCCCGAACCACAATGATGTACGAAACAACCTCGAAAGAAACCTCTACAATTTCGGAAGACCCCTGAAGCAGTAAGTCTACCCGGCGCCCCAGAGGAACTTCTGTCCATGTTTACCTTGATCCAGCCCGGGAGGGGTTTTGCCAGTTAACCTCCACAATCTTCGGAGCTTGTCTCGGTGGTCCTAGAACTCGCAGCATATGCAGGATAAGGAGGTCATGTTGGTCGTTATGCATACAACCCCGATCCAATGATGATGATTCTACAACAAGTACTCTCAGATGGATTATCGCAGCGTCGATTGTCCAGACTTTATTGTGAAATACTATCTCATTCCGGATATGCCAAATGAGCCATATGCTTTTACTAATTTTTTGTAGTATTTCTTGAACTTTTTTTTAACAAAAATTGGACAACACTTCTGTTTTGAGGCCAACCGGTCGCCCTAGAGGGCAACCCGTGCCTATAAGTTCAAACTTGAAATAGAAACAAAATAGAAGGTTTTTGGAGGAGGTCGGTCGGTCGACCAAGTGGTCGATTGGTGTGGTCAACCGGTGTCTGTTTGTGTGAATTTTGTAAAAATTGTTTCTGTCTTGGAAAAATTGAAGTGTGACGGTCCACATAGGGGCAACCGGTCAAAGGGTCTTGGTCGACCCCAACCCAACCCCTCGACCGGTCCAACCCCGCCAACCCATGTCTGATCTATGATTTACTTTTTAAATGTTCGAAACTTCAACAGGGCAACCGGTCGACCTATAATGTTTTACAGCAAAATTCTATCTGTTATTAAGCCATTATCAGCATTGCTGACTTTATAACTTCTTAACCATTTTTGCAAAAGAAAAGAGCTAAGTCTATCATACCATGCTCTAGGTGCTTGTTTAAACCATATAAGGCCTTTTTAAGTTTATAAACGTCATTTGGCCTCGAAAAATTCTCAAATCCTGGGAGGTTGTTTTACATAGACTTCTTCTTGAATAAAACCATTTAAAAAGGCGGACTTAACATCCATTTGGTAAAGTTTGAAATTTTTAAAACAAGAATAGGCAAGTAAATTTCGAATTGCTTCTAAATGTGCTACGCGTGCAAAAGTTTCATCATAGTCAATATCTTCTTCTTGACAATATCCTTGAGCCACTAACCTTGCCTTGTTTCGAACGATGTTGCCTTAGTCATCGAGTTTGTTTCGGAATACCCATTTTGTGCCAATAATAGTTTGTGATGGAGGAAAATGTACCAGTTCCTAAACATCATTCCTTTCAAATTGGTTCAACTCTTCTTGCATTTCAAGAAACCAATCTTTATCTTCAATGGCTTTCTTTGCATTTTTTGGCTCTTTTTGAGATATAAGAGCTTTCTCGACAAATTTTCTTCTAGTCATAACTTTGTCTAGAGGATCCCCAATTATGAGATCTTTTGGATGATCTCCTTTTTATTTTAGTGCATGGGAAGATCCGAGTTGTCACCTTTATCTTCTTGTGGATGACTTGGACTTGGTTTGAATAAAAGTTAATAAATATTTTGACTAATCTAATATAATTAGGGTTTTCTCTCTTCCCTCTCTTGACTCGTGATCGACCATCTCCTATGCCTCCGGCGCCATCGCCGGCTGCTCCTCCCATGGCCTCGCCGGAGTCCCAAGGCCTTTTTGGTTTAACGTCAAACTATGAACCTTCCCATGCACGGTCACAAGCACCACTCCATCCTCGCCTGCCGCACCCACACACAGGGCAACCTGTTGACGGAAAATCATCGTTCTACTTCTACGGGTTGCTGTGAAATTTTGTGGGTTCCAAAACCAGCTGCAGCAGCCTGTCTCCATCGACGTACGCTGCAGGGGTTGTCCCGCAAGAAGCATACATGCCTCCGTCTACGACTTCATCGAACCTTCCACCGCCCATGTCCACCACGCCGCGCCCACCCTGCCGCGCTGCTCCACCAGCACCCACAGCGTCCCCACCTGTCGCGCATCCCCCTGCCTCACAGCCCAAGGTGGGCGGTTATTTGGGGGCAGCGCCCCCTCAAGCTTAGCGCCCCTTGGGGGGCTTTCCTTTACCCCCATGGATTCCCACAACCATGGGGAGGGCCAGCCCCCCTTAGGGACCTTATGTGGGGCTGGCGGCAGCCAGCACATCCAGGGACACCCCTCCAGGGGGTGATGACCCTGGGCCAATGTCAACCATCCTCAGCGCATCCAACCTACATGTCCATCCATGAATGCTGCTCAACTAGCTGGAAGCTACGGCCACAGGGGCTCTCCCCATGCATCGAACCCTCGACAATTGGCTCATGAATCAGACACTAATATTCACTTGGCCAATTCTTATGCGAAAATGGTTTCGGGAAATCCCCATCCTTTAGATTCTACTCTCCCATAGGTCACAGGTACTCACCACGATATGGATTCAACTACGCAGGCTCAAGGTAATTTCACAACATTTTCACATGCTATTTCTGGTAAATCCAATTCTATCCCTAAACTGGTTAGAAAAGGAGATTATTATTCCATTACTATTAATGAAAATGTTTATCAATAATGCCTCGCCGAATTCTCTTATTCATTGATTGGAAGGGTGATTTTAGGAAAGGGAAACAAGCCATGGGTGACGATGCTTTTGCATAAACGCCTATCGGAAATATGGGGAATTAAATCTGATTGGAAACTAATCCCCTTGGGTAAGGGATTTTTTTGTGCCAAGTTTTCTAATGCGCAGGATCGGGCTCGAGCTCAAGTATGCATTAATTGGGCGCTCAATCCAGGAACTATTCGGCTCTCTCCATGAGTCCCGGATTTCAATTCGTACAAGGTGCACACGTCGGTGGCAAGTGTTTGGGTTCGAATCTTTTAGCTCAGTTTGGAAGACTAGGATCCTAATACCATCTTGAGAATTGCCAGTGCGATTGGGAACCCGATACAAATTGACCATCATTCGCTGGATGGTTCTCTGGGTCATTTCATCCGGGTGTTAGTGGATATTGATTTGTCGAAACTGTTGGAGGATCACATCATGGTGGAACGAGTTGGCCTGTGTTCCTTTGTATTAGTGAGTTATGAGAAATTACCTGAATTTTGTTCGAAGTGCAGTGTTACGGGAAAATCAACCACGAAAAGGCGCACCTCTCCTGATCAGGGATGTCCCAAGACTTCAACGGGATGTCAAAATTCAGTGCAACGGGGTCGTTCCAGGGTCTGTAAAGTTTACTGTCTTATGTAGCAGGACAAGGGCAAGACCGGTGATAACTCTATGGGAAATACGGGTTCGGCTACACGTGCAGGATCCCCTACCTGTGCAATAGTCACTTGCCCTTCTAATATACACACGAGTAACACTTTTGAGGCTCTTGCTTCAGATGACACCCCCGATCAAACTTCAGCAGATCCTCAATTTGATTATCCAGCAAGGGAATCATTCCCTAAGGCCTCTACTTCCAACACTGGACCCGTTTCAACTATTTTGCCTCTTACGGTTCAGCATCCGTTGGAGAAGCTTATTCGGACTCTTACTCGTGCCTTCCGGGACAACTCTCTAGACTCAGCTAAATCCAGATTAATCCAGAGTGTCACCAAGGGTCCATCACCAGCAATTCATGACATTGCTATTGAACCAGAACTCCCAGGGCCAAATGAGTTAGATTTTGCATCTTCAAAGAGATGGGTTGATGATGCAGAGATGAAGTTGCCAATTCGCAGTCATCAGATTCTACAGCACACCACACTTCGGTTTTCACCGTGCGGTCATCACGGGCGCCACCCCCCCACCGCCCCAATGGATTGAATCTTCTGAAACATCCGAGGGATTGGGAACATTGCCTCTCGTAATGTTCTTAAGGCGTTATGTCAAAAACACAAACCTTCCATTTTAGCTGTTTGTGAGCCTAAAGTAGACATTTCATTGATATCGGATTCTTATTGGAATAGTTTGGATTGAGGTTCATGGCGCAGAGCTTCCAGGCTAACGGACGTCCAGATAATTGGGTCTTCTGTGATGCTGGCATCTTTGTCCTTAATCAGGTTTGGTCTTCTACTCAATGTATTGTTCTACAAGTTCAATTTGGTTCCATGGTTTTTCATGTTGGTTTTACTCATGGTTTGTGTGACCATATTGCTCGGTGCGTGCTCTGGTTGGATTTGAGGAATTTGGGTCTTACTGATCTGCTACTTATTGGAGATTTTAATGCGGTCTTGGGACATCATGAGCGCTCTGGCAGTGGTACTTTATCCCAAGCCTATTGTCGGGATTTCGGGGATTACTTGGAGGATCTTTGGCTTGTTTGCGGTGTCGACTACGGGAAATTCATTTACTTGGTGCTCCCCCAAAGGCCTCTATCCCTCCTTCAGGCTAAGTTGGATTGAGCCTTAGCAACTTGTCAATTTTTCTCTCTTTGGCAAGTTGTCAAGGGTTTAGTTCTTCCACGCATTGGATCTGATCACCATCCCATTTTGGTTTCTTGCTCATCTTCCATTAGCAGCGGTCCGGTGCCTTTTCGGCTTCAGCATATGTGGGTTCATCATGACACGTTCCGCGATTTGGTTATCACTTCTTGGTCTACTCCTTGCACAATGCCCAACCCTCTGTTGTGCGTATGTGGAAGCTCAAAAGGTTGCGGCAGGTTATTAAGGTCTGGAACAGAGATGTTTTTGGGGACATGAATTGCAGGGTGGAGTATCAGATGGAGCAGTTCGCGGTTCGAGCATATATTGAGAATTTGGGCTATACAGCTGCTCGTCGGGACCAGGAGCTGGACGCCCAGAAGCTACTGTCTCAGACGTTTCTATTACAATCTGAATTCCTTAAGCAAAAGGCACGCTCGGCCTGGCTTAAGGATAGGGATCGTAATATGACATTTTTTCATCGTCAGAGCTAGATTCTCAGAGGACGATCGGGGATTCAGGGTCTTATGGTGGACGACAGCTACACTGATGATAGTCACATTATCTCTTTTTATAAGGAGCTCTTTGCAGATACTGGGGGTACCATTTCAGATTACACTGTTATTGATCAGGTTATTTCTCCCAGGGTAGGGACGTCGGGTAATGCTAGCTTGACAGTCAATCCGTCAGATACAGAGGTTAAGAAAGTGGTTTTTGATATAGATTCGGATAGCTCTCTAGGGCCAGACGGTTTTAGTGGGATTTTTTATCGCCACTTCTGGGATGTCATTTCCGTCGAGGTGATCGCCGCAGTTAGGTTTTTCTTCACTAGTCTGTCCCTACCTTTGGGATTGAACGCTAGCTTCATGGCGCTCATCCCAAAGACTAAGGATGCTAATGTTATTGAGAACTTCTGCCCGATTGTTATGAGTAATTTTCTTTTCAAGATTATTACTAAGATTTTGGGTACACATTTGGGTTCGATTATTGCTGCGTATTTATCGCCTACGCAGTTCAGGTTTATTCCAAGGAGGCAGATTCACGAATGTATTGCCATGGTCTCTGAAGGATTCAACGTCTTGCATGGTAGATCGGATACGAATATAAACTTGAAGATTGACATCCGTAAGGCATTTGATACATTGAAATGGGACTTCTTACTACACGTTTTGCGCCGCTTTGGTTTCTCTGAGATCTTTATTCACTTTGGGTGGATGTTATTCTTGATCGTCGAAATATCGATTCTCTTGAATGGGGCCAGATGGGTACTTTCCCCTGTTTTAGAGGAGTTAGACAATGTGATCTTTTATCCCCGTTGCTATTTTGCATAGCGAATGAGGTGCTTAGTAAATTTATTGAAGTTGCGATTGAGCAAAATCGGATAGTTCCGTTCATGTCGCCCAGACGCATCATTTTTCCATCATCTATCTTATATGCCGATGATATTGTTATTATCTGTGGAGCTTCTTTAGCCAATGCCCCTATCCTTCTTCAGATTCTCAACTTTTATGCAGATATCTTGCGCCAAACATTCAATCCTCAGAAATCTAAAGTTTATTTTGGCACCTGAGTCTCATCACATGTCTGTGGAAGGGTGCAGACTATCATGGGGATTCAACCTGGGACGTTTCCCACCGTATATCTAGGCGCACCGATCTTCAAGGGTGCCCCTAAGGTTGCGGATCTTCAGCCTGTCTTTGATAATGTCATCCTCAAATTCAGACGATGGAAATGTTCTTCTCTTTCCCTTGCTGGTCGAGTTTGCCCTGTTAATTCGGTGATTACTAGCTCTTTTGTGCACACAATAATGGTTTACAAATGGCCCCGCACGTTGCTAAAGCAAATGGAAAGGGCAATGCATAACTTCATTTGGATTGGGAATGTGAATTCAAAAGGTTCGATGGCAGTTAGTTGGAATCGGTGCTGCATACCTCGGACTGAAGGGGGGTTGGGCATTCGTTCGATTGTTGCGGCTAATACGGTTTTCTTGATGAAGTTAGGCTGGAAGGTCATGAACTCAGACTCGGTGATCTTCACCACCCTTAGGCGGCGCTATTTGATGGCGAATGGGGCGGTCCGGAGGTTATTTATTCTTTCTTCTATCTGGATTGGGATTAAACCTTTCATTTCGTCTTGCTTGGATGACTCGTGTTGGATCCCAGTGGCTAATTCCGAGGTATTATTTTGGATTGATAACTGGCTGGGTTATTCTATAGTAGACAGAATTGGTATCCCATAGGAGTATAGATATTTATTCCAGCATTGCATTTTGGACTACTTTTATGACGGGACTTGGCACTTCACCTTCTCATTTGTGGAGGCTTATTTGGATCTGGTCCGGGCTATTGTACGTGTCCCTATTGCCCTCAATTCACGGGATACACGTGTATGGTTGAATTCGGAGGATGGTTTGGTCACCTCGAAGGCTACCTAGATCACGTGCGTCTCCAGTATCCGGTGGTCAAGTAGGGTTCTTGGATTTGGTTGCAACACATCTCGGAACAGCGATCGGTGGTGGCGTGGCGAGCTATCCATATTTGATTGGATGTCTTGGATTTATTACGGGCCACGGGGAGTTTTATTGGCCCCTCAGTTTGCGCTCTTTGTCGTGACTTTGCAGAATTGGTTGACCATTTATTTGTCTCTTGTGTCTTTGCAGGGGCTCTCTGGCGATGGATTTTTGAGTCGTTCAATGTTTACCCATTTGAGGCTAACAGCTTTAATGAATTCCTGGTACGGCTAATGAACTTTCATTTCAGTAAGCAGGTTACTTTCCTCTAGCGTGTGGCTATCCATTCCTGCATATGGCTCATTTGGCATATCCGGAATGAACTTGTCTTTCACAACAAAATCTGGACAGTTGATGCATCGACTATCCATCTTCGGGTACTCATTATAGAATCATCATCATTAGATCGGGGATGCATGCATAACGACCAACAGGACCTTCTCATCCTGTGTAGGCTGCGAGTTCCTGGATAGGTTAGACAAGCACTGAAGATTGTGGAGGTTAAATGGCAAAACCCCCTCCCGGGTTGGATCAAGGTAAATACGGACGGCAGTTCTTTGGGGGCGCTGGGTAGGCTTACTGCTTCCGAGGTCTTCCGGAATTGTAGAGTTTTTTTTTGGGGATGTTTCGTACATCATTGTGGTTCGGGATATGCGTTTGAAGCTGAATTGGTTGCAGCAATGTGGGCGATCCAGTACGCTTCTGGTAAGGGTTGGATGCAACTTTGGCTGGAGTCGGATTCGATGTATGTGGTGAACTTGCAGGAGAAGAGATCGATGGAGGTCCCGTGGCGCCACCTTAGCAATTGGCGCTACACCTTGCACCTTCTCGCTCATATGGATTTTGTGGTCTCACATATTTTTCGGGAAGGCAATCGGGTGGCAGACATGTTGAGCAAGAAGACAGAGTCCGACCCATGGTGGGGCATCCCACCGGAGGAGCTTGTACATTACCTTACTGTTAGGAATTTTATTGTTTAGATTTTGATGAATGCCATGTAAAACTTAGAATAGAAAGTTGGCACCCCAATTCTTGTTGTAAAATGCATTGTAATGAATAGAGTTGGCCAAGCTGAGTTAAGTCGGCTACGCCCTAACATGCAAGAAGACAATCAAGATCGGAAGGAAAACTCGCCTGGCTGTGAGAGACAATTTGAGTATGGCAAAGAAGAGTAGACGGAACTCTCTATCAAGAAGCGGTGAGATGCACAGTGGAGCATCGATCAAGTCAACTCAAGAAAAGCCAAATCTCAAGTTGAAGTGACAAAGAGTCATCCAATGATTGGAAGTGACTCTAAGTCACCTGGGGAAAGCAAGGAAATGCGGTCAAGTCGAGATAACTATAAAAGAACCGTTGCCGCAAAATCAAGAGATTTACTTAAACAAGTAATATCTCCATACCACCTTTCTTGGAGTGCTCGATCCCTGGAAGCGTGCAAAAGGAATGAACCAATGGGAAGCACTACACCATGTCGAACTCAAAAGGTGAAAGAACAATTCATACGAGGAAACGGCAATTCCAAGAATCGCAAGCCAACGACGCAAAGTGACTTTCAAAAATAAGCCTATCTCTTCAATGGGCAAATTTTTGAAAGTTCACTATAAAAGGCTGAGGAGTTTGTTTGAGAAAAAAAAAAAGAATGACACACACGTGAGATATACAAGCACATTAGAAAAACTGAAACATTCTCAATCCTCAAGCCTGCATTACGAAGTACATCAATCCAACACTCACCGTGAAGGAAAGAGAACTTCAATCGGTTGAAGAGGAAACTTTTGAAAACAAGGGGTCTACATTCCGGGAAGGATTGTAGAAAGGTTCAAGGTTGAACCAAGTCTTAAGCTTTTGGAGGGCTTCGTGATCAAATCCAAAGAGCTTGAGCAAGTGAGTTTGTAGTAACAAGGCAAATTCCACCTGTGAAGAAGAGGTCGAGTCGTGCGAGAAGCCACCGAGTGATCAAGGCGTCTCGGGCCGAGTCCCTAAGGATCAAGTCGGCTTGTTGTGATCAAGACTTGTATCCGGGACTGCTACCACTTTGTAAACGATCATTACTTAGTGGATTCCTCCGGGAGTTGGAGAAGAGAGAGTAGAAGAATTACCCCATCTTCGAACCTCTATAAAAACTTTCTTTGTGTCATTTACATTTCAAAGATTTAAATTCTGCACTTTTAATCGCTTATATCTGGCGATAAATTTGCTATCCATTTGATAATTTATAAGTACTAAATCAAGCTCTAAAATTTTGCTTAATCAAACTTAAGGGTGTTAAGTCTTCCAATGAAAATAAAACCACAAATTGAGTTAAATTATAGTCAACAAATGAGTTACTCCATCAACAAATCAACCGAGTCATGTTGAGAGATTAACTCTCTTGAGTGACTAATTCGATCGTCCATCAAGGACACAAAACTGTAGAATCAACTCAGAGATTTAAAAGGACTAAATCGAAAATTTGGTAAGGTTTATTCAACCCCCTTCTAAACCTTACACTTACACCCCTTGGGACCTACAAGTGGTATCGGAGCGGTTGGTTCATTGAACCCTCCGCACCGTTACTTCTTGAACTAGATCTCCAAACTTTTCAAAGTCTGCTTTAGTACTTAAACCTTCAAATTTTTTATTAAAAGTCATTATCATGGAAGCAAATTTGACACGCATCCCTATGTTCACTATCGAAGAATTTGATGATTGAAAAATTCGTATGCGAGGCTCATCTATCAAAGATTACATGATGAGATGTGGATAGTGATAGAAGATGGGCCTCTGCAAATATTAAAGGTGAACACAAACATGCGAAGAGTTGCGGTGAAGGAGAAGAAGATCTTTGCTCCCGGACCATCATGGTTGAAAAACCAAGAACCGAGTGGACAAATGATGACAGAAAAAGATACAACCTGGACAATGTAGCCAAGGACATCCTTTACAAAACTTTGGACAAAGCCATGTTCAATAAAGTCAAATCATGCAAAACGGCTAAACAAATGGGGACAAGCGACATTAATTTGTGAAGGCTCGAGCAAATCAAAGAAAACAAATTATCGGTGGTTGTACGAAATTTGAGAACTTCAAAATGATCTCGGGAGAAAATGCGGATCAACTAGATGCTCGGTTCACGAAAATCACAAATGAGTATCGCACTTGGAAAGGAATATACACAGAAGGAAATGTGTATGAAGATCCTAAAAAGTCTTCCAGCTGAATGGGAAATGAAGGTCATGGCACTAAGACATTCCATGGACCTATCAAAAACATCCAACCATGAGCTATTCTCAGATCTCAAAGCCTACGAATTTGAGCTGAGAAGGAAAGACCAAGAAGAGACAGCTGTACCCAAAACAGCTGCTCTAATTGTTAAAGATGGGAAGAGAGCTGAGGACAAAGAAGTCATTGACCCAGAAGAAATAGCCCTGATGGTTAAGAGGTTCAACAAGTTCTTTAATAAGAATTACAAAAGAGGAAAGGGTGAATCTTCCAGAAGACACTCAGCTCCCTTAAAATCAAGGGAAGATAGGCCAACCAAGAGAACAGATCATCAAAAAGTTGAGTATCAAAGGGCTGACAATCCAAGAATGGAAAGAGCTGATCAAAAGGTTGAATATCTATCTTTGCTGAACAGACAACCAGGTCACTATGCCATTGATCGTCCATATCCTGTAGTCAACAAATACGAGAGATGAAGAAGAAAGGAAGGTCTTGAGAGAAAGAAGACAAGAAAGGAAAAAGGCAATGATGGTCGCAGAGATCAAAAACAACTAAGTCAAGAGAGACAAATGATTCGAGAGCAAAGAAGGCGACTACTCAAGTGACTCGAAGAAGCCCCGATCGCTTGATGGCCAAAGAACAAGATCAAGAAGATGAGGTACAATCTAACTCAACAAACTCGGACACTAGTGACAATGGATCGTGACACACACACTTCATCACCTACTGATCTTTATGATTCATTAAGCAAAATGATGAAAGATTTTGAACACATTAAATCCTCACACACACTATTGAATGAGGAAAACAGCCTACTCAAAAGTCAAAACTCAAAGCTGACTAAGGAGCTGAGAACTCTAAGTCAAATAGTTTTGAAAATGAAAGTTTAAAGGCTGAAAATGCTAAATTAGTAGCGAAATTGCTGCTATAGAAAAGAGGAGAATGACCTCAAGAATGTTATTGCCTCATTCACTAAGGCATCTAAATCATTTGGATGGTCTTATTATGAGTCAAAGAGAATGTGGAGACAAGACAGGCTTAGGATTTAATTCCTCTGTGCCATGTCAAACCTCAAGAGTAATTTTGGAAAAAGGATCTTCAAGTCATGAAGAGTCTGAAAAATCCAAAACTCTAAATGTTGCACATACATTCACTCCAAAGCACAACACTAAGCAAACTGGCCTTGGTTACAAAGGAAAAGGAAAACGACCGTTGAGTGTCTTTGAAAGGACACCGAGAAGAGGTTCACCGAGTCCTTGAAAACTCCAAACAAAAATACTCTGTAAAGAAGAAGCGAGCTACCAAAAATCCCAAAAAACCCATAAAAGAAATACATATGATGGGGATGGTAGAAAATATCCAAGCCAAGCTGATTGGAATAATGTGAACTATCGGCCACGAGACTTATGGAATATAAGCCCAAATGGCAAAGGCCTAGAACTCAACAAAGGCCATTCCAAAAGCATAAGAGCTTTCATCGGCACACACATACCTAAGCACTACACTCAAAGACACCACAATTACCCAAGGAAGGCAATTGCTAAAACACATATGCAGCATACGACAAAAAGAGACAATTGTATGAACCTAGAATCCCCAAGCAATTTGCCAGGATTAATTATGATTATGGCACGATAGATGGCAACCCCTTAGAGTCAAATCATTTGGCTATAGGTTGGTTGGATCATCTTACCATTCTAACCCCTCAGGACCCAGACAAGCATGGGTACCTAAAACTTAATTTCCTTGATTGCAGGTTCAAGGAACAACTGAGTGCCAAGGAACCTGGTACATGGATAGTGGTTGTTCCAGACATATGACAAGAAATAAGAGAAATTTGTCAAAATTCAAGGAAATCAAAGGAGCAAAAGTCATATTTGGAGGAAATGAAGCTCCTGGTGAAATAAGAGGCATTGGATCCATCAAGAGGAATGGATTAGAAATCACAGATGTTGCATATGTTGAAGGACTCAACTTCAACTTACGAGTATCGATCGGCTCTGTGACAAGGGCTACAATGTTGGATTCAACATGGGTATGTGCCAAATCAAAGAAATTGAATCAAATGAAGTGGTCTTTGCAAGGATGTAGACAAAATATGTATGTAGTGGATTGGTCAACTCGCAACACCCAAAGACTGTCTCTACTAGCAAAGAGAGCACAAATGGTGAATCAAGTTGGTTAATGGCACAAAAAGTGAGTCACCGAATTTCAAAACAATTAACAAGGCGGCAAGAAGTCATCTTGTAGAAGGACTTCCGGACTCGATATACAAGAAGGAGAGTATATGTGATGCATGTCGGAAGGAAAGCAAATCAAGTCGTCATTCAAAGAAAAGACATGCCCATCCTCAACAAGAATATTGCATCTACTTCATATGGATCTATTTGGCCCAAAGGAACCAAACAAAGATAAGCGGAAAGAAATACACTTGGTGGTAGTAGATGACTACTCAAGATATACATGGACAATATTCATGTGCAAGAAGAAAGAAACTCTACAAAAACTACCACAAATGATGAAGAGGATTCAAAATGAGAAGAGTCAAACCATAATCAAAATAAGATCGGATAGAGGAACCGAGTTTGTCAATGGAATAATAACTCGATGTATTGTATTGAGAATGGTATTGGTCATGAACTATCAAAGAAGAACTCCACAATGAGAATGGAGTTGCGAGAAAAGGAATAGAACCCTCAAAGAAGCAAGGACCATGTTAGTCAAGTCAGGTTACAAAAAGATTTTGGGTGAAGCAATCAACACAACTTGCTACACCCAAAACAGGATGTATGATAAATAGACAACCGACAAAGACTCCTATGAGATCTGGATTGGAAGAAAACCAAATGTTTCATATTTGAGAATATTTGGATGTAAATGCTTCATCCACAACAATGGCAAAGACAACCTAAAGGCCTTTGATGCCAAAGTCGATGAAGGTATCTTCTTAGGATACTCACCGAAAGCAAAGCCTGAGAATACTCAACAAAAGAACTATGGTTATAGAGGAATCCATTCATGTAATATTCGATGAGCCAAATGTAAATGGAGAAGACATTGAAGAGTCAACCGATAAGTTTGAATCATCCAATCATACGAAGAGTCCCTATCTTTGTCAAGTTTGAAGCCGGAATTATCAATTCGAGAAGAAGATGAGATAGCTGAATCTCAAAAACAATGGAAAATTTGCAGGCTAAGTGATAACGAGAGAGTCGACCACACCAACACAAAGTCAAGTCGAATCAATCTAACTTACTCCAACCCGATGTAAGATGGCCGAGAGACCATCCACGAAACTTGTCATTGGAGATATAAGAGAAGGTGTCAAAACAAGATCCGAACTCAACAAGAAGCTATGTTCACATGCTTCATCTCGCAAATAGAGCCAAAAGATGTGTCACAAGCATTGGATGACACACATTGGATTCAAGCTATGCAAGAAGAGTCAATCGGTTTGAGAGAAATAAAGTATGGGAATTAGTGCAAAGACCCATACATCAAAATGTTATTGGCACCAAATGGGTATTCGAAATAAAATGAACGAGGAAGGCTCTGTGGTAAGAAACAAAGCAAGACTAGTAGCCAAAGGATATTGCCAAGAAGAAGGGATAGATTTTGATGAAACATTTGCCCCTATAGCAAGATTGGAAGCTATAAGGATGTTTCTTGCCTATGACTCACAAGAATTTCATTGTATATCGAGATGGATGTAAAAAGTGCATTCCTAAATGGTTTATTGGAAGAAGAAGTGTATGTTGAACAACCTCCGAGGATTTGAGCGGAAGACTCTTGGAGACAAGGTATACAAACTCAAGAAAGCCTTGTATGGATTGAAACAGGCACCCAGAGCATGGTATGATACCCTGTCACAATTCCTAATCGAAAATGGATTCACAAAAGGAAAAGTAGATAGAACACTTTTCAAATTCAAGACAAGAAAAGTATCTTTGCTTGTTCAAATATATGTGGATGACATTATTTTTGGATCCACTAACAAAGAGTCGTGTGAAAAATTTTCAAACCTCATGCAAAGTAAATTTGAAATGAGCATGATGGGAGAGCCGACATTCTTCCTTGGACTTCAAGTGAAACAAAATGAAGGATGGAACCTTCATAAGTCAAACAAAATACACTAGAGACTTAATGAAGAAATTTGGTATGGAGGAGAAGTCTTCGTAAAAATACCAATGAACACATCACCAAAATGGACATGGATGCGGATGGCAAGCACAGAGATCAAACAAGATCTGAGCACTTATTGGATCATCGCTGCTCTATCTCACAAATAGCGGGCGGACATCACCTTTCTTTGTAGGTGTATGTGCAAGATTTCAATCTGCTCCAAAAGAGAGCCACATGACAAAGAATGGTAAGAAGAATATATTGAGATACTTGAAAGGAAGCCAAGAAGTAGGCCTATGGTATCCAAAGGAAGGTGGATTCAAGCTAATTGGCTATTCGATTCGACTATCTTTGGATGCGAGTGGACAGGAAGAGCACCTCGGGCACATGTCAAATGCTAGAAACAGACTAATTTCTGGTTTAGCAAAAAAGCAAAACTCAATAGCCACCTCTACAAACTACAGCGGAATACATAGGCTGCGGGCAACAAGTTGCCCCAAGTCCTATGGATGAGACAAAGAATGGTGAGAGACTATGAAGTTGAAGAAAAAGAAATTCCAATCATGTGTGATAACACAAGTGCCATTGCAATCACTCAAAATCCTGTGTTGCACTCAAGAACAAAACATATTGATGTCGATATCACTTCATAAGAGATCATGTTGAAAAGAAGGACATTATCTTGGAATATATCTCAACCGATAAACAACTAGCCGACATCTTCACAAAACCATTATGTGAGTCAAGATTTGAAGAACTCAAGCATGAGTTGGGGCTAATCGAGTGAGTGACACTCGAGACAAATCAAAGAAGAGAATTAGAACAAAAGGAGTGAAAAAGAGCCAAATGTAAATCGAAATCACCAGATCGGAAAAACAACTACACTAAGTCACCGATAGGTGAGTCACTAAGAGAATCATGCGAGGAGTAGAGTTAAATCGGCTAAGGGATAAGTTTGAATAACTTATGAGCAAAGTGACAAAAACGCAATCGTTTTGACTTAAGCGGGAATGTTTTAAGGAATACGTCGGCATAATGAATGATGATGTGTACGGACATAAAGCCGCACACCAAGCTTATGATTGGATATAAATGCTTTGCCGCATTAAATACGAGACATGAAATGCTCAATAGGCGTCGAAAATCCAAGCCGTTGATTTCAATCACAATTCAAAACCATCCGCACGCCCTTTCATAAACCATATTTAAACCATTTTCGTCCATTTCTCTCTCACACTTCTAAAAACTATTCATCTCTTTCTCTCAAAAGCAAAGGCGAGAATACTCTCAAACCCTATCAACCTTCAAATCAATTTACGAGTTTTTCCTTGAAATAATACTTGAGAATGGCACCAACTTATGACTTTACCAAGTTAGGAAAGCAAATCCACACCGGTTCGGCGGTGGATTTCGACGGAATGGTGAAGCGGGGTCCGACGACACCCTAGTGAAGAAAATCGAGAAGTTGGAAACGTCCCCACTAAAACCGTTTCTAACGTTAGAATATCCGATGACCTATGTGGAGGAGGTCGCACAATTCTACGTGAATGCCGAGATTCACGATGAAGGAATCAAGTCATCTGTTCACGGAAAAGCGGTGACTATCTCTCGAGGATTTGGCTGAATATTGCTTACTACCAGCAGAAGGAGCATCCGAGATCAAAGAAGCTGATGTAAACTTGGCCGACGCATGGAAAGAAATAGCCAAGTCCGACTTTGCTTTGATAAAATAATATACACAGCAAACAAGAGATGCCAAGGAGGATTATCACAAGTTGTTGGACATAGTTGCCAAATGTATCGACATCAAATTTGGCGACTTTGACCAATCACAAAAGGCAAAGCTGATTGTAATGGCCGCAATCATCGAAGAAAAGAAGATAAACTGGGCTGAGTTTGTCTACAGCAGACTCTGCCCGAGCGTGGGGAACAAGTCCTTCAAAGAAGATGGTTCATTTGGAGGATCCCTAGGATATGGCCTCGTGATTGGCCGGCTATTGGAGGTGAAAGGAGTCCCTCTTAGACATGGGAAGGCATTCCATGTTAACAAGAGGATGTTCGAGCAAACCTCTCAGGCGCACTGAAAAAGAGCTTACGCCAAGAGAGACACACTGAGGGGGAATCGGAATGACCCAAGATACAAATGTTGTTCCTCTCCGGCCAAGAAGAAAGTTGCCCTGCACTGCTAAGAAGATCACGCCCCTGCAAAGAAAGAAAACCAAACATGCTCCCCCCTGCAGCGAGAGTCACCGCCCCGCAAATGTGTCTCCCCCCTGCAGCAGCGGTCGAGAAGGACTCACAAATACCTTCTCCGATCGTCAAGAAGAGGAGAACGAGAAGCCACGACGGCCCGCTCCTCGAGAAAAAGACACCAAGACGCCCCGGCCGCACAAGACTCGAAAGACAACATCTCTCGAACTAAATTCCCCAAAAACCAGAGAGACGAAGAAGAATCGTCAAGCGATCCGAATCGAGAAACCAACAGTCGATTCTTACTCACCAAAGACAAAATACCGGAGACTACTAGAGAAGTAGAGTCTCCGGATGTAGTTGATGAAACAGCCAAAGTCTGCTTGAAGGCGATCAGCAGAGGCAACCAGAAGACACAAACAGTAGCTCACACACCAAGCACAAAGAAGAACTCCGCCGAGCGAGATAGTGATGTAATGATTCTATCTCCACCTTACCCGGACATCCAAAATCATCTGCGTGAGTGGAGGAAATGGAAGTTGAGCAAGTCAAGGAACAGTTCCAACGGCCGAGTTCATAGAAGAAGAAGAGGAACTACTAAATTTCCTTGGATTAACTCTTTGTGCTCCCAGCTGGATGAGGACAATCGCACGGACATCCTGCGGATCTACAAGGACAGGGAGAGAGAAAAGCAAGCAAAGAAGCCGAAGCACGTGAGAAGGAAAGCATCCGCCTATCTCCGCACCACGAACACACACATCCTCTCTTTGATGTCTTCTCCGACGGCTGACGAGGAACTGAGAAATGCTTTCTGCCCGTAAGAAGAGTTGCAAATGCAGCAAGCATTGCACGAATCAAGAATCCTTCACGAGCAAAGACTAATGGAGGGACCAGGAGAGTCATCCGAACACGGTGAAATTGATCCAATGGGAGTGGTTCAAGAAATCGCCAATGTTGTTCTTCGCTACCCACTTCCCCTGACTCACTCGAGAAGAAGGCAATAAGGAGATGGCGATGAAACTGGGCTAGTGGGGACCCCGGTCGAGCCAACCCCTATTGAAGGTGTGCTACCACCTGCCCCAACGGCTGAACAATCAATCGAAACAATGGGAGTTTGGAGACGAGTGACCCCATTCCAAGTCACTCACCGTGCGCCACCGAGGGGGAAAATCCCTCCACCGCAAAGCAAGGTCGGAGGATGCGCAGATGACTCCACAACAAATCAAGGAGGCGAAGAAGAGAAATTACAATCACAAGAAGAACATCAAGTTGCCATCAACGAAGCTCGAGGCGATTGAGACTGTCTCAACCGAGGTGGCAAATCGCTCTGAAAGGCTAATGACGCTAGCGATGCGATCGAGGCACGAGGAAGGAATGTACAGGAGTTAACACTGGGCGATGAAAGTGCAATCCATGGGGTTGAGACTCCAATGGATGCCATCAGTAGAAGACCCTAAGACAGTGACACCGTCGAAAGGGAGGACCAAGCCCTCGCAGCAGAGAGACTGGAGGAAATGAAGGCCCATGGGAGGTTGAGACTTCCCCGGGTAAAGAAGTCAAGTAGAGAACATCCTCTCCTGCTATCATCGACCCATCCGAGAAGGAGATCGCGCACTTCATGATTCCCGGACAACCCCGATGTCACTTTTCCGGGATTAGAAGGCGAAGAAGAAGAAGCGAGTCATCCCCATGACAAATCCAAAAGACTCACTGCGGGTGTTCCAAGCACGAGCAAGTCTCATCCCAAGACTACTCGTCAAACTTTTAACTTTGATGATGAGCCACCACTCGAAATCTCATCATCGTCCGATGACGCTCGATAAGGCCGAGGACCGATCTCATCAAATGGAAAAATCACCGGAGACCAACGAAGGCTTTAAGGCAGAGGCTCGGCAAGCGGGTCCACTTCACAACAAAACCCAAGCTCAACAAGAGACCATCTGCGCAGCTCCTCAAGCTGCAGTAGGATCGATTCCCAAAAGAACCGCCCGCGCACCACTCATCATCGAACAGATCCCAGTTGGCGGTGATGAATCCTTCGTAGAGTCTTTTCCTTTTTCACTGGAAATACCGGAACTCCACGAAGAGTCGAAAAAGCGAACAAGCACGCTATCACGCACCACCTCTTGTTTTTCACTCGGGCACCATTGTTCCGGCCGATTAGATTTGATTTTGACGTTTTTGTATGGCCATCACCGCAACAAAAGAATCAACTGAAGTTCGAGAAGTGTTCAAGGCACTCTTTGCCGAGGTTGAACGGATGGAGAGGCATCGAGGCCTCTTTGGACATGCGGACAACAAAGATGCCAACCTTACAAACCGACTTGAGAGGCATCACGGTCGATAAGGGAATGGTGGCAACAAAGCATCAATGCGTGTGGAAGTGCGATACTTGAACTTTGTTCAACAAGTCTTGGTGTGGAGAGCTGAAAATGCCGATGCAAAAACGAAGTGAGAGAACACATTGAGCATATGCATGAAGCTCACACTTTGCCGAAATCAAGGCTGCTGCGTGAGCAAAATACAAATGATATACAGCGTTTGGAAGAACACATGACTAGAAAATTCAGCCTTCTCATGGCCGAGATGAAGCCGATTTCATTCAGAGTCCAACGCTACTCGATCCGAATTCGTCGCTTACAACGCAGCAGACTTGAAGCAGAACTCGACTATCCGCAGCTCGATTTCATGCTTGCCAAAGATGTTCCCTGGGGTTCCTCTATCCTTTGATGATGCCAAAAAGGGGAAGAGGAATACCTTAAAGCAAAGAAAATCAAGGTCGAAAAGAAAGGAGCAAATGAGAAGGGAACAACCGAGAAGGAAAATCACCGAGGAAATTTTGAAACAAAAGAAAGGAAAATCTGGAGGGGAAGGATCAAAAGATATGACCTTGATGATTGCACAAACCCCTCAACAGGGTCCTGTCACGGTGACATTATAAGCGAAAACTCCCATGTGACTCGCCACTTCAACACTCTGTTGTATCTATGGCCGAGAAGAGAAAAGCAATTGAAGCGGGGATGAAGGAAGTGGAAGGAAGAATGGATGCGAGTTATGAACATCTTGAAAGAACACGGAGGCATTCCAAAGAGAGAGACACGTATGCCATTTTAGATGTCGGAGACAGAGCCACGATCGATTGACGAATTCAAAACGCTCGAATCAAGGATATTTTGCAAATATGTCCATGGCTCAAGCTTGGGACTTGTATCTTGGGAAAATGGTCTCACGTTATGTGAAGAAGGCGACGACGGCAAAGACTTCCGAGATCACTCTGCTGGTCACTCTGCTAGTCACTCACCAAAAGAAGAAGACCCCAAGACAAAGATACGCCCGAGGAAGAGGAAGAAGCGATGAGTGGAGGAAGAAGCTTGGACCTAGGCCTCCGCCAAGAATATTGAATACGTAGATCCGGGAAAGAAAGGAGGGATCTACTGGGCTGGGCTTGACCAAGTGGCAAATTTAAAAGTGGCTAAAACTAACGCCGAGTATGCAAAAAGAATAGAAGAAAAAACAAGAGACAAACTCGGCTATGGCGGGAGAGACAGGAAAGAATAAGAAGAGATGAAGCTTGCCAGAAAGCATATGAGAAGAAAAAGAAGGCAAAGCGGTGACGAGAAAAAGAGAAGAAGAGAAGAAGATGCTGATCAAGATGAAAGAAGGAGACAGCGAAGGAGATGAAGTGTTGCTATCCAACCCTTCGTGTATTTTATTATGTAAATACATACAATGTAAGTCTTATGTAATAAAGCTATAAATTCTTTATTTTTTTGTGAAGACAATTATATACTCTGATACACCTTGTAAACAGTTGTGTTAAGTACAAGAATGATATGATCAATAAAAAGATTGATTCTGCGCATACATTCTATGTCAATACACTATTTGTATGTATCTTTGTTATTTGCATCTTTGTATGGTTTAAGTTTTGGCATCATCAAAAAGGGGGAAATTGTTAGGAATTTTATTGTTTAGATTTTGATGAATGCCATGTAAAACTTAGAATAGAAAGTTGGCACCCCAATTCTTGTTGTAAAATGCATTGTAATGAATAGAGCTGGCCAAGCTGAGTTAAGTCGCCTACGCCCTAACATGCAAGAAGACAAATCAAGATCGGAAGGAAAACTCTGCTGCGAGAGAGACAGTTGAGTATGGCAAAGAAGAGTAGACGGAACTCTCTTCAAGAAGCGGTGAGATGCAAATTGAGTGGAGCATCGATCAAGTCAACTTAAGAAAAGCCAAGTCTCAAGTTGAAGTGACAAGAGTCATCCAATGATTGGAAGTGACTCTAAGTCACCTGGGAAAGCAAGGAAATGCGGTCAAGTCGAGATAATCAGAAAAGAACCGTTGCACGAAAATCAAGAGATTTACTTAAACAAGTAATATCTCCATACCACCTTTCTTGGAGTGCTCGGTCCCCCTGGAAGCGTGCAAAAGGAATGAACCAATGGGAAGCACTACACCGTGTCGAACTCGAAAAGGTGAAAGAACAATTCATACGAGGAAACGACAATTCCAAGAACGCAAGCCAATGACGATCGCAAAGTGACTTTCAAAAATAAGCCTATCTCTTCAACGGGCAAATTTTTGAAAGTTCACTATAAAAGGCCGAGGAGTTTGTTTGAGAAAAAAAAAGAATGACACACACGTGAGATATAAGCACATTAGAAAAATTGAAACATTCTCAATCCTCAAGCCTACATTACGAAGTACATCAATCCAACACTCACCGTGAAGGAAAGAGAACTTCAATCGCTTGAAGAGGAAACTTTTGAAAACAAGGGGTCTACATTCCAGAAGGATTGTAGAAAGGTTCAAGGTTGAACCAAGTCTTAAGCTTTTGGAGAGCTTCTTGATCAAATCCAAAGAGCTTGAGCAAGTGAGTTGTAGTAACAAGGCAATGCCTGTGTGAAGAAGCCGAGTCGTTTGAGAAGCCACCGAGTGATCAAGGCGTCTCGTGATCGAGTCCCAAAGGATCAAGCCACCGGTGTGTGATCAAGACTTGTATCCGGACTGTTACCACTTTGTATACGATCATTACCTAGTGGATTCCTCCAGGAGTTGGAGAAGAGAGGAGTAGAAGAATTACCCCATCTTCGAACCTCTATAAAAACTTTTGTGTCATTTACATTTCAAAGATTTAAATTCTGCACTTTTAATCGCTTATATCTCACGATAAATTTGCTATCCATTTGATAATTTATAAGTACTAAATCAAGCTCTAAAATTTTACTTAATCAAACTTAAGGGTGTTAAGTCTTCCGCTGAAAATAAAACCACATTGAGTTAAATTATAGCCAACAAATGAGTTACTCCATCAACTCAAATGAGTCTGTTGAGAGATTAACTCTCTTGAGTGACTAATTCGATCGTCCATCAAGGACACAAATTGTGTAGAATCAACTCTGTAGATTTAAAAGGACTAAATCGAAAATTTGGTAAGGTTTATTCAACCCCCCCTTCTAAACCTTACACTTACACCCCTTGGGACCTACACTTACTGATGACTATGTTACCTATAGGTTTGTTAGCTAGTGCCTCATGCTTCAGGTTTCTTTTCCCATTTTGGATGCCTATTCTGAGGGGTACTCTTTTTCCTTCCAAGGGTTTTTCCCACAAGGGTGGGTTTTACCTTGGAAGGTTTTAACGAGGCCCCAACCATTCAACCATTTGGTCGGCTTGTGACCATTTCGCTTTCTTTTATGACATTGTTTTCAGGCTTTCTTTTGGTTACCTGATCAGCCTGTGATCAGGATTACTCTCTTTTCATTTTTTATATATAATTTCGAATTTATTCAAAAAAAAACTTTATCTTCTTGTGGAACATTGGAAGTTGAATGTTGATCATTTGATGTGGAGGGTTGATCACTTCGAACATCATTTGGAACAATTTGTCGAACTTCATCTTCTTCCTCACTTTCATCATTGGGTATTCTTTCAACACTGGAGGCTTCATTGAATTTAAAGTGAATTGACTCCTTGATCACCATGCTCGTCTTGTTATAAACCCGATATGCCTTACTATTAGTCGAGTACCCTATACAAATTTCTTCATGGGCCTTAGGATCAAGTTTGTTTAATTGATCCTTAGTATTCAAAATAAAACACTTGCAACCAAATAATTTGAAATAACTAATATTTGGAGTTCTTCCTTTCCCAAGCTCATACGGTGTTTTATTTAACTTGAGATGAAGATATACCCGGTTTATGACATAGTAAGTGGTGTTGACGGCTTCGGTCCAAAAGAATTTTGGAAGTGAAAATTCATTGAGCATGGTCCGACACATTTCTTAGAGAGTTAGATTTTTTCTTTCGGCAACATCATTTTGTTGTGGAGTTCTCGGAGGCAAAAAATTAAGTGCATACCCCTTGGTTTCACACAATATTCTAAAATCACCATCAAATTCTCCTCCTCGGTCACTTCTTATAAACTTAATCGTATCTTTTTTTTTCATTCTCTACAAGTCTACACAACATAGCAAACTCATTAGCGGCATCACTTTTATTTGTAAGAAAAATAGTCCAAGTGTATCTAGAGAAATCATCAACTATAACAAATGTGTAATGTTTTCCACTTAGACTTTCGGTGCCAATATCCCCATACAAATCAAGATGAAGTGATTGTAGAGGCTTGGTTGTGAAAATTTCATTAATATTGTATGTCTCTAAGGGTATGGCAGTATGTATTTGTGGGGCTCCCGGCCATTTTTGGTATCAGAGCCAGGCTGTGCTTGATTTTTCTTTTCCGAGGGAGTATGTTGATGAATGTTTCTGCTAATCTAGACGACGAGTATAGGAAAAACTTCTTACCTATGGATTTTTCTAATTCAAGTTCTCAAATTTCCAGTCAAATTCTAAGGCAGTCTTCATCTTTAGCACTTCCTAGACTCTCTACTAGTAAAATAGATAATCTTATTGAGTATTCTACTATTCTAGAAGATGCTATTGTTGAAAATACAGTCCCTCCATTAATTAGTCCTTATAATATCTATCGTAAACATGGCAGTCTTACTAAGGGAATTGGATTCCTTATTTATGGTAAAAATCCTTCGATGAAAGAGTTTGTTCAGTCTTCAAAAATAGATCATTGTGGTCTTCCGTCTACTACACAGGAGCAGTATATTACTCTTACTATACCTCCTGAATATATCCGTACATGGCAATCTGAAGGGTATTCACACCTTCATCTTGGAGCAGTTAGACTTGTCCTATCATATCATGGTAGGAAAGGATTACCAGTTTCTGCTAGAATTGCCCTTCTGGATATGAGGTATCTAAAGTATGAGCATGCAGTAATCCGAACAGTTCTTACTACACTAAATGCTGGAAGTGTAGTGATTACTTTCTTCCCAAACTTTGCCTTATCTCTGCAATACGCCTCTCTTGCCACTGCTATTAAAGTCCAAATTCAAATTTCCGGAGCAGAACAAATCCAAGATGCTATCATGGCAACTCTCCATCATCAGATAGTCTACAGGCTCCAAAATCATGGATTAGATCTGAAAAATCAAGGCATAAAGGATGCACTAATGGTTCTTGCGGAAACAGGGTCTGATGTCCCTACCATTGTGCAAATTCCAAGACAAATTGGAAGGAAACAGCTGGAGCAACTTGTTCCCACAGAATGGATCACAAATTATGAGTCATTGCATCAACCATCAGAACCAATAAAGTCAACTGATTTTGAGTTCCAGAGGTTATCTGATGGACGGACCAAAATAATTTTCAAAACTGATGGTTCATCTGGGTCTTCTTCTGTTCCTGAATTCCAACTCATGATCACTCCTGCCATATGGCCAACTAAAAAAAATATTCCTATTTCATCATTTGAACCAGATGGAAAACATGTCTATACTGGTAAAGTCAATGGGCATTTTGTTTGGGATGTTGATCCTATGATGTGCGATCCAGAATGTTCCTGCAGAACAGGAATTGATTCTGATGATGAGGAACAAGAAGAACCTCCGACAAAATGCAAACAAAAGAAGATCTATTCTCGAAGGCCTCCAAAGCCACCACCTCCAAGTGCTCCACTTGCTTGCTACAACAAAGAGTTAAAGATCCTTCGAAAGGAAGGATATTTGTGCAAAACATAAGCTTTTTCACCATTACCAACTCCACCTGCTTTTCAGCCAATTTTTATGTTTAAAAACTACGATACTGATTTCCCACCTCTTGAAAGACAAGAACAACCAAGTTCGAAGATGTCTTCAAGGCCCTATGTCCAGCAAACTGTTATTGAACCTTCTGGACAACTTAAGCCACTGTCTCAAGGCGAAGAAGTTCTTAACTGGCAAACGACTAATGCCATGGCACATAACAAATCTTTGCAAAGCATTGATTCCAAAGTGTCCCAAATTCTTGATGGAGTTAAGAAGAATTTCTCAACTGGACAAAGAACTCAGACAACTTATCTTCCAAGGTAGTTTTGGATCTGAGTTTGACAAAAAAGAAAGTGAAATCAGAAACTTGAAAAAGGAGCTTGCTCGTATTGAACAAGATAAAAAGAAGTCCTTGTTTTCTAAAACAGATTCCTTGTTCCCAAGTAAAGGTATATTTGACTCGCCTTCTGATTCTGATGAATATTCAAAAATGTTTGGAATGGCTTCAAGTGTTCCAGTGGATCCTCCACAGAGATCTAAAAAATCCACAAAAATATCTGAAAGCCAGAAACAAAAATCCAAAGCTGAGGAAAAAGACCAGTTGATAGTCTCATGGTCTCTTCATCTGCCAGGAGAACAAGGTGGGCAAATACCAGAGGAAGATTAGTTCCTTCATTTCGTTCTCACTACAGGAATTTTGAGTCCTCTGATGATCTTTCAAGTCAAAAATCCTCTGATGCTATTACGGAAGAAGAATCTGTTAATGGAGTTGCTGATATCTCAGTTATTTTTATGGCTGATCTAGTAACCCTCCTGATGATACCCAACCATTGGTTAGTGAAACTGATGATTCAGAGGAAGGTTTTACAACCAATTATAGGCCAATGGAAGAAAAGACAACCAAACCTACCAATGGTCCCTGGTTCTCTTTTGATGATGTTCCTATTCATAAAAGGCGAGAAAGGATGTACCAGATGTCCTCCTGGTTAGATAACCAACTCAATAAAGAAGACGCACATCTCAGTGAAGTCCTACAAGAACTTTCAACTAGATTTGTTGGAATTCTTAGGGATTGGTTCACCTCTTTGGGTGATTACAAAAAAATTCAGTTTTTCAGCATGCCTACAGTTTCAGCTGCACTTGGAGAAATTCACAGAGAATTTATTGGTGATATCAATCTTTTCACCAAAGCTATGTATGATGAATACTTTGCCCGAAGATGTTGTTCCTTAAGCAAAAAAGATCTTGATAAGCATTTCAAAAAGATGTCTGAATTATTCTACCTTCTCAACGGGTATAATGATCCAAATCTGAAGAATGTTTATATCGCTTCACTTCCTAAAGAGGTTCAACCAGAGATTAACAGATTGATTCAATCTTCTGGGAGAAGTCTCAACAATCTAAGTCTTGGGCAAATTAATCAAATGTGCCATGTTGCAATTGATAAAATCTGTGAGATACAAAACATGTTGAAAGAAGTCATTGAAAGAAAGAAAATCTCCAAGTCCGTGTGTAGCAAATCTCATTTACAAATCAAGTGTCAGGACAAAGCCTGCAAATGTACAACTTCAAAGAAAGAGAAATGAAAAACCAAAAAGAAATTACAGAGAAAGAGATATAGGTTTTTCAGAAGAAAGCCATTCAGGAGAAGACTTCCAACAGGTGTTATCTGTGTGGAAGAGAAGGACATTATGCAAAAAATTGTCCTAACAAAAAAGGAAAAGCTGCAAAACTTGCTGATAGTATATTCCTGCATGATGAAGTTGATACAAATGATGCTGATATTGAATATCTCTTTTCTGAACAAGATGAACAAAATGAGGATACTGTCTTTGCCATTGAAGTATCTTCTGAAGACGAAGATGAAGAAAGTTCATCTGAAATGCTTGTCATCTTTATGATGAAACCAGTTCCCATCTTTCGAACTGGTTTAACTATACAAGAAGGGATTCCGTCTCCGAATATAGAAGTGAAAATTCTGCCATCAAAGTATGAAAATTCTATCAGAGTAATTGGGATTCTTGATACAGGTGCTCGAAGAATTATGTTGAATCCAAAAATCCTTCCTGATGAGGCATGGCGGACACATCATGAATACTTCTATGCTGGTGACGGACAGACATTTCATACCTCTTTGATCACGAAAAAACCAATTGGAATTCAAATTTTCCCAGACTGCATTGTCTGGATGAAAGTAATTGGGAGCAATCTTCATGGACATGATCTTTTGATGGGGTTTGATTTATTCTTCAAAGCACAGAAGCTTCAGATCCATCCTAATGGATTAAAATTCAAAAGAAATTTTAAGCCCTACTCCACAGTTCACAAACTGTTCTCGCTCGCTGATGTCCCATAGGATTTTGAAGAAATTGCTCAAAGCTTAAAAGAATGTTGTGCTGAGTCTCATGAGGAATTCAGTCATCCATTTCCGCTCTGGAAAGATAAAAGGTTCTTTGTTCAATTGCCTTTCAAAAAGAATGAATATGTCAATGCTACAAAGGCAACACATCCAGGAATGAATCCTGAAGAGTTGAGTCTGGCTAGACAAGAATGTGATAAACTTCTTTCACTCGGGTTAATTGAGCCAACCAAATCAAATTGGTCTTGTCCAGCATTCTATGTGAATAAACGGTCTGAGCAAATCAGGGGAAAGAAAAGACTGGTGATTGATTATAAACCTTTGAACCTTTTTCTACTTGATGATAAATTTCCCTTACCAAGAACTCAAATGCTTTTTTCCCATCTTGCTAAAGCAAAAATATTTTCAAAGTTTGATTTAAAGTCTGGTTTTTGGCAACTGGGAATTGATCCAAAGGACCGATACAAAACTGCTTTTTGCATACCCACCGCACAATACCAGTGGACTGTTATGCCCTTTGGATTGAAAGTCGCACCATCCTTATTCCAGAAAGCTATGGTCAAAATCTTTGAACCAATTCTTCATAATACCCTTGTTTACATAGATGATATTCTTCTTTTTTCACAAACCAAAGAAGAACATGAAGTCCTCCTACAACAATTTCTGGAGATTGTTCAAAAATACGGGGTCATGCTTTCTGAGAAAAAGAGTACAATTGGTACTTCTGATATTGATTTTCTGGGAATGAAGGTTACAAATGGTACATATCAACCTGGTCCTCATCTTGCTGAAGAACTGTTGAAGTTCCCGGATTCTGATTTTACAGTTAAAGAAATTCAACAGCTTCTTGGGATAATTAATTATCTTAGGGAATTTATTCCAGACTGTTCTAAGCATACTAGCAAACTTTCAAAGCTGATGAAAAAGAATCCTCCACCATGGAAATCTGAACAGACTAATGCTGTGAAACATCTGAAGGAAGTCTGCAAATTTTTGCGTCCTTTAAAGATTCCAGGTACAGGGACAAGGATTCTTCAAACAGATGCTAGTCATGATTATTGGGGAGTTGTTCTTCTTGAAGAAGAAAATGGAAAAAATCATTATTGTGGACATGCAAGTGGAAAGTTTAAAGATTCAGAAAAACATCATCATGCAGTCTACAAAGAGATTTTAGCTGTGAAAAATGGAATTAAAATATTCGAGTTCCATTTGATTGGGCATCATTTTATTATCCTGGATTGATAATACTTCTTTTCCGGCGATCATGGAATTAAAGGGCAAAGGAGTTCTAGAAAAACAACTCCTCAGGTTGAATGACTGGTTTTCTAAATACCAGTTTACTGTGCAACATATCAAAGGAAAGGATAATATTGTGCCAGATTATTTGTCCATAAAAGCTCCAATCCAGCTGATTACCTCAAGAACAGTTTTACCTATTTTTATGGTCGGAAAAGGAAAAGGGAAATACCCTTCCAAAAGTTTTTACAGCAAACCATCGGGGGTTCCAAAAGAACCAACATTTTTATTTCCACCAACTCAAGAATCTTTGAAAACCCCCAAAGAAATCCAAAAATTTTGCAAAAACAATTTATTCAAATATCTTGCACTTTACTGTGTTGAAACTAAACTGGATTTTGATCAAGTTTGTTTTAATCTTGAAAAACCATTTCTGAATATTCTTTCTTGTGATATAAATTCAAAATTATCAGAAAATGGTTTGTGGTATTTATGGTGTCTTGGTACCTTATATTTTCATGTGATTGAAATTTCCATAGAAGGTATGATCCCTTTTTTCCAAAATTCTGAAAATGATTCTACACTTTTATGGAAATTCTTTACTTGGTACGACACTATTGAAAATTGGATTCAATTTTAACAAAAAGAATTTCAGTCAGTCCAGATTATCCGCACTGAAACAAGTGATGACATGAATGATCCTCGTCTCATATTACTTTTCCATAAACCTTATGCTAATGGAAGAGATTTGAGATGTTTGCCAATTTACAGAAGATGGAAACTTGTTTTTGGTTCCGTTCGAGACGATGCTTATATAAAATGGGAGTTATATGTCAGTCTTTGTTTTTCAAATATGATGACTCCAGAAGACGATTCTGAAAACCTGGCCTATACGTCTCTTGTTTTTCCAAAGACATCTAATGAAGGAGCCAACCAAGCAAAGGATTCTGAAAACATGATGGAAGATGATTTTCAAGAGTCACAAGATCCCTACATGGAAGATTCCCAATTTCAAATGGAAAACCTCATTGACTGGGATGGATATGGTCTCTATTGGACTGAACCATGGTCACAAGCTTACTATGATTACCACAATTCCTGATCAAGAACACGTTTCTCCAAGCCAGCTATCTGAATAAAGAAGTGGGCCAATCTTTTTTGTCCTAATTCATTGAATAAGGATGGAAGCTTTGGTCATTTCAACTTTATGTCGTTGTCTTGCTTTATGTCATTATCTATTTTATTTTATGTCAACGTCATGTTGTATTATGTAAAGTTGTTTGGATTATTATGAACGTGTAAAGGGGATGTAATGTCATGTTGTTCCACCACCACAATTGCCTCTTGTTGATTGGCGGATGCCAAGGTCAGTATTAAATGAGTCTGTTTGAAATCCGGAGTTTGCTCCTATATAAAGGGCACTCCTTCAGTTGTAAAAATCAAGCTTGAAGAAATAAAACTGTTTGTTCTATAAATATGAGTTTCTAAATTCCTTCTCTTTCCTAGAAAGTCTCTAGTATTAGTAGAAATATGATTTGGCTTATTCCTCCTATCTAATTTTTCATCTGAGTATATTGGCTGGAAACCTAACTTGGTCCCTTAAAGTTCTGAATAGAGCCTGGACCTTAGGTATAACAATGCCACATATAAAGATGGATTTCAAGTATGCTATGTACTTGTCTCTGTATGAGGATCCTGTACAACATAAAGAAGTATTATACAGCCTGGATATGAAATTGAAAATGCTACGGTCCCCTCAGTATATACTGTTCATACGAGTGGTAATAGTATTCTGGTACAATACAATTATTTTCATTAAAGAGATGAAAAAATGCCTATTGTGGATGGCTAGAAGTAATCTCTGCATGAAATTGTGTATTTGTACTGAATATTGTATGTTTCTAAGGGTATGGCAGTATGTATTTGTGGGGCTCCCGGCCGTTTTTGGTATCAGAGCTAGGCTGTGCTTGATTTTTCTTTTACGGGGGAGTATGTTGATGAAGTAGTCCTTTGACATGTTGGTTTTGTAATTCTTTTGTAAATTTTTGTATCCAACATGTACAAGTCGCCTATGCCATAAACTCGTTAAATCATTAATGGCAACAAGACATGAAACATTTTGACTAACCAAATCACTTGTGCAAATTTTGTAAAGATTGCCTTTTCTACTAGCTTCACAAATAATTTTATCATTTTTTAGAATAAGGCATTTTACTTTATTAAAAATAACATCACAATTAGAATCACAATGTTGGCTTACACTTATCAAATTAAACTTTAGCCCTTCTACTAATAAAGCATTACTAAGAGAGAAAGAAGAGTTACCAATGTCTCCATTGCCAAGAATTTTTCCTTTCCATTCCCAAACATGATCATTCCTTCTTCTTGGAGCTGGATGTTAGTAAATAATTCTCTCTTTTCGGTCATATGTCGCTAACACCCGCAAGCCATTTTAAATTTTCTAAAATCGTTACAGCCCCTAGCACCTACAAATAAATCATTTTTAGGTACCCTAAAATTTTAGGGTCCATGGGGGTTAGTCTTGAGACCTTTGGGTCTCCAAAAATGACTATAGCTATTTTTATATTTACAATCATTAGCAAAATCTGCATTTTACCACAATAAAAGCAAGCAATAATGTTAGGACTACTAGCACGTATGAGCTTGGTCATTTTTCTTAGAAACAATTTGAAAAGATTTGTAACCAAGTCCTAGTTTGGATTGCTCACTTCTTTGTGCACCAAGAATTTTTGTAACCTTATTCATACTCAAATTAAAATGTTGCACATCCTTTTTCAAATTTTCAATTTCCTTTGTGAGCAATTATTTTTTGGAATTGAGCTATGAACTTTTGCAAGAGTAATACAATGAGCATGATCAAGTGATTCATAAGAACTAAAAATTGTTTCTGTCTTGGAAAAATTGAAGGGTGACCGGTCCATATTGGGGGCGATCGGTCGAAGGCTTGGTCGACGGGTCCAACCCCCCTTGGATCGGTCCAACCCCTAGCCAACCTGTGTATGATCTCTGATTTACTTTTTAAACGTTTGAAATTTCAACAGGGCAACCGGTCAACCTATGATTTTTTACAGCAAAATTCCATCCGTTATTAACCCATTATCAGCAAGATTTACTTTATAATTTCTTAACCATTTTTATAGATCTTTTGATCCTTCTTTTGTAGACAAAAGTTAAGATGGATGAGCCTATGTTGGAGATCTAATCTTGAAGACTCTCCTATAAATAGATGAAGGATTTGAAGGATCAAACACAACACACAAAGCAACAAGAAAATCAGCAAATTCTCTTATTCTTCATTGCCAACATTCTTGTTGTATTTAGCCTAAGTCTTACACTTGCACATCTTGAGTATTACGCTTCATTCTTAATTACACTTGCACTTCAAAGTTGTATACTTCATTGGAGTTGTAATCTTGAATTGGTTTAAATCATCCAAAACAAGAAATCCTTGTTAGTGTTCTTGTGGTAAGAACACACTTGGTTGATTCTAGGTGTTGAAGAGTGTGGTACTCTTCATTGTTGTAAGAAGATTGTGGTAATCTTCATAGGTGGTGTTGTAAGAAGAGTGTGATACTCTTCAAGGTAAAAGGTATTAGTAGTTTGGTATCTATTAATATACTTTTTCCCTTTCAAAATCCATTCGGACATACCAGGTGGTAGAGCATTAGGCCCTAGGTGGGTTGAAGCTCTATAAATCATTGTGTGTTGTTTATATTTTCACACTTTTATTTTGGTTATCATCTTTACATTCGAAAAAGAGGGCGTAAAATCAGAAAATTAGGAAAATCTATTCACCTCTCCCTCTAGATTTTTGTAGCCACTTGGACTAACACGTTTGTGTTCAGCTGAGTAACTTGCTCCTCTATCATGTTTATCTTTGCTTCATCTTTGTTCATTCTAGCTCTTTTTTCTCCGATAAACGAGAATAACATCTCTTCTACAAATGCTTTATTTTCATTGGACTCCGCTCTGCCTCGATTTCCCACATTAGAACACGGAAGTGGCTGCAAAACGTTTCTGGTATTAGCATAAGAAAAGGTTTTGTGGTTTCACCAGCCCCAGATGGTAATGTGTGGGTGTTTGATTGTTTCGGTAGTTGTTGTTGAAGTTCCTTTGGCCCACAAAGTTCGCCTCTTCTTCAACTACTGCAGGATCTCTAGGAGTCGCTTGCTGCATATTGCATCTATTTTCATATTAAGCACTGACACTTGCTCTGTGAGCATGGAAACCTTATCTACATCCTGGACCTCCGCCACACGTCTAACATTAGATCTCTCGGATGGCCACTGGTAACTATTATTTGCCATATCCTCAAGTAGTTCTAGTTCCTCATCTGAATATTTCTCTTATAGTGCACCCCCCGATGCAGCATCTATCGTTCTCGTGTTTCCACTCAAACTCTTATAAAATACTATACTTGTTGATAGTCGAGATATTCGTGTTGAGGGCACTTCCTCAACAGCTCTCTAAACCTGTCTCATGCTTCATATAACAGCTCTGCATCTAGTTGCCTAAACTGATGGATTTCACTTTTCTGTTGTAATGTTTTACTTAGGGGAAAATACTTAGCCAAAAACCGTTGACTTAGTTCAGCCCAATCTGTTGCGGGTCGTGTCAAAGAAGATAACCATCCCTTAGCCTTATCGCATATAGAGAATGCGAAAAGAAAACATCGAATGATATCTTTAGAAACACCATTCATCTTTACAGTATCAGAGATTTCTAAAGATTGTGCCAGATGCGCTTTGGATCCTCAACGGTTCTCCCCCCAAACTGGTTTTATGACTCCATCTGGATCAACACAGGTTTTAGTTCAAAATTATTTGTGTTAATCGGCAGACCGGCCACACCCCTATACCTTTGAATAACTCCCAGCTAGAAGTAATCCCTAACTGCCATTCTCACGGGCTTCTCCTCAATCTGGTTCCGCCCATTCGCCTCTAGTGGGCGCTCATTATTTCTGTTGTTCACACCGTCCCTATTAGTCCTATCCGCCATCGCTTTCAATCTTTTCCTTAATTTTTTAATAATATTTGTTTCTATCTTGAATGTATTGATCTTTTCCTTAACTGTTTTTCTGTCTTTTCGATCTCTAGGTCAATGGGTATCGGTTGGATAAATCTGGAACGTGTGATCATGGACTACCGGCAATCAACAAAAATAGCGTTAGAACCAAAACAAAAATAAAATTAGAAAATTAAAAAATATAAAGAATAAAAGAATAAAAAAAATATTGCTTCAATTAAGATTGAACTACTTATGGCTCTCTCTAAAAAACCCTAGTGTATGCGTTTTACACCTCTATTGTGTGTAATCTCCATCTCCGTCGTCTGTGCAATCGCTCTGGTGGCTCCATGGCGGAGCTCCTTGGGCTCACGTCCAATTTCAAGTCGTTTCAACGGCCCTCATCCTCCACGACTTCCATGATCACCACGTCAGCAGCAAATCCCACAGTTAACGTACGTCATCAACATGCAAGCCACTCGTGTGACGTGAATCCCAGGACTTCATCTTCTCCGTCCATTCCTGTTATCCCGATGGGATCCCAGGGTTCAGCTCTGATGCCATGGTACGAGACTTCTTCGCACGTCGTTCCTTCACACGTGACTCCAACCATTGTGGGACTCGTTCGCCGGATTTCTACTTGGCACCATCAAGCCCAACCATCATCCCCGACGGCATGCCTGAGTTACAGGTCTCCGGCGGTGCTGCAAAGGCGAGCTCTCATCAGCAACCAGGTGACGGAATCCCACATGCTCCGGGACCGTCGTCCTTCTACGGAATGACATGGAATTTTCTCCCTCATAACCCCCAAACCCCTCCGGCGACGTCGATCATCAACCAGGGTGTTGTGGCTCCTTCTCCTTCTCTCCAGGTGGCTATGGTTGACAGCTCACGGGGGTGGGCACCCCCATAACACATTACGTCCGCTGGGGCTGCATCATTTACCCCCATGGTTGCCCTTCACCATGGGGGGGCCGGCCCCTCCAATAGCTCCAATGATGTGCCGGCGGCCACTCTGTCTCATAGAGTGGTCCCCTCCCAGGGGGGTGATGTCCTCTGGGCCACAATCTCCCATCCTCAGGGCATTCCTCCTGCATGCCCACCCACAGATGCTCCTCAACTGGCTGGAAGCTCTGCCACCATGGGCATCCCCCATGCATCAAACCCCGACATTCAGCTCATAATACTAATGCTCAAACCAACTTTGGACACTCTTTTGCTAATATTATTTCAGGTAATCACCACGACATAGATTCAACTACACAGGCCCAAGGTAATTTCAAAATATTTTCACATGCGGTTTCTGGTAAATCCAATTCTATCCCTAAACCGGTTAGAAAAGGCGATTATTATTCTGTCACTATTGATGAAAACATTTATCAACAATGTCTCGCCGAATTTTCTTATTCCTTAATTGGAAGGGTGATTTTAGAAAAGGGAAATAAGCCATGGGCGACGATGCTTTTGCATAAACGCCTATCTGAACTATAGGGCATTAAAACTGACTGGAAACTAATCCCCTAGGGTAAGGGATTTTTTGTGTTAAGTTTTCTAATGCGCAGGATCGTGCTCGAGCTCATGCTCGTATTAATTGGGCACTCAATCCGGGAATTATTCGTCTCTCTCCATGGGTACCGGATTCCAATCCGTACAAAGTGCACACATCATTGGCAAGTGTTTGGGTTCGAATCTTTGAACTTGGTTTGGAATATTGGGATCATAATACCATCTTGGGGATCGCAAGTGCGATTGGGAACCAATACAAATAGACCATCGTTCGCTGGATGGTTCTCTGGGTCACTTCATCCGGGTGTTAGTGGATATTGATCTGTCGAAACCATTGGAGAATCACATCATGGTGGAACGAGTGGGCCAGTGCTCTTTCGTGTCATTATCGTATGAAAAATTGTCGGAATTTTGTTCGAAGTGTAGTATTACAAGACATTCGATGGCTTCTTGCCGTTTTACTCCAACAGGGAAATCAACTACGGAAAGGCGGGCCTCTCATGACCAAGGACGACCAAGGACTACAACGGGACATCAGAATTCTGTGCAACGGGGTCGGTCAAGGGTCCATAAAATTTATCATCTTGTGCAGCAGGACAAGGGTAAGGTTGTGGATAACTCAATGGGAAATGCGGATTCGGCTATGCGTGCAGGATCCCCTACATGTGCAATAGTCGCTTGCCCTTCTGTTTTACATACAAGTAACACATTTGAGGCTCTTGGTTCAGATGACATCCCTGATCAGCCGTCAGCAGATTCTCACTCAGATTATCCAGCAAGGGAACCAGTCCCCAAAGCCTCTACTTCCAACACGGTACCCGTGTCCACTATTTTACCTCTTACGGTTCAGCATCCGTTGGGGAAGCCTATTCGGGTTCTTACTCGCGCCTTCCGGGACAGCTCTCTGGACTCAGCTAAATCCAGATTATTCCAGATTGTCACTCAGGGTCCATCCCCAGCGATTCATGACATCACTATTGAATTGGATCGACCAACAGGGCCACATGAGATGGACTTTGCAGCTTCAAAGAGATGGGCAGATTATGAAGATGAAGTGGGACATTCTCAATCGACGAAATCGGCTTCAAAACAGACTCTTATTTTTACCGTGCGTTCCTCACGGGCACCACCCCCACTACCGTCTCAATGAATTGCATCTTTTGGAACATCCGGGGGATTGGGAATGTTGCATCTCGCAATGTTCTTAAAGTTTTATGTCAAAAGCATAAACCTTCTATTTTGGCGATCTGTGAGCCCAAGGTGGACATTTCTTTTTCGGACTCTTATTGGAATAGCTTGGGTTTAACATTTGTGGCCCAAACATTTTGGGCAAATGGACGTGCTGACATTTGGGTATTTCGCGAAGCTGATATATCTGTCATTAATCAGGTTTGGTCTTCTGCCCAATGTATTGTTTTGCAAGTTCAATTTGGTTATATGGTTTTTCATGTTGCATTCGCTCATGGTTTCTGTGATCACATTGCACGGCGTGCGCTTTGGTTGGAATTGAGGAATTTGGGTCTTACTGATCTGCTGATTATTGGGGATTTTAACGCGGTATTGGGACATCATGAGCGTTCTGGCAGTAGTACTTTATCCCAAGCCTCTTGCCAGGATTTCAGGGATTACTTGGAGGATGCTGGTTTGTTTGCGGTGCCGACTACGGGGAATTCCTTTACTTGGTGCTCCCCCCGAAGGCCTCTATCCTTACTTCAAGCGAAGTTGGACCGTGCCCTAGCAACTTGTAAATTTTTCTCTTGTTGGCAAGTTGTCAAGGGCGTAGTTCTACCACGCATTGGATCCGACCATCACCCCATTTTGGTGTCTTGTTCTTCTTCCATTAACAGGGGTCCGGTTCTGTTTCATTTTCAGCGCATATGGGTTTCCCATGACACTTTCCGTGATTTGGTCACCACTTTTTGGGCATCTCCTTACGTGTCGCCCAATCCTCTGTTACGTGTCATGTGGAAGCTCAAAAGGTTGCGATAGGCGATTAAAGGCTGGAACAGAGATGTCTTTGGGGACGTTAATCGTAGGGTAGAACACTAGATGGAGCAAGTTCGTCAGATTTAGGTAGACATTGAGATTTTGGGCTACGCAGCTGCTCTCTGGGATAAAGAGTTGGACGCCCAAATGAACCTCTCTCAGACACTGCTATTACAATCTGAATTCCTTAAGCAGAAGGCGCGTTCAGCTTGGCTTAAGGATGGGGATCGTAATACATTATTTTTTCATCGTCGTTGCCAGATTCATAATGGACGCACGGGGATTCAGGGTCTTCTGGTTGACGGCAGTTACACTGATGATATAGCGGTTCTTGGTGATCATATTATTTCTTTCTATAAGGAGCTCTTCGCGGACACTGGGGGTAGCAATGCGGATTATACTTTAGTGGATCAAATCATCTCCCCCAGGGTTGGGGCACAAGATAATGCAAGCCTAACTGCCATTCCTTCGGATTCAGAGATTAAGGAAGCGGTTTTTTATATGGATTTGAACAGCTCTCCAGGACCAGACGGTTTCAATGGGATTTTTTATCGACACTTATGGGATGTCATTTCCGTCGAGGTGATTGTTGTTGTTCGATTTTTCTTTATTAGCTCATCCCTACCTTTAGGTTTGAACGCTAGCTTCATGGCGCTCATCCCAAAGACTAAGGATGCTAATGTTATTGAGAACTTTTGCCCGATTGTTATGAGCAATTTTCTGTTCAAGATCATTACGATGATCTTAGCTACGCGCTTGGGTTTGATCATATCCTCCTATTTATCTCAGATGCAGTTTGGGTTTGTTCTGGGAAGGCAGATTCACGATTGTATTGCCATGGTCTCAGAAGGGTTCAATGTCTTGCAGGGTCGCACGAATTCAAATATGATCTTGAAGATTGATATCCGTAAGGCGTTTGATACATTGAATTGGGGGTTCTTACTACACGTCTTGCGATGATTTGGTTTCTCAGATATTTTTGCCATTGGGTGGATATTATTCTTTGGTCTTCCAAAATATCAGTGCTGTTAAATGGGACGTCGATCGGGTACTTTCCCTGTTTTAGAGAGGTCAGGCAAGGTGATCCTCTATCTCCGTTATTGTTTTGCATAGCAGAAGAAGTATTTAGTAGGTTGATTGCAATGGCGATGGATCAGAATCATTTATGTCCGTTTACCGTGCCCAGACGTATTATTTTTCCACCGTCCATCTTTTATACGGATGACATTGTTATTATATGTGGGGCTTCCTCTGCTAATGCCTGTGTCCTTCTTTAGATTCTCACCCTTTATGTGGATGTATCGGGCCAAGTGTTCATTCCTCGAAAATATAAAGTTTACTTTGGCTCCAAGGTCTCGTCGTATGTCCGTGGGAGGGTTCAAAATATCATGGTAATTCAGCCCGGGACGTTTCCCACCGTATACCTAGGTGCAACAATCTTCAAGGATGCCCCTAAGGTTGCGGATTTGCAGCCCGTCTTTGATAAGATTATCCTCAAGTTTAGAAGATGGAAAGGTTCATCGCTTTCCCTTGCTGGTAGAGTTTATCTTGTTAATTCGGTGATTACTAGTTCTTTTTGTTAGTCCAAGTGGCTACAATAATCTAGAGGGGGGGTGAATAGATTATGCCGATTTTTCGCAAATCACCCTCTTTTTCGAAACAACGAGTAGATAACAAAAATGTAAATGCGGAAAATAAACAACACTCGTTGATTTAAAGAGGTTCAACCCACCTAGGGCCTAATCCTCTACCACCCCAGTATCTCCGGGATGGATTTCAAAAAGAAAAAAAGATTTTATTAATTTACCAAAAATTAATACAACACCTTGAGGATTACCACAACCCTCTTTCACCACTTTGAGGATTACCACAATCCTTTTACACCACCAAGAGGATTACCACAACCCTCTTACAACACCTTTGAAGATTACCACAACCTTCAAACACCTATCACCTAGATCATCCAAGTGTATTCTTACCACAAGAATACTCACAAGGATGTCTTGTGTTGAATGATAACCAAAATCAAGATTACAACTCAATAATGATTGATACAATATGAGTACAAGTGTAATCAAAAATTGAAAGCCTAGACCTCAAAAAAGTGCAAGTGAAAGTGCTTAGGCTTAATACAACAAGATATATGAAAGTGTTTGCTCAATTGCTCTTTGCTTGTATATAGTGTGTGTTGTTTCTTGTTGCTTGAATGAAGCCTCTATTTATAGGAGAGGTCTTGGCTTTGATTTCCGACATTGGCTCCTCCTTGGGGAGTGATTTGCTGCAAAAGAAACCATTTAAAATCATCAATATAGCTGTTAGAAATCAATCCCACAAAATAGGGAAAAGTCATGCAAAACGCAACGGATAGTTTGTCTTTGTCAAACATGAGGTTTGACCGTCGCGCAGAGATAAGATTCAAATTGAATTCTCGCGAATTTTTACACAGGGGGACCGGTCGAAGGGGGTGCGACCGGTCGCCTTTAGTCGCGGACCGGTTGCCGCCTTGACGTTTTTAAAACAGAGAAGTTGAACAAAATCCAACTTGCGTGCAATCGCGCCGGCGGCCGACGGCGACCACACCGATCGCCCACCTGGTCGACCGTCCGCCCGCCTGTTTTTCTTACGTCCCATTTTTCTGTTTCTTAGCTCAACTCAGTGCGGGTTGCCCTATAGGGCGACCGGTCGAGCTTGAAACAAATGTGTTGTCCAATGTTTTATTGAAAATAAACTTCAAGAAATACTCCGAAAAATAGTAAAAACATTTTAAGATGATCGGAAATATTTAGACAACATTTAGGGACATAGTTTTGGTTTGAAAACATATTTGAACAAAGTCGAACATAATCATCAAAATCATGATAAAAACATTTATCTAACAAACTCCCCCTTTTTGATGATTACAAACCAAAACAATTTTCTTGAGGACGATTTTAAAACCAAATAAAATTTTCGGTTAAACTATCCGTTAGAAGTATTTCATACAAAGCTCCCCCTATTTATGAGCATATCAACAAACGATAATTATAAGTAAGAAACCACAAGCTATAACAAGCTTATATAGATTGCATCATGAGCTAAGAAGCTCCCCCTATCACAAGACTTATAATCAATGTCATGCGAGTCCAAGGTTCAAGCCATGGACTAGGTATTAGAGTCCACAATACTTATTACGAGCTTTTATTAGCTTCTCTTGAGCTAGCGAGCCAATATCCTGTTTCTCCCCCTTTGGAATCATCAAAAAGAATGTTAGAATGGTGAAAACACCATACAATAATATCAAAGTGCGCCAAAGGGACGATTTATGAACCGTTGATCAATTAAAGCATCATAATCCAAGAAAAAAAGGAGAAATGTAATATAATTAAGTTATACACTTGTTTTGATTGGCAAAACGTGATCCCAATAAGTATAGAAAACTTTTGAAAGCAAGAGAATCATGTATAAGTTGAAATTTTCATTGTGACATTTCATCGAACACAATGTGGGCGTGAAAAATAAAAAGAGTTGTATATAGCCCTTGTAAATGATCCAAGCCAAAAAATTTCATCACCAATTCACATCAAACATCATACAATACAACAATATAATTAAGCTCATCAAGATTACAAGCAAAAATTATCAAGAAATATACAAGAAAGCCATAAACTCAAGGGTTCAACCCAATTGAGCAAAGTAAGGAAAATTCTTACCATTTGATCGGAAAAGATGAGCAATGATGATGATAAACATGCTATATAAAGTCCAAGATATGAATTGAATGAATGAAAATCAATTTTGAGTGACAATTGTGTGCAATTGGCAAAGGGGACGAAAAATGGCAAAAAGAAGTGAAATCACAAATGTCAAGACAGAATCGAACTTAAACCAAAATTTAGCCTAGGGCGACGGTCGTGGTTGAGGGCGACCGGTCGACGTTGAGGGCGACGGTTGCCCTCAACCTCTTCAGCCCACTATTCTGTCAAATTTTTCAAAACCGAATTTTCAACCAAAAATCCGATTTTTCGCCCCTAAGTTTTAAAAACATGCAAAATGCAAACGTAGACCTTATTCAATATGCATTATGCCTAACCGAGCTCGTATTGACGCAAAAGTCTCGGAAGTTAGCGGTTTTGTAAAAATGTCCGCTAATTGATCTTGAGATGGCACAAACGATATCTCAATTTTTCGTTTTGAAACACAATCCCTTAGAAAATGATGTCGAATCTCAATATGTTTAGTACGGTTATGATGAACCGGGTTTTGAGCAATATTTATAGCGGATATATTATCACAAAAGATAGGTACGTTTTCAAAAGAGCATTTGTAATCCGCTAAGGTTTGTTTCATCCAAAGAAGTTGAGTACAACAAAATGCGGCGGAAATATATTCGCTTCGCCGTTGAAAGAGAAACACAGCTTTTGCTTCTTTGAAAACCAAGAAACTAGGCAATCGCTTAAAAATTGACATGATCCGGAAGTACTTTTCCGATCATCAATATTACCCGCATAGTCCGAATCACTATAACCTTTAAGAGAAAAATTTTCATTCTTTGGATAAAATAAACCATATTGAATAGTGCCTTTCAAATATCGAAAAATCCGTTTAACGGCACTCATATGAGATTCTTTTGGATTGCTTTGAAAACGAGCACATAGGCATACGGCATGAAGAATGTCCGGTCTACTAGCGGTTAAATAAAGTAAACTACCAATCATACCTCGATACTTGGATTCATCAACCGTCTTGCCTTTTTCATCTTTGTCAATTTTGACATTGGTTGCCATAGGAGTCGAGACGGTTCTTCCTTCTTCAATGCCGAACTTCTTTAAAAGTTCTTTTGTATACTTTGATTGCGAAATATAAATACCTTCTTGGCATTGCTTAATTTGAAGTCCAAGGAAGAAGTTTAGCTCCCCCATCATACTCATTTCGAATTCACCTTGCATTAACTTGGAGAATTTCTTGCACAAAGATTCATTAATAGCACCAAAGATAATATCATCAACATAAATTTGCACAAGTAAACAATCTTGCCCTTTTTCAAAAACAAAGAGTGTAGTATCAACTTTACCTCTTGTAAAACCATTTTGCAAAAGAAAAGAGCTAAGTCTATCATACCATGCACGGGTGCTTGTTTTAAACCATACAAAGCCTTTTTAAGTTTATAAACATCATTAGGCCTAGAAAAATTTTCAAACCCCGGAGGTTGTTTAACATAGACTTCTTCTTGAATAATACCATTTAAGAAAGCGGATTTAACATCCATTTGGTAAAGTTTGAAATTTTTGAAACAAGAATAGGCAAGTAAAATACGAATAGCTTCTAAACGTGCTTCGGTGCAAAAGTTTCATCATAGTCAATACCTTCTTCTTGACAATACCCTTGAGCTACTAACATTGCCTTATTTCAACAATGTTGCCTTGATCATCAAGTTTGTTCCGAAAAACCCATTTTGTGCCAATAATGGTTTGAGAAGGAGGACAAGGTACCAATTCCCATACATCATTTCTTTCAAATTTATTCAACTCCTCTTGCATCTCTAGAAACCAATCCTCATCCTCAATAGCTTCTTTAGCATTTTTAGGCTCTTTTTGAGAAATAAGAGCTTTCTCGGCAAAATTTCTTCGAGTCATTACTTTATCAAGGGGATCACCAATAATAAGATCTTTTGGGTGATCTCCTTAAATTTTAATGCTACGGAAGATTCAAGTATCACCCCTATCTTCTTGAGGAACATTTGAACTTGAAGGTTGATCATATGAAATAGAAGGTTTATCATTATGAGCATCACTTTGAACAATAGGTTCAATAATATCCTCTTCATCACTATCGTCATTGGGTATTCTTTCAACACCCGAGGCTTCATTAAATTTGACATGAATAGATTCTTCAACAACCATGCTAGTCTTGTTGTAAACCCGATATGCTTTGCTTTTGGTTGAATACCCCATAAATATTCCTTCATCGGCCTTAGGATCAAGTTTGTCCAATTGATCCTTAGTATTCAAAATAAAGCACTTACATCCAAATATTTTGAAATAACTAATATTTGGAGTTCTTCCTTTCCAAAGCTCATATGGAGTTTTATTCATTTTAGGACGAATATAAACTCGATTAATGACATAGCAAGCGGTACTTACGGCTTCGGCCCAAAAATATTTTGGAAGAGAAAATTCATTGAGCATGGACCGACTCATTTCTTGTAGCGTCCGATTCTTCCTTTCGGCTACACCATTTTGTTGAGGTGTTTTTGGAGCCGAAAAATTATGAGTATATCCCTTGGTTTCACAAAGACTCTAAACTCACCATCAAATTCACCGCCGATCACTTGAATAGTTTTAATAGTATCTTCCTTTTCATTTTCAATAAGTCTACACAACTTAACAAACTCATTAATGACATCACTTTTATTAGCAAGAAAAATAGCCCAAGTGTATCTAGAAAATCATCGACATAACAAAAAGTGTAATGTTTTCCACTTAGACTAGTCGTACCAATATCCCCATACAAATTAAGATGAAGTAATTGTAGGGGTTTGGTAGTGGAAATTTCATTTTTGGGCTTAAAACTACTTTTAACTAATTTGTTCTTTTGACAAGTGTCACATAAGCCAAGATTTTCAAAACTCAATTTGGGTAGTCCTTTTACATGTTGGTTTTTGTAAATATTTTGCAAATTTTTGTATCCAACCTGTCCAAGTCGCCTATGCCATAAACTCGTTAAATCATTATTGGCGACAAGACAAGAAACATTTTGACTAACCAAATCACTAGTACAAATTTTGTAAAGATTGCCTTTTCTATTTGCTTCACAAATAATATTACCATTTTTAAGAATAAGGCATTTTTCTTTATTAAAAGAAACATCATAATTTGAATCACAAAGTTGGCTAACACTTATCAAATTAAACTTAAGCCCTTCTACTAAAAGAACATTACAAAGAGAGAAAGAAGAGTTACCAATTTCTCCATTTCCAAGAATTTTTCCTTTGCCATTGCCGAATATGACCATACCCTCTTCTTGGAGCTTGATGTTGGTAAAAAGCTCTCTCCTCCCGGTCATATGGCGTGAACATCCGCTGTCCATGAGCCATTTCGAATCCTCCATGGTTGTTATAGCCCCTATTACCTACAAAAGCATTTCTTTTAGGTACCCTATAATTTTGGGGTCCATGGGGGTTAGTTTTGAGACCTTTGGGTCTCCAAACATAACTAGAGCTATTTCTCAATTTGCAATTATTAGCATAATGTCCAATTTTGCCACAATAAAAACAAGTAGGAGTATGAGAGCTACTAGCACGTATGAAAGTCGGACCTTGGTTATTTTTCTTAAAGACTTTTTGAAATGGTTTGTAACCAAGTCCTTGTTTTGAATGCTCACCTCTTTGTGCATCTAAAATTTTAGTAACCTTATCCGTGCTTAAATTAAACCGATGCACATCCTTTTTCAAATTATCAATATCATTAGTGAGCATTTGTTTCTCGGTTTCAAGAGTTTGAATTTGAGTAAGGGTAATAGCATGAACATGATCAAGAGTCTCATAAGATGTAAATAATTTATCCTTTTCTATTTTAAGCTCTTTATGCTCCTTCTTTAAACTCTTGTATTTAACAATCAATTTTTGAAATTCATTTTGCAACTCATCAAAATCACATTGCAATTCATCAACTAAGGAAGAGGTAGAGGAGTTAGAGCGTACCTCATTATTTTCATCGTCTATAGCCATAAGACCATGTTCGGTTTCACCTTCCTCGTCGGATGTCTCGAGTAGCTCATCCCAAGTTTTGACATCCGCATTTAGAGCCTTCTTTTTCGGAAAAGGCTTCTTTTTCTTTTTTGCTCCTCTTCATCGAGCTTTGGGCAATCGGCAATGAAGTGCCCGGGTTTTCCGCATTTAAAGCAAGCATTATCTCTTGGTTTTCTTGCTTTATTTTTATTCACAAATTTTGCAAATTTTCGAACAAGTGCGGCCGTCTCCTCATCATCATCATCATTATCATAGTATGCATTATTAGAAGAAGAAGCAAGACCTTTAGGAATAAATTGCATACCCGATTGATTTGTGGATGGTTTGGAATTTTTCCTCTCCTTGAGATAGACTTCATAGATGAGTAGGTTTCAATAAGCTCATCAAACTTGAGTGTCTCAAGATTTTGTGCCTCCGTGATTGCCGTTACTTTTTCGGACCATGAGCCGGGAAGTGCATTTAGTACCTTGGTCACCTTGTCTTCTTCGGAGATGACTTTGCCGAGGGCCACAAGAGGATTGACAATATTGTCAAGCCTTTCCACCATTTTGAGATGCTTTCGCCATCATACATGTTAAAGTTTTCAAGTCTTTAACAAGCATGGTCTTTCTTGCTTGCTTGACTTTCTTAGTCCCTTCATAGATTGTCTCCAATTTTTCCCAAACCTCATGTGCCGACCTTATGCCTCTTATGCGATTGTACTTTGTGCCGGTAAGAGAACAATGCAAAATATTTAAGGCCTTACCGTTTAGAGAAAAAGCCTTCTTGTCGTTTTCATCAAACTCCTTGAAAGGTTTAGGAGCCAAGGTGCCATCCTCCGATTTCTTTGTTGGTTGATCAACTCCTTCAATGACCACATTCCAAATGTCGAACCCGCACCCTTGTAGGAAGCACTCCATACGGTCTTTCCAAAAAGCGTAGTTGTTGGCGTCGAATAGTGGTGGCTTATTGGTAGAGGCGCCTGGTGGTGAGATGAGCATCATTTGTAGCCATGGATCTTTCCTCTTTACTCGAACGAGCTAGCCAAAGAGTTTGGCTCGATACCACTTGTTAGTCCAAGTGGCTACAATAATCTAGATGGGGTGAATAGATTATGCCGATTTTTCGCAAATCACCCTCTTTTTCGAAACAACGAGTAGATAACAAAAATGTAAATGCGGAAAATAAACAACACTCGTTGATTTAAAAGGTTCAACCCACCTTGGGCCTAATCCTCTACCACCCCAAAGATCTCCTGGGATGGATTTCAAAAAGAAAAAGATTTTATTAATTTACCAAAAATTAATACAACACCTTGAGGATTACCACAACCCTCTTTCACCACTTTGAGGATTACCACAATCCTTTTACACCACAAAGAGGATTACCACAACCCTCTTACAACACCTTTGAAGATTACCACAACCTTCAAACACCTATCACCTAGATCATCCAAGTGTATTCTTACCACAAGAATACTCACAAGGATGTCTTGTGTTGAATGATAACCAAAATCAAGATTACAACTCAATAATGATTGATACAATATGAGTACAAGTGTAATCAAGAATTGAAAGCCTAGACCTCAAAAAAGTGCAAGTGAAAGTGCTTAGGCTTAATACAACAAGATATATGAAAGTGTTTGCTCAATTGCTCTTTGCTTGTATATAGTGTGTTGTTTCTTGTTGCTTGAATGAAGCCTCTATTTATAGGAGAGGTCTTGGCTTTGATTTCCAGACATTGGCTCCTCCTTGGGGAGTGATTTGCTGCAAAAAGAAACCATTTAAAATCATCAATATAGCTGTTAGAAATCAATCCCACAAAATAGGGAAAAGCTGTCTGAAAACGCAACGGATAGTTTGCTGTCAAACATGAGGTTCGACCGGTCGCGCAGAGATAAGATTGAAATTGAATTCTGCGAATTTTTACACAGGGGGACCGGTCGAAGGGGGGTGCGACCGGCGCCTCTTAGTCGTGACCGGTTGCCCGGGACGTTTTTACGAAACATAGAAGTCTGGAACAAAAATCCAACTTGCGGTGCAAATGCGCACGGCCGACCGGTTGATTGACCACACCGGTCGCCCACCTGGTCGACCGGCCGCCCGCCCTGTTTTTCTTACGTCCCATTTTCTGTTTCTTAGCTCAACTCAGGTACGGGTTGCCCTATAGGGCGACCGGTCGAGCTTGAAACAAATGTGTTGTCCAATGTTTTATTGAAAATAAACTTCAAGAAATACTCCGAAAAATAGTAAAAACATTTTAAGATGATCGGAAATATTTAGACAACATTTAGGGACATAGTTTTGGTTTGAAAACATATTTGAACAAAGTCGAACATAATCATCAAAATCATGATAAAAACATTTATCTAACACTTTTGTGCACACTATGATGGTTTACAAATGGCCCAGTACCTTGCTCAAGCAAATAGAAAAGGCCATGAGTAATTTCATTTGGACTGGGGATGTGAATACTAAGGGTTCGGTGGTGGTGAATTGGATCAAATGCTGCACGCCTAGAACTGAAGGAGGTCTGGGATTTCAATCTATTGTGGCGGCTAACACGGCATTCTTGATGAAATTGGGTTGGAAGGTCATGAACTCGGATTCGGTGATCTTCAAACCCCTAAGGCGTTGATTTTTGACAAAGGATGGGGCAGTTCGGAGGTCATTTATTCCTTCTTCAATCTGGGCTAGGATTAAACCCTGCATTTCAGCTTGCTTGGAGGACTCTTGTTGGATCCTAGGGGCTTATTCCGAGGTATTATTTTGGATTGATAATCGGGTCAAGGGTTATTCTATAGCGCATGTGCAATTGGCATCCTGCAGGATTACAAATACTTATTTCATCAGCGCATCTCAAACTACTTTTATGATGGGACCTGGCACTTCACCTTCTCATTTGTGGAGGCTTATTTGGATCTGGTCCGTGCTATTGTACGCATCCCCATTACTCCAGATTCAAGGGATATGTGTGTCTGGTTAAACTCGGATGATGGTTTGGTTACGTCGAAAGCCACTTACACTCATATGCGTCCCCATTACCCAACAGTCAAGTGGGGTTCTTGGATTTGGTCACAACATATCCCGGAACAGCGATCGGTGGTGGTGTGGTGGGCTATCCATAATAGACTGGATGTATTGGATATACTACGGGCTAGGGGAAGTTTTACTGGCCCCTTGGTTTGCATTCTTTGTCGTGAATCTGCTGAATCGGTTGACCACTTATTTGTCTCTTGTGTCTTTGCAAGAACGCTCTGGCGATGGATCTTTGATTCATTCAACGTGCACCATTTTGAGGCCCATAGCTTTAACAAATTTCTTGTGCGGTTAATGTACTATCATTTCAGTTAGCAGGTTACTTTACTGTGGCGGGTGACTATCCTTTCCTGCATATGGCTCATTTGGCTTATCAGTAATGAGTTGGTTTTTCACAACAAAGTCTGGACACTGGAGGCGGCAATTATTCATCTTCGGGTACTCATTGTAGAATCATCATCATTGGATCGGGGATACATGCACAATGATCAACAAGACCTTTTTATCCTGCACAAACTTCGAGTTCCTGGGAGGGCTAGATAGCCACCGAAGATAGTGGAAGTTAACTGGCAAAAACCCCTCCCGGGTTGGATCAAGGTAAATACGGATGGCAGTGCATCGGGGCCGCCGGGCAATCTCACTACTTCCGGGGTCTTCCGGAACTGTAGAGGTTTCTTTCGGGGTTGTTTTGTTCACCACTGTGGTTCAGCTAGGCGTTTGAAGCGGAATTAGTCGCAGCAATGTGGGCTATTCAGTATGCTTTTGATAAGGGCTGGACACAAATTTGGCTGGAGTCTGATTCGATGTATGTAGTGAATTTGCTAGAGAAGAGATCGACGGAGGTCCCGTGGCATCACCTCAGTCATTGGTGCCACACATTACATCTGTTGGCGCACATCGATCTTGTTGTTTCACATATTTTTCGGGAAGGCAATCATGTTGCAGACATGCTGAGCAAAAAGACGGAGTCCGGCACTTGGTGGGGCGTTCCGCCCACAGAGCTGGTACACTATCTCACTGATGACTATGTTGGCCAATACAACTATAGGTTTGTTACTTAGTGCGTCACCGCTTCAGGTTTTTTTTCCACTTTATGGACGCCTTCTTCTTTCCTTGGAGGGTTCTCTTTTTCCTTCCAAAGGTTTTCCCACAAGAGTGGGTTTTACCTTGGGAGGTTTTAACGAAGCCCCAACCATTCAGCCATATGGTCGGCTTGTGACCATTTCATTTTTTGACATTATTTCCAGGCTTTTATTTGGTTACCTGATCAGCCTGTGATCAGGACAACTCTCTTTTCAATTTTTTTTATAATATTCCAAATTTATTCAAAAAAGATTGAACTACTTATTACTATATCTATGTAGAATTTTTCAATCCCTGTCAACAGCGCCAAAAACATGATCGTGAAAATCTTTTCACTAAACTACAAGTGTACAGTGTAGCTGGCAGACAACAGCGAGTAAGGTCGTATTCCTCAGGGATTGAATACGAAACACGTAGAGTATATTATTATCGTATTTTAATTTTATTGAAGTGGTTGAAAATTAAGAAGTTTGTTTATCTAAACTAAATCCTAAATTATCAAATAAAATATCTAAAATTGTTAAAGACCCAAACTCCACAAGTTTTCAACAAATATGAAAGCAACCCTAGGCACATAATCTCAACATGCTTTTTCAATATTAATTACAATTACTGTTTCATCAAAATCAATTTTTGTGTATCTATGGGTTCAATTCCTAAATTAGTTTATTCCCCCTCCCAAAGCAAATAAACAGTTGATTAATATCAATTACTAGCATCCCTACTCAATAATTAATATCAACTCCCAAAGATAATAGAATTGAAATACTCCCCACAAATAGTTATAAGACTCCCGACTCTATATCCGTTTATGTTATGAACTCATTTTTGTAAGTTAGAACTCATCTCCCGAATTATGAACTAACAAATATGACATGCAAATTGTTGATCAGATAATCTACACAAAACAAGCACTCGGATTCATAAATATAACACATAAACTAATTAAGAAAAACAATCAAATTAGATTTAACATGAATCCACAGTTTTGATTAAAACTTAGGATCAGAAATATTTAGCACAACATATTTGACAACAAATTCATAGAAAAACTTGAAGTCAAATAGTTTGACATCATTTAAAGTACAAACAAGAGATCTAAACTAAGAGGATAGAACCCTTCTTGTCAGGATTTATCTTTCTTCGAAGTCTCGAACCCTTGTGCATTCACAGATGCGAAAGGTCTTGTGATATTCTTCATTGATTAGCATTTCTCCCACAGAAGTATGCAAATTTGTGTATCCCAAGTGTATTTTTGTGTATGAATATGTATGGAATTGTTATATATTCATCCATGGCTTCGTCTTCCTTTTATAGATGCTTTGAGAGATCACTTGTAGTGTCCCGACAAAATTAGAAAACAAAATCCACTACCAAACAAATCACACGGCCGTGTGAAATTACATAGGCAGACCGTGTAACCTATTTTGCTCTCTGTTTGTGCTCGAAACAAGACACACTACTGTGTATTCTCACATGGTCTAGTCATGTACTTTGTCTCTAAAATTCTTCCCTCGAACAAGTCGCACGGGCATGTAAAATCACACGGAATCAATTCACACGGTCATGTGAAATCACACGGGCTAATTATGTGCTTTGTTTTTCATCGTTTTCTTCGCGTATTTGATCGTCTCTTCGCATTCGTCATTCTTGTCCGAGTCATCCTACTGATATCTTTCTATTTTAGCTCCGTTTGTAGTAAAAATTACAAGAATATACAGTATCATACCCAACAAAGGAAACCAACTAAAATATACTAATTATACATGCAACTGCATCGAATATGTATCAAAATAAGCCCCTAAATGCACATATGTTTTATATGTATCAGGTGTCTTTTTGAATCAACTTCCCCATTATATGAGTTGATTTGGGGAATCTTGAGTTTTGTTGCAGTGGGCTTCAGCCTTATTCTTTCTATAAAAGAATAAGGCCTAGTGTTGGATGACTTGTCTTCCTGGTCTTCTGCTCTTTTTCTCTCTCATTTTGAATTTTTTTCTTTTTGAGGAAGGTGATTTCATCGCCCTTCTAATTTTCTGGTAGCACAGTTGGGTCTCGAACTGGAGCCTCATGGGTTTGGCCATGAGTGTGTTCCTCAACCATGGGTTGTCTTTTCCTATGGGAGTGTGCTAACCTGGAAACTCTGTGATCCCATCTGGGGGGAATTTCATTCTCCCCTAATCTGTCAAAAACATTGTCCCTCCTTGGTTCTCTAACCGTTTGGTTCTTATGGAGGGACTTACTGTGTTTTAAGCTTATGGATGGACTTACTGTGTTTTAGGCTTTCTTCGAGGAAATATTGGTTCATTCTCTCCCTTTGTCTCAGAGGAGGTGTGTGTTTGGAATTTACCTCTTTAGATTGTTGCTCCTCCTGGCAGCAGCTTCTTCTTGAGCAAGTCCGTCAAGCTCTTTCTGCATGTTCCTCATCTTCTTGCTCAATCGTTTGGCCTTACTCTCATTTGGAAGATTGACACTTTTGCTCCGGTGAAATATGTTGGCTCTGGTTCGTCTACAATGGCGATGGATTCTGAGATTAATCCTGATTTTCTTCTTTGGACCAGGCGTGATCAATTTGTCATGAGTTGGATGTTAGCTTCGATTAGTGAATCTATGCTTGGGCATGCAAGTCGGTGTTATACTTCTCATGAGGTATGGTCTATGCTTGAGAAATTGTTTGTTATGCAATTGAAGGCTCGTGCTATGCAACTTAGATTTTCACTTCAAACATTAAAGAAAGGAGATTTCTCTATTGATGCTTATATTCTCAAAATGAAAAATAGCTGATGATTTGACTGCTGCGGGTTGTGCTATTACGGATTATGAATTGGTGTTATACATCCTTGGTGGTTTAGGCGTTGAATATGAATCAGTTGTAGTCAATTTAACTACCAGATCTTACTCTATTTCTTTGCAAGAGGCTCAGTTTGTACTTCAAACATATGAAATGTGTATTCAAAACTCTGTGACTGTTGGTTCTATACATGCTAATGTTGCTCAGGTAACTTCTTCTTCCGGTGCCATTCCTGCAAATATTACTACTTACTCAGGCAATTCTAGAGGTGGAGGAAGGTTCTGCAGAGATAGAGGTCGTGGTGGTCGACCTGGTCATGGTGGTTTTTACAGGAATCAGAATAAACCTGTGTGTCAATTGTGTGGGAAGCCTAACCATGTTGCTCTCAAATGTTTTAAACATTTTGATGTGAGTTTTACTGGTAATACTGAAGTTGTTTCTGACTCTCCTCAGGCCTTCTTTTCTGGCACATCTTCTTCTTCTTCTCATGTGACAGATCCTAGTTGGTATCTTGATAGTGGAGCAACAAACCATTTCACATCTCAAATGGACAATCTCAGTCTCAATGCAGCCAACTATCAAGGCTCTGATAAGCTCACAGTAGGTAATGGTTCCAAACTTTCAATCTCTCACACTGGTGCTTCATTTCTTCCATCTTATAATCTTTCCAAATCCTTACTTCTTAATAATATTCTATATGTTCCCCAAATTACTAAAAATCTTCTTAGCATTTCTCAGTTTACAAAAGACAACAATGTTCTAATTGAGTTTCATCACAATTGTTGTTTTGTTAAGGACAATTCCATCAAGCATACTCTTCTGGCAGGAGTGCTTAAGGATGGGCTTTATCAACTTGATTTGACTCACCTTAAGTCACTCAAATCTACTGTCAATTCTCCTATATCTCACATTCCTTCTTGCAATTCAGTGCTTGTTCATGATTATTCAGTTCCTTCCAGTACTTGTAATTCTGTTGCTGCTATACATCACACTGTAACTCTCCTCTAGCTTGTATTGCAACAAAATGTGCTGGAGATGTCAATGCGTGGCATAATAAACTTGGTCATCCTTGTTCTACTGTTCTTGCACATGTTCTACACAGAATAAATGCCAAATGTCTTGTTTCTCTTTAAAATTCTGTGAAGCATGTAAACTTGGGAAATTACATAACATGCATTTTCATTCTCAGCCTACCAAAACCACTTCTCCCTTTCAACTTATTCATTCAAACCTCTGGGGGGCCTCTTCTACTCCCTCCACTGATGGCTACAAATACTATGTTCACTTTGTTGATGATTACACCAGATACACTTGGATTTTTCCTCTCAAACAGAAATCGGAAACCTATAATACATTTATGCAGTTTAACACCTTTGTTGAGAGACAATTTAGTCAAAAATTCAATGCTTACAAACTGATTGGGGGGCGAATATAGGTCTCTAGTTCCCTTGCTTGCTTCTTTAGGGATTCAATTTAGACATCCCTGTCCTCATATGCACCAGTAGCTTGGCAAAGCTGAAAGAAAACATTTACACATTGTAGAAATGGGCCTTTCTTTATTGGCTCATGCTCATATGCCCCTTAAATTCTGGTGGGATGCTTTTCTCTGTGCCACATATCTCATAAATAAACTTCCCTCTACTGTTCTTAATTTCCTTTCTCCTCATCAGCAAATCTTTGGTACTATTCCTGATTATCATTATCTCAAGGTGTTTGGATGTTGCTGTTATCCTTATCATAGACCTTATCATACTCATAAATTTCAGTCTAGGTCTGAAATGTGCTTGTTTATTGGCTATAGCCTTCTCACAAGGGTTACAGATGCTTAAGTCCCACAAGCAGAGTTTATATTGCTTGTACTGTTGCATTCAATGAATAAGAATTTCCCTACTCTGAGTTATTCAACCCCGAATCCTCATCTTCTCTCCCAACTGCTTCTTTTCCTCCTCCTTCTTATCTCCCTATGTTACCTCTTTCTTCTTCCTCTACTTTTCCACTGTCTCCTCTACTTCATTATCTTCCCCCTCACCTGCTCCTTTTCCTTCTACTCAAATTCCTGCTTCCTCTCCATCCCCTCCTGGCATTCAACTCACAGTTGATCTGCCCATTCATTCTTCTCCTTCCAATTCTCCTACTGACTTTACTCCTTATCCTTCTCCCCCTGCCCCTCCTCTTCCCTCTCATCCCATGGTTACAAGGTCAAAAATGGGATTCACAAGCCTAAAATCTTTTCCATTCATTCTTCACCTACTCTTCAAAGTGAACCATTTACTGTTTCTGAGGCTTTGAAAGACCCTATACCATGCAGGCAGAGTTTGATTCATTAATGAATAAGCATACTTGGATTCTGGTTCCCTATACTGATGATTTGAATGTGATTAGCAATAAGTGGGTTTTTAGAGTCAAATACAAAGCCAATGGTTCAGTTGATAAGTTTAAAGCCAGATTGGTGGCTAGAGGTTTTGAACAAACCGCTGGAGCGGATTTTCATTAAACTTTTAGCCCTGTGATCAAGCCTTGTACTATCAGGTTAATCTTTACCTTGGCAGTTACAAATCAGTGGAGTATTCAGCAAATTGATGTCAATAATGCTTTCTTTAATGGGGATCTTAAGGAAACTGTGTATATGACTCAACCTGAGGGTTTCATCAGTAATACACCTCCTACATGTGTCTGCAAACTTCAAAAAGCTCTGTATGGGCTCAAGCAAGCCCCTAGAGCTTGGTTTCTTAAGCTTACAGGTTTTCTTACATCTCTTGGTTTCAAAAAATCAGTCTCAGATACTTCTCTTTTTTTTAAAAAAATACTCATGGGGTGCAGTTGTTCATTCTCATATATGTTGATGATATTCTTCTTACTGGAAGTGATTTTACCAAAGTTTCAGAGGTTATTTCTTTGTTAAATCAGCAGTTTGCTTTAAAAACACTTGGTGAAGTCAATTAGTTTATGGGATTGGAAGCTCATAGGTCTGCTTCAGGGTTGGTTCTCAGTCAAACAAAGTATATTCATGATTTACTGTGTCACACCAACATGCTCCACTGCAAGTCTTTTCCCACTCCAATCCTTACTGGTCAAAAATTGTCTCTTATGGATAGTCAGCTGTTTGAGCAACCTTCCCTTTATAGAAGTGTTATTGGTACATTGCAATATTTAACACTCACCAGGCCTGATATTGCTTTCGTTGTTAACAAGCTTAGTCAGTTTCTTCACCAACCAACAGTAAATCATTGGCTTACTTGCAAACATCTCTTAAGATACTTGAAAGGAACTATACATCTAGGTGTGCTGTTTACTCCTGCTCATCGCATGCTTCTTGAGGAGCAGTATTGATGATAGGAAGTCCACTGGGGGTCATTTTGTTTTACTTGGAGGTAATCTCTTGTTGTGGAATGCTAAAAAACAGGGTGTGGTGTCTAGAAGTAGTGCTGAAAGTGAGTATAGGTCATTGGTTGATGCTACAGCTGGCTTAACTTGGCTCCAAACTCTACTGCATGAATTGGATATCAGAATTGAGAAGTCATTTGTCTTATGGTGTGACAACATGAGTGCAGTGGCTATGGCCTCTAATCCCACTTTTCATGCCCACACAAAGCATATCGAAATTGATGTACATTTCGTTCGTGACAAGGTGTTGAGCAAAGCTATTGATATTCGATTTATTCCTTCTGAAGAACAACCTGCAAATCTTTTTACCAAGCCCCTTTCCTCACCTAGGTTTCAAGCCCTCTGTAACAAGCTCCCTCTTAGTTCCTCTTCTTAGCACATTTCGCAACAGCATGTTTCCTAGTTAGGATGTTTGGGGGTGTATTGTGAACAGTACTAATTGAAAGTAGTTAGTTAGTTATACCTAACAAACTCTGCTGAAAATATCCTGTGTATATATACCACCTCAACTCTCTCATTTCATTAATAATACAGTTCTATATGATTCTCTCTGTTCTCTCTGTTAGGATTTGTTCATCACTAAGATTATCACCATAACATTTAAATAGTTCACATATATACAATCATCCTTTTGTTATCACTAACCATAATTTATGCTAACTTGAATTAAGACAACATAAACAATACCCTTTTTGCTATGACTAAGAAGTCGCACATGAGTTACACTCTCGTATATCTCCTGAAATGGAGGTCTAACCCTAGCAGAGATGATTAGAAATTCTGCAGATTAACATGGCTCACATGACATGAACTCAAGATCAACTCAAGATCAGAATACTAATTAGGCAAAATTATTTTTTTAGTCCTTTAAGTGGACACACTTGGAGATTCGGTCATGTTTTACTTTCAATTTTGGGTTCAGTCCTTTAAGTGGAAAATTTTCGGATTTTTGGTCCTGTGACCTGCTACAGCAGGTAAATTTTACCTGTTAGATGATGTGGCATTTAATTTTAATTAATAAATTAATTTTAAAGAGAAAATATTGAGTTGGCATTTGACATCCTATGTGATAAATTTTTAGGTAAAAAATAATATATCCAACTTGGCATTTTGGTTCCTTTTTATTGATAAATTAAATTTGATATTTGAGGATATTTCTCTATAATTTTTAAATTTATAAAAAATGTTAATATTTATTTAATTGATTATCAGATTATGTTTTAAAATAGTACTCAAAAAAATTATGTTTTAAAATAATTAAATTTGCCCCTTTTACATAAAACAGAAAAAATAAGAATTAAACTAGTTTATTTTTAATTTAATTTAAAAACTTTATATGTGTAATAATTATATAAACACTTATCTTTATTTATTTTATTTTTTTTTTTTTTAAAAAAAGCACTCCTTTGTTTTATTCTATCTTTTTTCTTTATTCATTTTTCCAAAAAACAAATTTCAATTTTCCCAATTTCATCTCCCCCAACCTCACACCTCCGTCAACCTCACATCCCCCAACCTCCACAGATCACCATCTCCATGGACCCACCCAAATGAAGAGAAAGGAGAAGAATAAAAGAATAAGGAGCAAAATGAAAATGGGGAAGATGGGAAGAAAATAATAATATGAAGAAAGAAGACGAAGGAGGTTGGGCGCCAGCGGCCGAGAGCGGTGCTGGTGATAGTTGGGGCTGGGGCGGCGCTGCGGACGGCAGTAGGGAGGAGTAGAAATCTAAAAAGATGAAATAAGTGAATTTATTTTTGTTTAAGAAAATAGAAGAATTAAGCGAGAAAATGATAAAATCAGAAAAAAGATTAGGCAATTTTGCCTACAAGTTTATCCAGGTAGTTTACCAATTCAGCAATTTTTCCTTTAAAATTAAAATTTAAAAAAAAATAATGACACATCAACCAACAGGTAAAATTTACCTGTTATAACAGGTGACAAGACCAAAAATCCGGAATTTTCCCACTTAAAGGACTGAATCCAAAATAAAAAAAAAAGGACTGAATCTCCAAGTACAACCACTTAGAGGACTAAAAAAATAATTTTGCCTACTAATTATATTGAAAAGCAAAGACGTGACATCTACCCTACTTAGTGTGATTTAGACTTTCTGATGTAACCCTCATGATATTTGAATGTCAATGTTATTGTAATGTGTATGAGTTCCATGAATCACTCTATGCCATGTTTCTTTGTAAATCTGCTTTATGCTATTTCGTGTATGCAGTTTAAATATGTTGTAAAAGGTTTCATGTTACCATATAAAGTGATGATCACCATTTATTATTGTTTATTGCTTATTATTATAATCGTAATTTACCATTACCATTGAATTACCATTTACCATTACCGTTGATTTATCGTTACCCTTTGTGAACTATTCACTATTTTATCGAGTTTGTATTGACGTGTGCAGATCATGTTCATAAATCGAATAGGTCGCCTGTAATGTTTGCTCGACTACACATGTGTCCATTCTTTTTTTTTCTAGTCGGGTGGAGAAACGTTAGCAGAAATTAGGTTGGAGAATATTATATTCCAAAATATGATAGTCTCTGGGTTTTAACTCACAATTAAAGAGTCGTCGAACCAACTGGAAGAATAAGGTGTTAGGCTTCAGCAAAAAGTGGTGTGTGGGAGAATACATTAGGGTTCGGTGTTTGATCAACGTCGACCTTGTATTTACCGTTGAGTTATACCAACTTTTGGATTTTAAAATAAGGCATCTACTGTCCGATTTAAAATACCAAAATTGTTTTTACCGAATGTAAACTATTGGTATATCTAGTGCATAATTGTAGTAAAATTCGTAACATTGGTGTTATTGTGGTTATTCTGTAAGTTTTGTTATTAACTACGATCTGGTCATTTGTATCCATTTTGTTCGCATGAAATCATTTCGTACATTAAGTGTTTTGCTCAAAGAAACTATTTCAACTTTTATTAAACAACTCCTGCTATTTCTCTACCTCCTAGTCACTGAGCTCGTTTAAGTCACCTCAGGTTCCCTAAAATTTTCAGGTATTGACGAACCTGACACAGAACCATCTATACATGAGTAATAAGACGTTGGGATTGTGTTGTTTTTATTTACTTGGAGTTTGTTTTAAGTATTTTGAACAGTGAATAATTGTAATGTTATTTTATATAATTTGTAGTTATACTATTTTCTAAGTTAAGAATATTATTGTAATAGTTGTAATAGACATAGTTTATGTACTTTGGATTGCACTGTATTTTGTAGACTTGGATTGCTTCATGTTATATGTTTTAATTATGGTACTTTTGGACAATTGCTCTAATGGAGCCTATGTTTGTGAATATTCGGAATCGTACTCCGATAATTGGAATATTTGTGATTATCTTGGGTTATTAAATTTGTGGCGTGACATAAGGTCTCATTTTCCAACTGTTTTTTCTTTAGAGTTAATACTTGGTCCCTTACAACTTTTGTAGTTGTAGTTTTGACTATTTTCTGTTATATGAATTGAACATCCATTGTCAAAATACCATCTTGGTTTCTCCACTTCATCCCTATTGGCCTGCATTTAATTTCACATCTTTTAAGTACCCGGGTTAAATTTGGTCTTACTTTGTTTGTCAACTTAGCTTTAGGGGCCCAAACTTAATTGCTGCTATTGAACTTGACAGTTTGATATCTGTTTATTACCCTGTGACAAATTCAAGACAAAAACTCAGGATGTTTCAGGTAAACACCAAAAAGAAATAGCCATTTTATCCTATACAATAAAAAATGAGAAAAGATTGTTAAATAATTATAGCTTAATATAAATACATTTTTATAAAAAGAACTAGTACCAAAAAATTAAATGATGAATGAGGAATGTTTCATAACTTGTCAATCTTGAAACTTGTAAAAATTGTCTCACAAAACTCGTGGATCTTTTTTTCCAACTCCTAAGTTCATGGGGTCAAATATGTCACCTTATTCTTGTATTTTATTTCTCTTATTTGTTGGGGCAGTGATGGAGATATGATATATCTTTTATGATTTTATATTATCTTATATTTTAGGCAGTGATTTGTGTTTAGGAGTCTTTTATTCTGATTTATTTTTTAATATTTTTTAGTTAAGTTATGACTTTTAGTTTTGTCTTATAAATAGTTGCTTTACTATTATTTTTAGAGAGGTTGAATATTATTAAATTTTGAGATTTATCTGTTTTTCATTGCAATTTACGTTTCTTTGTGAAGATTCGTATTGCTTTTGTTCGTTGTTCGTTTATTCGTGACTTCCGCTGCATCAGTTGGTATTCAGAGACCAGTCTACGCTCCCTGAACCATGTTGACACAACGAATAATCACGTTTCGCACCCAACAACAAGAATTTCGACGCTGTCACTGCCCAATTCATGGCCGACCCACATATTTCATTAAACGAGGAGAATGGTGGGTATTATGGGCCACACCAATTTTTAATAAAGAAATCGCCGACACTATAATTGAGGTTGGCTACGAAGAACCTCCAAACTGTGACGAGGAGATTGGTGGTTATGATGGGCCACCTATTTTGATAAAGAATGTGATAACAAAGAAGATATCGATGATGATGATGATGATGATGATGATGGGGGGGGAATGGTGTTCAAAGGATAAGTAATTATGAATATGGCAATGAGGATGACACCGCTGGTGATGATTTTGGTAATTTTCAGAGGCGCCCAATTAAGAAGAGGAAGCTAACAACCCTATTATCAAATTGTGAGTTTGCCCCTCGATTACCGAAAACAAAGTTTTGAGATAGTGGGAGTTCAGAAAGTAAATGGATATATTTCAAGCAAATGGATGATCTTTTGTCACCACTGGCACAAAAAGCAGGCCTCTCGTGTGGAGTCGACTCGAAGGAGTTTGTTTTTATTGATCCTAAGGTGTATTTAGATCGATCGAATGGATTTGCCGAGAAGAGAGACAGTCTGGAAAATTCAAAATCTGCCGAGAATTAGTCCAAAGGATGCACTTGGATTATGCAATTGATTTGGCAAAGTGCAACTTTTTTGATGTGGTGCTCTTGTGTCTAGGGGTGACCACGGTTCCGAAATCGCTGGTTCCGGTTCCAAAACCGTCAGTTTCGATTCCTTATTTGGAGGAATCGGAACCGTTTCCTCACTATTCCGATTCCAAAACCAGAACCGATGGTTCCGATTTTGGTTTGGAACACAGTTCCTCCACAGTTCCGGTGCCAGTTTTAACAAGAACCGTTTGTTTATCTTTTGATATTTTTTTTATCTTTTTAAAATAGTTTATCAATATCAGATAAAAAATTGGTAAAGAAAGAAAAAGACTTGGACATAATATCAATTAAGTCTTATACTTAATATTAATAATAATATTAAACTGTCTATATATACTATTAGAGTATGAGGAATAATAGTTCACGTAGTTCGCTTATAATATTTAATTTAAAATGTGTCTCATGTAGTTATGAATACAAAACATCATAATAAACATTTAATTTCTTCTAGTATATGTTTACCAAAAAAATAAAATCATTAGTTTTAACCTTGAAAACCGCCGGTTCTACCTCGGTTCCACCGACGGTTAAAACCACCGGTTCCACGATTTTTGAGACCAAAAAACCGGAACCGAAACTAATCTACATAGTTTTCGATTCCAGTTTGGAACCGTTGATCACGATTCCAGTTCCGGTTTGGAACTGTTTTCTTGGGACACTAAATGGGCATAAGTCAGTGGACAATCTCCTTTAAGTTTTCAATAAACTACAATTTCGAATAAGAAAAAAAAAATAGTTCTATAATATTCATTTTTTTCTGGGGGTAAATTCATAATTATTTACATCCTTCCCACAACTCTAAACTAGTGGCCTCTTTTTCTTCTCCACTAGGGTTGTACAAGAATCGAATCGAATCGAATATTCACAGTATTCGATTCGAATTCGACTAATAAACAAATATTCATATTCGTATTCGTTTATAATTCGAATTGAAAAATAGATTCATATTCGATTCGACCAATGAATCCGAATATATTTGATTCGATTCGAATATTCGTATTCGAATTTTTTTAATTGTTTTATATAGTTTTTCTTCAAATTATGATTAATTTACAATATAAATTAAAATTGAATAATATAAAACTTATCAAATAAGTATTAGATGGTAATAAAATTAAAACAAGAATTATGATATATATATATGTGTCATTTACTAATATATATATATATAAGTGTATGTATTAGTGATATATAATATAAATATATATTACTCGAATATTCAAACCGAATATTCGAATCGTGGTATTCTTATTCGAATTCGAAAGAATACGAATAAAAGAACATATTCTTATTCGAATTTGTCGAATTCTAATCATCATATTCGAATTCAAATCGCGAATCAAATAAAGAATATTTGATTCTTTTACATCCCTATTCTCCGCTACCTTTCAAGGTAAAACCGTAAAAGCATAAAAACCTCCAAAAATTCTCGCTCAAATTTGTAACAGTCGAATTTAACAGTGCAAATCGTTGTTTTATTGTTGTGTAAATTACTATTTTAATTCTTAAGTGATGTGAGCCGCAGCAACGACTTTGCATATGACCCAAACAATAATATGTTGTTAACTCAAGATCTTCACTAGTTCGGTTAAAATTGGTGGAAACCTCGACCCGTTGCTTAGCAGAGCAAGAACCTCGGTCTGCGTAGACGCCACAAACAAATGCGGAAGTTTGTTTGATTAGTCGGATTCACAACAAGATGAATAATCTTGAAGCTCTTGGAAAAACCCAAAGGGTTGGAGAGAATAATCTCAATTCAATATTGAATATCAAAGTTCTTCTTCTGAAAAAAATAAACAAGTGTTTGCCTTATATAGGTGACTCAAAACAAATCCTAAACCAAAACAAACCCTAAACCAACTAGGAAACAACTTAAAAATCGAAAAAGAAAATAAAAACTGAGCAAAATTCGTATTCCCAGAATGACGCACGGGCTCACGCACGGCCCGTGCGCTAAGGTTGTGTGTCAAGCCGCAACCACGCATGGGCTTACGCACGGGTCGTGCGTTGGTCCGTGCGTCAAGTCGTAAGCTCCCAATCATACGGCGCCACACACGGGCTTCACGTACGGACGTGCATCTTGGTCGTGCGTCAATGCACGGGTCGTGCCACCTGGTCGTGCGCCCCTGCGAACATTTTCCTGCGACTTGAATTCGATCCCTAAAACACCTAATCTATGATAAACAAATACAAGAACTCAATAACTCTATTACATAGTCTTCAAGAACTCGAGATAGCTTGCATTTGGTGTTGCCCAGATCCTTCGTGACTGGATTCTCATCATTCTCCTCCTCTTGAAAGGGATTCGACCTCGAATCCAATTGTTGGACCCCAAAGGTTGAACAATTATACCAATCCACCCGGATCAAATGTTAAATGGCACGCACATTCATTCGGTTGCCTAAATCCCTGCACATGAGAAACAATAGAACTAGGCAAAACATTATCAAATATGTTAGCATTCAAACACTCTCGCCTAATGTCTCTCATTTTAATTATAATCACAAATTTTCTCTATTGTTTTACCTCATTGGCCTTTCCTCCCATATTTTTGGCCCACTCAAATTTTGTGCTCTCCTTTTTCTTGGGCATCTCTCGAATCTCACAACTACCCTTGGCCAAACTCTCAAGCTCTCTATTTTTATTTTCACTCAAGCTCTCATTTTTCTCGGCTTTTATTTCTTTCTTTTGCTCACTTGTCGAACACTCTTTTTCTTTTGACTCACAAGCTCTCATCCTCACATGATCATTATAGATTTCTGTAGGTGTAAGAGATGAAAGTATGAAATTTCTCCGCTCATGCTCGACAGTATAGCAATTAGTATATCCATCATGCACCACTCGCCTATCAAACTGTCATGGCCTACCCAACAAAATATGACAAGCCCGCATTGGCACTACATCACACATTATTTCATCCTTATAACCCCCAATCTGGAAAGACACTAACACTCTTTTATTAACTCGTTCCTCACTACAATCATTGAACCATTGTAGTTTATATGGCTCTGGATGTTCAAGTGTAGGAATCTCCAACTTCTCCACCAATTTCCCACTAGCCACGTTTGTACAACTACCTCCATCAATGATCATACTACACACTTTATCCTTAACTAAGCATCTAGTGTAAAAAAATATTTTCTCGCTGCTCATGATCAATTAACTTTGGTTGCATATTCAAAACTCTACGTGAAACAAGTGATAGCACATCGCCCTTCACCGGTTTAACTACCTCCGGAACCTCCTCCAACTCCAACGCATATCACTATAGTTCGGCTCATCCTCACCTTCGGACTCTACATCACCATTGGCCCGAATCACCATCACTCTTCTATTCGGACATTCATTAGCTTTATGACCCCTCCCATGACATTTAAAACACTCAATGTCTCTAGTGCGTGAAGTAGAAGGATCAAATTTACCTGATGGTTTTGCCTTGTCCGAGTCTGCCTTGTTCTCCACAACTTTGGGCTGCTGTGAAAAACGCGTGTCATCCATCGTAGGCATATTCGAACCCCAAGTACTGGTGCTAGTGTTGGGATTTTGCCGTGTAAAACCCCTCCTCTTGAGCTGCTGCTCAATTTTGACCGCCATGTGTACCATCTGCTCAAGATCGACACAATGATGTAAGTTGACGGCATCTGCTATAGGAGTATTTAATCCAGCAATGAACCTTGCCATCGTAACCTCCTAGTCCTCCTCTATGTTAGCCCTCGCCATCAACATCTCCATCTCCTTATGATAATCCTCTACGCCTCTAGACCCTTGCGTCAATCTCTGCAACCTTTGATAGACGCCTCTGTAATAATGACTTGGCACAAAACAACGTCGCTTCAAACTCCTCATCTCCTCCCATGTGGAAACGGGCCGCTTTCCGCTTCTCCTTCTTGAGACCATTAATTGATCCCACCACACGCTTGCATAATCCGAGAATTTAGTTGACGCCAATTTCACCTTTTTCAACTCGTAATAGTTTTGGCAATCAATACATTCTTGATTTTCCTCTCCCAATCCAGATAGGCGTTCGGATCACTTTTTCCCTGGAACGAGGGGATTTGCATTTTGATGTTACTCGAATTGCCATCCTCACGTCCCCTATCACCCCTATTCCCGTGTTGACCTCTGCCCGGATTGTAATTTTGCTCCCTTTCGGAATCAAAATGATCAATCTCATCCACCTATTTCTCCAATTCGAACCTCCTAGGCCTCCGCGCCCTAATAGCAGGCTCCTCGATTCTCGGAGCTTCTCTGGGATCCCCGTACGTCTCAACCATGATTTTCTTTACGATGTTTGCAATTGCCTCCATATCCAATTTGTTACCTAAATCTGCTGGTTATCGGTTTTCCTCGGACATGTTGAAATCACTCCCTCACATGTATACGCTCGTGTATCACTCAACTCACAATCTCCAAGCAAACAACATATCTCGTTAAGATGAATTTGAAGACTAGGGTTTGATTTTCTAGAATTTTCGACTTCCTTCCTCTTTTTTTTGCATGCGGATTACGATTCTTTACCCGCTGATTTTTCTGTGCACTTTCGATATTATTTTTTTTGTACCCTTGAAGAACTAGGGTTTATAAGAAAATCTGGAAAATAATAAAGATAAAAGAAAACAAGGATAGACTTAACCTTGCTAGATGGCTCTGATTACCAACTGATGTGAACCGCAACAATGACTGTGCATACGACCCAAACAACAATATGTTGTTAACCCAAGATCTTCACTAGTTCGGTTAAAATTGGTGGAAACCTCGACCCATTGCTTAGCAAAGCAAGAACCTCGGTCTGCGTAGACGCCACAAACAAATGCGTAAGTTTGTTTGATAAGTTGGATTCGCAACAAGATGAACAATCTTGAAGCTCTTGGAAAAACCCAAAGGGTTGGAGAGAATAATCTTTAATTCAATATTGAATATCAAAGTTCTTCTTCTGAAAATAAACAAGTTTTTGCCTTATATAGGCGACTCAAAACAAACCCTAAACCAAAACAAACTCTATCCAACTAGGAAACAACTTAAAAATCGAAAAAGGAAATAAAAACTGAGCAAAATTCGTATTCCCGGAACGACGCACGGGCTCACACACGGCCCGTGCGCTGAGGTCGAGTGTCAAGCCGTAGCCACGCACGGGCCTACGCACGGGTCGTGCGTTGGTCCGTGCGTCAAGTCGTAGGCTCCCAATCGTACAGCGCCACACACGGGCTTCCCGCATGGGCGTGCGTCTTGGTCGTGCGTCAATGCACGAGTCGTGCGTTATAGTCATGCGCCCCTTCGAACGTTTTCCTGCGACTTGAATTCGATCCCTGCTCGCCCCAAACTCGAAATAACAACTTAAGACGCGGCCTTAAAGGTTTATTTGGCCTCTAAAACATCACGACGACTCAAAACAGCGAAAATAAACACCTAATCTATGATAAACAAATACAAGAACTCAAGAACTCAATTACATAGTCTTCAAGAACTCGAGATAACTTGCATTTGGTGTTGCCCGGATCCTTCGTGACTGGATTCTCATCAGTAAGTAATCAGTTGTATTGAAGATTTGGTGTTAATGGACTGTAGACTTCTTTCTTTAATCGGAGCTGTGGTTTGGCTCTTGACTTTGCAGCCACGAAAAGAATCGAATATCGATTGTCCTATTATTTTTAGCGCCGTAAGTTGGAACTGCCCATCTAAACATTTTGGCAATTTTCTTTTCGTTTTGTGATTGCATAATTTTAGAGCCTGCATCTACCGGTGTTGGCAGAATCTTTAAAGCAAATAATGCAGCATTTCTGTTCCCCCTCTTTTTGTTATATATTTCAGGCTGGCTCGGTGAATATATGTTGAATTTAGTTTAGACAGTTTGAATAACTTTAGTTTTGAGGCAGGGAAGTCTTGCAATTGTTCTGAGCAGATTAGTTTGTTGATTTTACTTTCCCAAGCGATAAAACATTTTGAAAAAATAACTGTTAACCCAATATTCAAGAGGTTTTCAAAAAAAAATTAATACTAAGGTTGGTCGACTAGATATTGCGTGTTTAGTCTAATAGTGAGTCTAATAATGGTTCCTTTTTAGCTCTATGAGGAAGCTTTTCTTTGAGATACATTTTTGTGATCATCATCAACATCATCATCATCAACTTCACCTTATCCCACTACGTGGGGTCGGTGGTGTAAAGTTTATAGTGTCAATTAATTGTCTAAAATTAGTTAATAATACAAATTCACACAAAAAGCAAAGTGACAAAGTTTTACACCGGATGCCCTTCCTAACGCAACCTTCATACAAAGGAGAAACTTTTACATATTTTATTGAGTTCAGTTGGAATCTATCTTCCCTCTTTCTCATATTTTGATCATGTTATGAACTATAGGATTTCCTCATTTTACTCCAAATTGTTTGATGAAGTCCTACGAGTTGTTGGATCTTACTCGGACTGAGCTTGATAGCCTCAAAGCTCGTCCCCGAATTGATTTTTCATCCATTTTCAATGTGGTGAGCCTGATGTTGCTTAGCTAATTATCAACTTATTAGTTGAAATTTTTATTTTGTTCTCTAAGATTTATCAAGGGAAATCTATTATTATATCATGTCCGCCTTTTGTACTATTGGACAATAATTATATATTGGCATTGGTATTTAATCAGGTTCAATCCATTGTTGATGACATACGGAGTAGAGGTGATGCAGCTGTTAAGGAGTCAGTGTTTCTTTACTCCATTCTGATTTTATATCATTTTGTTGTGATATGTTTTGGGAAAGGATCATAAAGTCTTATCTTGATATCAATATATTATTGATCAACTGTGGAATTTATTGAAGGAATCATAGGTATACGCAGCGGAAAGGATCCACATGTGAAATACATATGCAACTGAATCTTCCTCGTCCAAGAAGAGAATACATGTTAGATCTTCTAAACTATTCTCAAGGGGTGTGGCGGTGTGTGGGCGCTCCAAGATCACCTCCGACTTTTCTCTACGTTGTTTCTCCGTTCTATTTTCTCAGAAATTGTTAGAAGACTAACATCTTATCTTTTTATAGATGTCTCTAACCCTAATAGAATCCGAATTGGGCCTTTTCATCCATTTACTTTCAATGCTTAAGCCTGATGTTGCTTAGCCCAAATATCAACAAACCCTACCCTAATATAGAGTCCATTAATTGTGATATAGGCCACACCAATTATCTTGAGCTAGTTTAGGGATCCAACAATATTATTAATCAAGGCTCCTAAAATTGTAAAACAATTATCTAAACCGTTCTGAGGGCGTACACCATCTTGGGTGGGGGAGGATGTCACGCCCGTGACATTGGGGTGTTTTCTTTCGCTATAACAATATCGGGCTTTTAGTGGATTGTCTTTGTGAATGATCATATGTGGCTTCAATTTAATTTTTTGTGGATCCCTACGTGTACAAGACCGCCGATGTTCAGGCCTATATCACCCGGTTAAGTTCGGGGAGCTTGTTGCTAAAACCACCTCAGTCGTGGATTGACATCTGAAAAAGATTGGCCATCCCTACCCAAACATCTTTCGGATGTTGGAGCCGCATTCAGGAGGTGATCTTGGAGCGCCAACACCGCCACACCCCTTGAGAAAGTTTAGAAGATCTCTTATTAGCTCTTCTTGGGTGGTCCGTTTTCGGATTTTGCATCGTGTGGTGGCCGAAATGGCTGGATCATTTCCGTGACAAGTTTAAAAGTCCGATATTGAGTTCCAAGATTAATAATAAAATATTAAATATTAAATGTGTATTTCTCCTTCGTACTAATCTTGGAATTCAATATCGGGCTTTTAGTGGAATAGCACCGGTTTAGATAATTGTTTTACAATCATTAGGAGCCTTGATTAATAATATTGTTGGATCCCTAAACTAGCTCAAGATAATTGGTGTGGCCTGGCCTATAAAATTAGCACTTGCTGCTACCTATAGTCTAAGGTATCACAATTAATGGACTCTATATTTGGGTTGGGTTTGGGCAATATTTCTAAAGTGTTACATAGGAATCTTAAGTAAAACCCTTTGCCCACTTTTTAGGATTAGAGACATCTATAAAAAGATAAGATGTCGATCTTTAACACATACTCTAAAAAATAGAACGGAGAAACAACGTAGAAAAAGTCGGAGGTGATCTTGGAGCGCCCACACACCGCCACACCCTTGAGAATAGTTTAGAAGATCTAACATGTATTCTCTTCTTGGATAGGAAGATTATATTTTATATATGTATTTCACATGTGGATCCTTTAAATTATATTATACCTATGATTCCTTCAATTATATCGAGCCCCATGTGAATATATTATATTATATATTAAAGTCCAATAATTAAAAGTTATTTATCATCGTTTTAGATATATGGCATCCTAGTTTTATGTATTACGTAATCATATAATCGGTTTTAATAAGTTGTAATTTTGATTCTTTGTCGGACGGTAATAGTTAATGTTGTCTTTATGCATGATATAAATTCAAGTCATAATTGTTTGACAGTGAGGTTATTTCATGGAACTATATGCTTTGAATTTATTGGTTTATTAGTCTGGCCAAGGGTTTCTTTTTTAGTTTTTTTTATTATTATTGTTTTAATGTTTCTTGTACTTGTTCTTTGAAGAGGCATTTTGTTTTATTATATAAAAAAATAAAAGGTTTGTAAAATATCTTAAAAAGTAAAACCCTCAGGCCATGATGTCTACAATTTATTAGGGTTAGAGACATCTATAAAAAGATAAGATGTTAATGTCTTCTAACACATACGTTAAAAATAGAACGGAGAAACAACATAGAGAAAAGTCGGAGGTGATCTTGGAGCGCCCACACGCCGCCACACCCCTTGAGAATAGTTTAGAAGATCTAACATTATTCTCTTCTTGGGCGAAAAGATTACATTGCATATGTATTTCACATGTGGATCCTTTCCGCTAGCGTATACCTATGATTCCTTCAATAAATTCCACAAAGTGATCAATAATATATTGATATCAAGATAAGACTTTATGATCCTTTCCCAAAACATATCACAACAAAATGATATAAAATCGTAATGAAGTAAAGAAACACAAACTTTTAACAATGTCATTTATGTTGTATCGTAAAATATCAATAATTAATTGATACAAATTTTTGTCAATCAATTAATTATTTATTCTCTCGACTTGAACAGTTTCTCTAATGGAACAATTGCACTGGCCAGTGACTTTTTACATCCAAGTACCGAAACATATCAAGAGGATATTTTCATACAAATTTCATATTGTCTATTTCATAAATACTGATAATTAATTAATCGAAATTCCCAAACTATCAAGGTGTTGGTTTGTAATAATTAAACCTCACTTATTGATAATTCAAAGAATAACAATTATGTAATTATCTATATAAAATAAACTCAGGATTAAGAGAAATAACATAACCAATATATCTGGAGATTTAATTTCCTTTTAACAGAAATTTAACCTTGATTAAATCTCCCTTGATCCAATCAATGTGAATAATACACACCAATATTTTATAATAATCAAGACAGATTATTTCATAAAATATTGCAGCCTAAATAAAGTGCCCAACTTTAGTTAACAACTGTGAAACCAATTCGTTAATTATGAGAACCTATGATCATGCCTTCTGTAGACGTATCCACATGATCATATACTACATAATTAATCCGGACCTTTTCCGTATAACAATGTGCATATCAAAATGAATAATTTATTTCAGAATAACAAATGGCATAATATAAACTTTGTCTTGCTTCTAGAGCATAAAACTAACAATCTCCCACTTGCTCTAGAGCAAGTTTAGGACTCTCTTAAGACCCATAGAATTAACATGCCTCTCAAACACACGTTCAGGCAAACTCTTTGTAAATGGATCCGCTAAGTTTTCCTCTGATGCTATCTTGACAACCATTGTATCTCCTCTTTGAATGAAATCTCGGATCAAGTGGTACTTCCTCTCTATATGTTTCTGTCTCTTATGAAATCTTGGTTCTTTAGATTGTGCTACAGCCCCACTATTATCACAATAAAGTGTTATGGGCCGATCTGCACAAGGTATCACCTCGAGATCAATAAAAAACTTTTTTAGCCACACAGCTTCCTTTGCAGCTTCTGACGCAGCCACATGTTCAGCTTCAGTTGTAGAGTCTGCCACACAAGTTTGTTTGACGCTCCTCCAACAAATGGCTCCACCATATAATGTATAAACATATCCAGATGTAGATTTTCTTGAGTCAATATCTCCTTGGAAGTCAGAGTCTGTGTAACCAATGGTTTCTAGACTCCCACTAGAGTATACCAGCATATAATCTCTCGTTCTCCTAAGATACTTGAGTATATGCTTAACTGCAACCCAATGCTCTTCCCCAGGATTTGACTGATATCGGCTTACTACTCCCACTGCATAGCAGATATCTGGTCTAGTACACAACATGGCATACATGAGACTACCTACTGCTGATGCATAAGGTATCCTACTCATGCGTTCTTTCTCTTCAGGAGTTTTTGGTGATTGCTCCTTAGAAAGATGAATTCCATGTCTGAAAGGCAATGATCCCTTCTTAGAATTCTCCATGTTGAATTTAGCCAGAACTTTATCAATATATGAAGCTTGGGATAATGCTAATAACTTATTCTTTCGATCTCGCAAAAGCTTAATGCCAAGAATATAATTAGCTTCTCCCAAGTCCTTCATCTCAAATTGATTGTTCAGCCAACCTTTTACGTCTGATAATACCTCTATATTGTTTCCAATCAAGAGAATATCATCTACATATAGAACTAGAAAAACTACTATTGCACCTTGAATTCTCTTATACACACAGGGTTCATCATGACTCTTCAGAAAACCAAATGATCTAACAGCTTGATCAAACCTGATATTCCAATACCTTGATGCTTACTTTAGCCCATAAATGGACTTATGCAACTTGCAAACCATGTGTTCTTGACCTTTAGCTGTGAATCCATCTGGTTGCCGCATATAAATGTCTTCTTCTAAATTTCCATTTAGAAAAGCTGTTTTGACATCCATCTGCCAAATCTCATAGTCGAGACTTGCTGCTACGGCTAAGAGTATCCGGATAGACTTAAGCATGGCAACTGGCGAAAAGGTTTCATCATAATCGATGCCATCTTTTTGAGTATACCCTTTCGCCACCAATCTAGCTTTGAAGATTTCCACCTTCCCGTCTGATCGCCTCTTTCTCTTGTAGATCCATTTGCACCCAATGGGTTTTACCCCTTTAGGTGTTTCTACAAGAGACCAAACAGAGTTGGAGTACATGGAATCCATCTCTCGATTCACAGCGTTAAGCCATTCCTGAACATCAACGTCCTCCAATGCTTCACTATAACTTGTGGGATCGTCATCATGATCATTAGAGATGGCTTGATAAGATTCACCCAACAAAACATATCTCGTGGGTTTGCGAATCTGTCTCCCACTACGAGTGAACTGCACTGGTTGTTGTGCATCTACAGGAGGATTCAGGTTTTGTTGTGGGTTATCAATCTCTTCATTGTTTTGAACAAGTGGTTCTAGTAATTTTATTGGTTCCATATGTATATCTGCATGATGTTAAATTGGTTCTTGTGTTTGTTCACCTTGAGGAACGTTTTCCCTTCTTTGAACAATCAAAAATATATATTTTATATATAATATATAATATAAATAAATAAATATAATTCAGAACATGTTGTAAATAAATATATATGCGCCTCAAGAGTCTTAGGAAGTTCCTAACCATTTACCAACCGAAGCAAGTTCCTCAAGGACTACCGTACTCTTGGGTTTGAAATTTTTCACATAGTCATCCTCTAAGAATATAGCGTGAGTGCTCACAAAAACTTTCTTATCTGTTGGACTATAGAAAATTCCACCTCTTGTTCCTTTAGGGTATCCAATAAACAAGCACACTTATGTACGAGATTCCATTTTATTTGGCTTCTATTGTAAGACATGTGCCGGAACACCCCAAATCCGAATATGGTTCAAGCTAGGCTTACGCCCTTTCCATAATTCTGTGGGTGTCTTTGGAACAGATTTTGATGGAACCAAGTTCAAAAGATACACAGCTATTTCTAAGGCATGGCCCCAAAAGGACACGGGTAATGATGAATAACTGAGCATAGACCTCACCATATCCAAAAGAGTTCTATTTCTTCTTTCAGCTACCCCGTTCTGTTGTGGCGTGCCAGGGGCTGACAGTTGTGAAACTATCCCCTCTTGAGTCAAGTATGACTTGAACTCACTAGACAGGTATTCACCACCTCGATCAGACCGAAGTTGTTTGAGATGGACACCTAATTGCTTTTATGCCTCAGCCTTAAACTCTTGAAACTTATCAAAAGCTTCCGACTTATGGCGCATTAGGTATACATATCCATATCTTGAGTAATCATCAGTGAAAGTAATGAAATACTCATACCCTCCTCTAGCCTGCACGTTCATTGGTCCACATACATCAGTATGTACCAACTCAAGTTGAACGGTTGCACGATTTCCTTTGGCCTTAAAAGGCCTCTTTGTCATTTTTCCTTCCAAGCAGGATTCACACATTGGTATAGGTTCAAAGACCAGGGAACTTAATATCCCACTTTTAACCAAACCATGTATCCTATTTGGATTAATATGACCTAATCGCAAATGCCAAAGATATGTTTCGTTTGAAAATTTTCTCTTTTTCAATAGATGTGTATGTTCATCATCATCCACAGATTCAATAGCAAATATGTCATATGATATATGACTAAGATAATAAAGACCATTCAACAAAGTACTAGAACAAATAAAAGAAGATTTACTTCTTATTGAAACTGAGGAATCAAAGTGAACTGTTAAACCATGCTGAATTAAACAACTAACAGAAATCAAGTTCCTCTTAAAATCTGGTACGAATAAACAGTCTTGTAAAAACAAAGTCCTATTATTATCAAAAGATAACTCAACTAAACCAATAGCCATCACTGAGACTCGATCTCCATTTCCTAACATCAAGCTTCTTTGTCCTTTGCCATATGGCCTACTTTGTTTGAACCACTGCAAAGAGTAACAAACATGGTTAGTGGCTCCTGAATCAATGATCCATTTATCATTGTAATTCTCCACTAAACAGGCCTCAATGACATTCAAATCACCAATATTACCTGGCGTTTTGTTCATCTCTGGACAATCCTTTTTCCAGTGACCCTTTTTGCCACACTTGAAGCACTTGCCTTTCGGCTTCTTCATAGCAGTTGGGTTGGAAACAAGTAGCACTGCCTTCTTGTTCTTCTTCTTGTTACCACCTTTAGGTTTCCTTTAGGTTTAACGAACTCTCGCTAGATGCACATATTCTCGCCGCTTGACCGAGATTGTTCAACACTCTCAAGCTCATGCATCAACTGAGTAGGAGTCAACTTTAGCTTGTTCATATTATAGTTCATTTTGAACTGGCTAAAGCTTTCTGGCAGTGATTCAAGGATAATGTCAATCTGCATTTCCTCTTCTAGCTTTACCCCCATCAGTTCGGCCCGACTGAGTTTGCGGGATCATTGCAAGGCAATGATCCCGCAAACTCCCCCCAGTCATATGAGTGTTCATTAAAGCCCTTATAGCAGCTTGTCTAGCAGCACTGCTACTCTTAGCAAACATACCATCGAGAGTCTGGATCATTTCTGCTCCACTCTAAAACTTGTTTATTTTCTCCTGCAAGTGACTGGCAACACTGGCAAGAATATAGCAAAATGAGCCGCAAAGATTTTGCTTTTACCATTCCGAATCGAGTCTTTATTTGTTCGGGACGCACGCATCGATGCGCAGTTCACCAGGCTTAGGGGTTGTTAGGACAAATTTGATCTTCTCATATTCCAAAACAATAAAGAGATTGGTTTTCCATTGACTGTAGTTTGTTTCATCCATAGGTTTTTGACTCAAAATCATAGCAAGAGGGTTCAAAGATGCCATTTTCTGAAATAAAATATGCACACTAATTAAAACGATAAAACACAATAAATATATTCGCATGATTATTGCAACAATCATTTAGTCTTCATTATAAACACTCACGTTGGACAAGTAGTTCATAATAAACTAAATTTGAACATGAAATTAAAAGTGCACTACTAGGTTAGTTTATTAAGAAAGTAGGAAGTTACAAAAAAGAACTTTTAGCCCTAATCTCCAAATAAAATTCCCTAGATAATACTTTTACCATCACTCTGATTGTTTCAAAACTTTGAGCCCTTCATCAAATTATCCTGGCCTCGTTGGAAGGATTAATAATTTTATTCAGGTTGAATGTCATTAACCATTGTTTAATTTCAAAAATATCTTTAATATCTAAGTAATGTCGACGATGGGCCGATCAAACTCATTAAAATTTTGAAATTGTAAAGGTTCATTCTAATAAAATCCAACCATGTTTATCCGATGGGGCGTCACATGATTATTTTATTAATGAACCCACAATGGAACTCGTAGGTTTACAATTAGTAAAATAATTGAAAACCTTCACCATTCAATATTTTCAGAATAGGGACTCTATTAATAATTATTAATCTAGATTACAAAAATCATAATAATTATTACTATAGCATAATTATCAATCTGGATTTTGCAATAAATCATGATAATTAAAAAACACATAATAATCATTAAGCCAGATCAAATCATAATTATTATTATGCAAATCTCGATTATCTATTCTATATGGCATGAAATCACATAATCATTTTATACCATGTAATTTAATGATCCATGAAGGAAATAATTAAACGCCTCAATACACAGATTGAATGACTGAAATTAGCATATAAACGCCGACGAAAGGAAAACGAGATTAGTCTGCCAAGTCCATCAAAATTCTTTGCTGGAGTAAGATATACGTACAAACCCCTCCTTTTTTATATAATAAAACAAAATGCCTCTTCAAAGAACAAGTACAAGAAACATTAAAACAATAATAATAAAAAAAACAAAAAGAAACCCTTGGCCAGACTAATAAACCAATAACTTCAAAGCATATAGTTCCATGAAATAACCTCACTGTCAAACAATTATGTATCATGCATAAAGACAACATTAACTATTACCGTCCGACAAAGAATCAAAATTACAACTTATTAAAACCGATTATATGATTACGTAATACATAAAACTAGGATGCCATATATCTAAAACGATGATAAATAACGAATTATTGGACTCGATTCGCATATATATTCACATGGGGCTCTGATACCAATTGAAGGAATCATAGGTATACACAGCGGAAAGGATCCACATGTGAAATACATATGCAACTGAATCTTCCTCGTCCAAGAAGAGAATAACTGTTAGATCTTCTAAACTATTCTCAAGGGGTGTGGCGGCGTGTGGGCGCTCCAAGATCACCTCCGACTTTTCTCTATGTTGTTTCTCCGTTCTATTTTCTGTATGTGTTAGAAGACTAACATCTTATCTTTTTATAGATGTCTCTAACCCTAATAGAACTGGGCCTAGGGTTTTACTTAAGCCTAAGCCCAAATATCAACAAACCCTACCCTAATATAGAGTCCATTAATTGTGATATAGGCCACACCAATTATCTTGAGCTAGTTTAGGGATCCAACAATATTATTAATCAAGGCTCCTAATAATTGTAAAACAATTATCTAAACCGGTGCTATTCCACTAAAAGTCTGATATTGAGTTCCAAGATTAATAATAAAATATTAAATATTAAATGTGTATTTCTCCTTCGTAAAATATCAATAATTAATTTATACAAATTTTTGTCAATCAATTAATTATTTATTTTCTCGACTTGAACAGTTTCTCTAATGGAACAATTGCACTGGACAGTGACTTTTTACATCCAAGTACCGAAACATATCAAGAGGATAGTTTCATACAAATTCCATATTGTCTATTTCATAAATATTGATAATTAATTAATCGAAATTCCCAAACTATAAAGGTGTTGGTTTGTAATAATTAAACCTCACTTATTGATAATTCAAAGAATAACAATTATGTAATTATCTATTTAAAATAAACTCAGGATTAAGAGAAATAACATAACCAATATATCTGGAGATTTTATTCCCTTTTAACAGAAATTTAACATTGATTAAATCTCCCTTGATCCAATCAATGTGAATAATTCACACCAATATTTTATAATAATCAAGACAGATTATTTCATAAAATATTGCAACCTAAATAAAGTACCCAATTTTATTTAACAACTGTGAAACCAATTCATTAATTATGAGAACCTATGATCATGCCTTCTGTAGACATATCCACATGATCATATGCTACATAATTAATCCGGACCTTTTCCATATAACAATGTGCATATCAAAATGAATAATTTATTTCAGAATAACAAATGGCTTAATATAAAATTTGTCTTGCTTCTAGAGCATAAAACTAACATTTATGCCGCTGTTAGTGGGCATAAATCGTGATGCCAGTGTTGGTAACTGGGAAGAACATGAAAATATAGCAGTAGTATGGTTTGAGTTAGGTTAAGGAAAAAAAATTCTTTAACCCTTAGTAGGTCAAGATAACAGCTGCAATGGTTTCTGTGGTTATTTTAGTTTTTTTCTGGATCAAGGACGAGTGGTTAGGTTTTCTAAATAAGGATCTCCTTGTTTCGTCTTATCTTTTTCATTTTTTTTTTGGGGGTCGGGGGCACTCAAAATGGTGGTGTTTTATATTTAAAAAATTTACAAGACTGTAATTGTCATTACATCACTAGCAACTTTATGAGCTTACTAAAGTTGCTATCTATCTAACTATTAGTAACTAAAGATTAATTTTATATTTAAGTACAGGGCTCCCTATTCTACACAAGTATCAAACTACGAATTTTTAAGTACCAAATCTCAAATGAAAACATATAGACTTTATGAAAGCCAAACTAATGAATTGTCAAGCTAAATATCAATATTATAGGCTGTTGCCTGTTGGAATGTAATGGGCTGGTTGTAATTGTTCCTTAGAGTATATCATTTATAATTGAAATCTACTTCTTTCCTTGGCGAACGAATTGTTAAAAAAATAATTTGTAATATATTATTGGCACTAAACCAACATCCACCTAACTCACACACAAACAATGGCTAAGATTTGATCTCACCAAACCCACTCAAAATGAAAGGCTTGGAATTAATCTCAACAAACCCATTACTTAGTGCATTATTAGGTGTGAATTATTTATTGTATGTTTTGGCCTATAAATAGGCATGTATCTTGCTTAAGTTTATCATTCAAGCAAAAAATCAATACAAACAATTGCAAGTATCATCCGAGAGCAATTTCAAAATCTTATCCAAACAAGGCTAATTAGTGTGAGAGAGTTGTGAGCAAAGTTAGAGTGTATTTTAAAATTGTAATGAGATTATATTTTTAGTGAGAAAATAATTTAGCCGCCAATTTCTTTTTTATCTCTCTCATATTTTTATATATATACCCGTATACCCAACAATTTTGGTATCAGAGCCACCCTTGGCCTGATATCCCTTCTTATTTGCAAAAATGGCGTCAACCAGTTCCAGTGAACTTGCATTCACATATTCCCAACAAAGTGTTCCTATCTTTGTTGGTCAAGATTACGAACTATGGATCGTTTTAATGCGCACGTTGTTCGTGTCCCATGAACTATGGGATATTGTTGAAGATGGGTATAGTACACATACTCCAGAGGAGGAAGCCGCACTAACCGCCACAAAGAAAAAAAAGCATAAGGAGAACAAGACCAAAGATGCAAGAGCCTTGTCCTTTATGCACCAAGGGGTAAGTAAACCAATTATTCCGCGCATTACGGGTGTCAAAACATCAAAAGAAGCATGGGAAATTTTGAAAAAGCAATTTGGAGGCTATGAAAAGGTGATCTCTATTAAATTACAAAATTTATGGCGAGATTTTGATAATTTGTCAATGAAGGACAATGAAAATGTCCAAGAATTTTTTTCTCGAGTTTCCACTGTAGTCAATCAAATCAGAGGATACAGGGATACCATTGAAGATAAAAGATCGTTGAAAAAGTGCTACGAAGTCTGCCAGCAAAGTTCGAGCATATTGTTGCTGTTATTGAAGAATCCAAAGATTTATCCACACTATCTTTGGATGAACTCATGGGATCACTTGAAGCCCATGAAAAAAGAATGAGTAGATTCTCAAGTCAAAGCTTGGAGCAAGCCTTCCAAGTAAAAACAAACATTTCAGAAAAAGAAAATAAAAAAGATGGCGAGCAAGAAAAGCAAAATAACTCAGCACATCGAGGTGCAAGAGGAAGAGGTCGCGGCACACACCGGTAGCACGAGGACGAGGAAGACGAGGTGGATTCAATCAGAGAAATTCAAATCAAAATTCTGATTTGTATTGCCGGATATGCAGAAAGAATAACCACGATACCAAAGATTGTCGTTTTACGTGCAAAAGATGCAGAAATGCAAATTATTCTCAAAGAGATTGCTGGCATAAAGATGATGGAGATACAAATGAAGCAAATTTATCCGAAGAAAAAGAGCCTAATCAGGTATTTTTTTCGTGTTTGAATTCTCAACAACAAATTGAGAATATTTGGTACGTGGACAGTGGTCGCAGCAATCATATGTGTGGAAACAACAAAATGTTCGTGAATCTTGATGAATCATATTCATCCGAAGTAAAGCTCGGAGATGGCAAATCACACAAGATCACCGGAAAAGGAGAAATAGCAGTCCAAACAAGAGAAGGTAAAATGAATATCATCAAAGATGTATTTTATGTACCTGACTTGCTCAAAATTTATTGAGCGTGGGCCAACTCTTGGAGAAAGATTACAAGGTGGAGTTCAATAATGACCACTGTATCATTATTGATAAACAAAATAATCTCACAATGGCTAAAATTAAGATGAGTTCAAACAAAATATTTCCTCTTAATTTGCCATTGACTGAGAAAATTGCACTTCAAAGTACCACAAAAGCAGAACATAATCTATGACATTTGAGGTATGGGCATTTGAGCTATAAAGGTTTAAATTTGTTAAAAAAGAAAAATATGGTGTTTGGTCTTCCTAACATTCCAGATCGAGACAAGACATGTGAAGGATGTATTTTTGGCAAAATGCATCGTTTGCCATTTCCAAAGACATCATACAGAGCCAAAGCTCCGCTCGAGATAGTACATGCAGATATTTGCGGGCCAACACAAACACCGTCACTCAATGACAATAGGTACTTCCTATTTTTCGTTGATGATTTTTCCAGAATGATGTGGGTTTACATTTTGAAGCAAAAGTCAGAAGCATTTCCGAAATTCTTGGAGTTCAAAAAATATGTGGAAAACCAGAGTGGCAGAAAAATAAAGACTCTACGGACAGATCGAGGAGGAGAATTCATCGGAAAATCCTTCTTGGACTATTGCAAAGACAAAGGAATCTACAGACAACTAACATTTCGTTACAGCCCACAACAAAATGGCGTTGCAGAGCGAAAAAATCGCACAATAGTCGAGATGGCACGGAGCATGATGACAGGCAAAGGACTTCCAAAAATATTCTGGGCAGAAGCGGTAAATGCGACAGTCTATATTTTGAACCGTTCACCAACAAAGGCAGTTCAAAATAAGACGCCGTATGAAGCGTGGCACCAAAGAAAGCCACATGTAAACCATCTCAAAGTTTTTGGCTGCATTGCTTATTCTCATATTCCATCTCAACAAAGAGAAAAATTTGATGAAAAAGGAGAAAAAATGATCTTTGTTGGTTATAGTGATGAATCGAAAGGATATCGTTTACTAAACCCAAAGACAAATAAACTTATTATTTCTCGAGATGTCATTTTTGATGAAATGCAGTCATGGAATTGGAATGAAAATGAAAAAACGAAAACAATTGTATATTTGCCTGGAACATTGCCTACTCCAACAAGTCATGGAGATCAACCAAGCACCAGCTCAAGTTCCAGTCCAAGCTCGAGTTCGCCAGGACCATCCGAAGAATTCTATCCGAGAATCAAAAGTCCATTAGAAGGATAAGAAGTTTAAGAGAAATATATGAAACTTGTGATGTTGCATTTTTTGCCTGTGAGCCTCAGAATTATGAAGAAGCCGCCAAAGAAGAAGTTTGGCAAATCGCAATGGATGAAGAAATTGCAAGCATTGAAAAGAACAATACTTGGGAGCTCGTAGACCTTCCTGAAGGAAAAAGTGTGATCATGGTCAAATGGATCTACAAGACCAAGTACAAAGAAGATGGCTCAATTCACAAGCACAAAGCCCGCTTAGTTGCAAAAGGATATTCTCAGCAACCAGGAGTTGATTTCAACGAGACATTTGCACCAGTTGCTCGAATGGAGACAATACGAATTGTCTTGGCCATTGCATCACAATTTGAGTTACGACTCTACCAAATGGATGTTAAATCGGCATTTCTCAATGGTGACTTGGAAGAAGAAGTGTACGTGGAACAACCAGAAGGATACATTGCCAACGGTGAAGAAGATAAAGTCTATCGACTCAGAAAAGCATTATATGGATTGAAGCAAGCACCAAGAGCCTGGAACAGCAAGATTGACAAGTACTTTCAACAAACTGGTTTTCAAAGAAGCCAGAGTGAACCGAGATGACTGACTTGGGTCTCATGAAATATTTTCTTGGGATTCATGTTCGCCAATCAAAAGGAGAAATATTTATTTCTCAAGAAAAATATCTTGAAGCATTGTTGAAGAAATTTCAGATGAGAACTGCAAGCCGATCTCAACTCCACTTGCAGTCAATGAAAAACTGCAATTGAATGATGGTGCAACTAAAGCTGATCCAAAGATGTACCGCAGCTTAGTCGGATCATTGATCTACTTGACAAATACAAGGCCTGATATTGTCTATCCAGTCAGTCTGATATCACGATTCATGCACGATCCAAGCAAGCTACATTATGCAGCAGCAAAAAGAATTCTTCGATACCTTCAAGGTACGAGAAAACTCGGCATCAGATATGTTAAAGAAAAAGAAAATAAGCTTATTGGATATACAAATAGTGACTAGGCTGGGTCACTTGATGACCGCAAAAGTACATCTGGGTATGTATTCTGTCTTGGCTCAAAAATAATATCTTGGTCATCAAAGAAGCAAAAGACAGTATCACTTTCATCAGCAGAAGCAGAATACATTACAACTACGGATGCAGCTTGTGAAGCAGTATGGCTTAGAAGAATTTTGGCTGATGTTCAGCAAAGTCAAGATACTCCAACAATAATTTTCTGCGACAACATGTCAACTATTGCAATGACGAAAAATCCGGTTTTCATGCAAGATCGAAACACATTGAACTTGACACCATTTCATCAAGTCTTGTGAATGATCAAGAAATTCAATTGGAGTTTGTGAACACAAAGGAGCAATTGGCGATGGTTTCACCAAAGCGGTGAGTTTTGAAAAATTGAACAACTCCTAAGAATGTCCAGATTACAAATTAAGAGGGGATGTTAAAAAATAATTTATAATATATTATTGGCACTAAACCAACATCCACCTAACTCACACACAAACAATGGCTAAGATTTGATCTCACCAAACCCACTCAAAATGAAAGGCTTGGAATTAATCTCAACAAACCCATTACTTAGTGCATTATTAGGTGTGAATTATTTATTGTATGTTTTGGCCTATAAATAGGCATGTATCTTGCTTAAGTTTATCATTCAAGCAAAAAATCAATACAAACAATTGCAAGTATCATCCGAGAGCAATTTCAAAATCTTAGCCAAACAAGGCTAATTAGTGTGAGAGAGTTTTGAGCAAAGTTTGAGTGTATTTTAAAATTGTAATGAGATTATATTTTTAGTGAGAAAATAATTTAGCCGCCAATTTCTTTTTTATCTCTCTCATATTTTTATATATATACCCGTATACCCAACACGAATCAGCCATCTTGTTGTTGTCTTTGTAATGTGTATACGACTTATCTTCACTTCCATGTTGCACAAACTCGAAGCATTCCTCATCAAAGCATGCCGTGTAGTCGAATGATTTGGTGTCTTTCTTGTTAAAATATATAATGCTTGGGCATCTAACTTAATCCAGATTTTTGCAAAGCCCATCTCCTTTGCAAACTGAATTCCCTTTTCTAGTGCTAGAGTCTCAGCTGACAAACTTGATCCCGCCACAAAATATGCTTGGAATGCTAACCCTATTTCTCCTTCATGATCTCTTATAGCTCCTTCCCCTGCTGCTTTTCGTTTCCTTGTTGCACACCGCTCCATTAGTATTTAGTTTAATCTAGCCTGCAAGTGGTTTTTATCATACAACTACCAATGATCTCTGTATTAATTCTGCTGGAAAAATCATTTGGAACTGCTCCGCCACTTCTGTGAATCCTTTCTGTTGCTATTTGCCTAACTTTCTGTAGAGGTTTTGAAGTTGTTGTTGTACTCTCCATCTAATCCCTTCTCCCTTAAACACAAAACAAATTGTTTTTGTATAATCCACCTATTAACAAAGGAATCAATTCTTGTATGCAGTTGCATTATGCTGCAGCAAGAGCTTTTTTACTGTTGTTTTCCTGAACTGTTAATCTAAAAGGGCATGTAACTTATATTTATCCCTTTTGAATCTTCTCCTTTGTTTACTTGAACAAGAATCAAGATTTTGTCAATGCAAGTTGCGTGTTCTTTATTTGTAATCTCCAAATTATTTCTCGCTTCAGAATTTAACTAAAAACAAAGACTTAATTGTCCTGGAAAATGATGCATAGACTCATGCTTTCATACATTTGTATGTTTTCTTGACATTGAGAGGTTTGGCTTTGCTCACTTTTGAAAACCTGCAGTTATGTATAAATAACACATATTTCCTTTTTTTGGGGCACATCTATAGTATGCAATTTGACAAAGTTGAAGTAGGCAACATTGTTGAGAATGTCAACGATCTCCTAGATCCAGTGATATATCTTGTCTATACAGAATCTTCAATTCTGTGTTTGGAAACGGATCATGTTTAAATATAATTTTTACCTATTTTTAATTCTTTTTGCTCATATGGTGTTTTCTATATTATTTCTGGTTTGTTTCTATATTGTTTCCATGTTTTATATGTTTTCATGCGTTGGATCGAAATTGAATTGTGTTTTTCCATTCATGTTATTTCTATAATATTTAAAATTCATTTGGTTTTAATATGTGGTGTTTTATATATATATTTATTGATTTTTTATAAGACTTCGAGTATAAAATGGATTATTTAACGAGGGCGAAATTTATTTTTCACTGAAATTTCATTGAAAAAAATATATTCGAAACAATCTTGAAACAACAACGTAAAAGAGTTCGAAAATTTTCGGGGGAGCGTAAATTTGTGTAAAAAATGGGCAGGAGCGTAAGTTTGGGCAAAAAAGTATTGGAAAGCGTAAAAGACTGACTTTGTCTCAAAAAAGTGGGGCAATTGTATCAAAAGCCCTTATTAAGATTACATATTTTTAAGACAAGTTTTGGTCATCGATCCCTGAAAAAGAAGCGTCACTGATAAATATTTTATGCAGAAAAGGGGAAAAAAAGGTTTACTTTCAATGGAGGGACATTATATTTTTTTTGGGCCTATGTAGTGGGTCATGTATCTCTAATAGTTTGAGAAGTTTGTTGGTGGCCTTTGTATCGTCACTTTCTAGAAAGGCAATGTCACAATCATAGTAAAATTATAAATTTTGGTTCAACTATATAGGTTTTAAATTTTTTTATTCAATAACTATTATCAACTGATTAATATATATTTAGGAATTTATAACCTCAGCACAATATCTATAAGGTTGCATTTGATTTTTTATTTTCTTTTTGAAAGAAAGCTTCATTAAGGACATGAGAAGTACAAATATTATCTAAGTGGGCAACCACAAACGACGGAGGCTCCACCTAAGTAGAGGGACTAGCATAAGAACAAGAAGCTTTTGCTACAGCATGAGCCACTATGTCCACTTGTCTTCTAATATATTGAACCGTGTAATTTGGTTCCGACGATAAGATTTTCCTGCAGTTCCTTATGATTTTTCCAAATTCTGGCCAATCTTCTCCCGGCTCTTCAATTGCATCAACTACTCCTTTGGCATCCAACTCAAATGCAACTCTCGACAATCCAAGGCTTCTAATCCACTTTAGGCCTTCAAGCAGTCCTACTCCGTCACCCTCTAAAATTGTTATCTCTCCCGTCCAGCAAACTAATCGACAAGAAATAAATTTTCCTACATCATCCCTCAAAACTAATCCAATTCCATATTTATTCTCCCCCTTAAACAACGTCGCATCCATGTTACATTTCCAAGTCGACTGGGGAGGGAGGTGCCAGAGCTCACACCCGGTACCAGTTCCTTTCTCCTACTGCCGGCGCCTAACACGAGCTTTCTTCCATTCATCCAAGAATCTATAGGCCGTCTGAACTGTAGCTGTCGAATTTCGGTGGTTATTGTTCCATAGTTTAGCATTCTTCTGCTTCCATATATTCCACAGCAACATACACACTCTTGCTGAGATATCTTGTTGCAGGTCATTCAACAATTTAAACACCCAATCCGTGAATGAATCAGTCTCATTAGCCAATTTATTAATAACAACCCAAAGCTGAGACTCATTCCAACATTCTACAGCAAACTTGCAATCAATAAAGATATGCCAATTATTTTCAAGGTGAGCATCACATATTACACAAGTCTGTGGGATTTATATGCCTTTATGACCTAAGTTTGTTCTCGTAGGTAAGCATCCTCTACATGTGCGCAATATGAAAAATGTTACCTTAGGCGGGATCCGCAACTTCCATATCTTCTCCTAGGATGCTTCATGACCGAGTTCTTCATCAATTATTGTGTCAACCAGTCTATTATATCCCGACTTGACAGTATAGAAGCCTATTTTTAAGAAGTGGCAAATTCTCCTGTCATTATCTTCTGAACTACATAGAGGAATATTTAGAATCTGGTTAGCATCTCGCTCATTAAAATACTCCTCAATAATTCCCATATCCCATTCAAATGATCCAGGTAAAAAGAGATCATTTACTTTCATTTCTTCTAATCCTTCGACTTGTGTTGTGTTTATCCAGAAATTGGATGAGTCCCTTAGCCACGGATCTCTCCAACATTGATAGATTTTCCATCACCAATGCTCCACCGAGTCCTTAACCTTATCAGTTGTCTAGAGCTCCATATGCTCCTCCATGTGAAACTTGTATTACCCCAAGTTCTGAGTTAATAAAGTCCCCCTGTGGGAAATATTTAACTTTGTAAGTCCTACTAATAAGAGCATCTGGGTTAGAAAAACATTTCCAATCAAGCTTAGCCAACATAGCAAGGTTTAGAGATGTCAATAAGGGCCGGCCCATCTCGGCCCTGCCTAGCCCTACAGGCCCTAGTCCTTAAGGGCTAGGGCTAAAAAGCCCTGAAGTCATAAGGGCTTGAAAAATCTAGGCCCAGCTCTAGCCTTACAGGTCCAGGGTCAGGCTAATGCAGGCCCTATAAATTTGTTTTCTTTATTATTCTTTTTGATAAAGTCATATCCTTCTAAATTTAATATTTCTAATCATAACAAATACTAATATAATCTAATCTAATAAAAATTAAATAACAATCAATGAGATTTCTTCTAAATAAATTTATGAATTAATAAAATAACATGAACAATTTAATATTCGAACAATGGAATCATGGATTTTAATATCATGTTCCTTCATATTCATCAATTATAATTTGCCAAGATTAAAAAATAACTAATAAACGAGATCAAAATTTAGATTTGATAGTATTATAAGTATAAATTTAAATATAAATCTATAAAATACAAAAAATTTATTGGAAAAAAGCCTTAAGGACCGGCCCGGCCGTAGCCCTAGCCGGCCTTAGAGCCAATTAGGACTGAGCTAAAAAGCCTTAATGTTATAAGGGCCTATGAAATGTAGACCCAACCCTTAAATTTTTAGGGCTGGGCTAGGGTCGGCCCTCAGGGCTGGGCCCTTATTGACATCTCTAGCAAGGTTAGAGAAATGAAATTCTCTAAAACCAAGACCACCAGCTTTCTTAGAAACACACAATTTGTCCCAATTAACTCAGCCAATTAATACTACGTCCACCGTCTTTTCTGGAACCCCACCAATACGAATTTATCATACGTTGAAGTTCATCCCTCAGAGAGACAAGTAAAAGGAATACACTCATACAATAAGAAGGAAGTGCTTGTGCAACTCATATAATGAGTATACTCTTACCCACCTTAGAACTGTTGTTGTAGCTGGTCCACATTAGAACTGAAAGATATTGTTGATTTCTGAGAATTTATGGCTTGCCCCGAATCCAATTCGTACTGATGGGGGATTTGCTTGATACACATTGCTTCCACTTTGTTTGCAGCAAAGAACATGAAACTATCATCAGCAAATAATAAATGAGATATTGAGGGAGCTCCTCGACAAATTTTGGCCCCATGAATTCTTCCTTCCAATTCAGCCCAACGTAACATCGATGTAAGACCCACGGTACATAGGATAAAAAGATTGGGGATAGAGGGTCCCCTTGTCGGAGTCCTCATTTGGGAATTATTGGTCAAACCAACAAATCATTAACCTTGACGGAGTAAGAACTAGATTTCACACATAGCATTATCAATTGAACCCATCTTGAATAAAAGCCCAACCGTATGAGAATATTCTCAAGGTACGCCCAATCAATCCTATCATACGCTTTTGAAATATCAATCTTCATAGTTTTTGTCCCCATCTTGCCTTTTGATTTTCATTTCATGTGATGATTAATCTCAAAGCAAACCAAAACATTGTATAGAATAGACCTACCCTTCACAACGCCGACTGCTCCTCAGAAATAATTGCTGGAAGTATAGATTTCAGCCTATTCGCTATAACCTTGGATAAACTATTGTACAAAACGTAACACAAGGAGATATGCCTCAATTCTTTTATTGATTGGGGGTGTTGGCATTTAGCAATCAAAACAACAATTGTCTCCATTGATTCTGCGGGAAAATCAAGGTTGTCAAGCCAACTTTTTCTTGACTGATAAACGTCCTCTCCAATTAGATCCCAAAACCGTTGATAAAAAGCGGGGTTGAAACCGTCTGGGCCTGGAGATTTATCAGGGTGCATAGCAAAAAACGCCTTCTTAAACTCCTCCCGAGTGAATGGTTGTAACAGAAATTCGTTACGCCTAGCATCCACCCTTCGACTAACATGAGATAAGACTATCTCCCTGTTAGTGTGTTCATTAGCGAATAGGTCCCTGAAATAAGATAATGCAATGTTTCCTATCTCTTGTTCGTCATCATGCCAGATTCCATTGCTATCTTGTAATTTAAGAATCCTATTGCTTTTCCTTCGTGAAGAAGTTGCGGAGTGAAATAACCGAGTATTAGAGTCGTCTTCCCGTAACCAAAATATTTTTTCCCTTTGTTGCCAATGCCTTTCCTCCTAAATCAAAATATCCACTAATTTAGATTTGGCCTCCTTGTACCTTCCTACAGATAATCTGTCATTGTAGGACCCTACTTTTGGGTAGCTGCTTAATATTGTTGCAAAGAATATCTTAGTATAAAATATTTATCTTGTGACTAGGGGTGATCATAAATTTAAAATAACCGCCCGCACCGCCCGCACCGCACCGCACCGTTAATATTAATTTACCAGAAAAATCGCGATTAAAAATTTTAAGCAAAAACCGCACCGCCTTAGCGGTGCAATTTTCGATTTGGAAGCTAAACCGACCGCCAAAACCGACCGCCCATGTAATGAGTAGTAAGGATAATTATGTACTTAGCATATCACAACCATACAACCATAGTATTCTAATTCTACTCTTCAACTCAATAATGTCAAAAATGTGCACACTCTGTTTCTGTTTTCCTATAGCATTAGTTGAACATTTTTCTTCAAAAAAAAAATGTATTGAGTATATTGTATTGTTGTTATTTTTTTAGAGAATATTGTATTGTTGTTTGAGTGCACCTTTGTTTTCCTAAAAAACTACTTTTGTTTGAATGCACTATATTGCAAGATTTTCTTCCAAAAAGTGTGTATTTTGAAACTTGAAAGTTGATGTTTTGTAGTGTGTAATTGAATGCAGGTACTGAATTCATTTTGTAATTTTGTATTTGTCTTATCATTGGAGAGTTCCAGGGATGCAACATTCAGTTTCATTTATTTAAAATATTTTTATTTTCTTACAATTAATATTATTTATTTAATGTTTGGATTTGATATTAAAAAATGACTAAACCTTCTAAGCTAGTGCCCAAGAGAAAACATAGAACTAAAATATTTATGATTTTAACCGCTAAACCGCCCGCCACCGCCCGCCACCGCCTAAAACCGCACTTATGGTTTTATTTAGCAAAATCGACCGCCACCACCCGCCACCGCCTAAAACCGCATATGGCAATTCGGTTTGAAAATTATTGAAAAAACCGCAAAACCGCACCGTGATCACCCCTACTTGTGACTATATTATTTTTGTGTAATATTCTAATTTCAAGTTGATCGTTGTAGTATTTAATATTCGATTTAGTTTAGTGATTCACGTGTTCTACTCGGATTAATTGTTTGGTATTTTGCTTGGGAATATTCTAGTATATTTGGAAAATTTAAGAGTACGATTCGATTAATTGTGGTTTTGGAATAATTTAAAATTTATTTGTTGCACTTAAGTATTAATTGATGTAGTATTTATTGAAATTTTATTTAGTTATTGAGTTGGATTATTTATTGGGTTAGATTAATTTTCATTGTGGGGTTAGCCAAATTTAAGTTAATTTGTTTGAGACTAGTCTTAATTTTTAGGCCATTAGTAATTTAATTTAATGATAGAATGACTCAACACTTACCCAACCAATTAATGATTTTTAACACATAAAGTCATAAACGTTATCACTGGACTTATCATCTAATGTATCTAACCCCAACCAGACCACTTGACCCGGTTTGACCCAATAGGCATAAAAACCCCAACGTTCTTATCCAAAACCTGCAAGGCTGCAACCAAAATACTCCACCTCTCCCCAAACGTCTGTCTCCATATTCTCTCGGTACAAAACTCTCAAGAAGGAAACTCTCAAATCTCTTTTCTCTACAAATCACTGTATTTCTTCACCTTGTTGTTTTTCTCGATCCAAATAAGCCAAATCACGGTCATACTTTTCAGATCGAAAGTTCGAAGGTTAGAAGTGTAAGGCCTGGAATACACATACAAGACTAAGAGAAGGTTGTTTGGTGGATTTCGGACTTTTCTTAACGAAAGGCTAAGAAGTGGGTACCAAAAATTTATTCAAACATAATTGGAACTTTGTGCATACATCAGTCTGTTTCTTTTTATTTCTTGATTTAAGGTTGTTGATGATTATATTCTTGTGATTGTGGGATATTAATATATATATATATATATATATATATAAAAAGAGAAGAACTTAATTAAATCAGAAAAACTATGATAATAACATCTTCTAATTTATAAACTATGATAAACTTTGTTTTATAAGCTATGTGGGATGAAGAAAAATCCTTTCAACTCTCTTTACATAATGTCCATTTGTGTGGCCAACTTCGTGTATTAATGTCTCACTCACCGAAATTTGGTTTTGAGAAATAAAAAATACTACGAACATCTACTCGGAGAGTAGATTAATAATATATAATTAAATTCCTCCAAAATTAAATTCTTAGCCACCGAAAATTTGGTCAAAGTCGGGTCAACACCCACTTTCTCAAACCCAAATTTCCAACAATCCCCCACATGAGTGGAAATTAATGAATGCAAGAATGCAAACACGCAAACCAATCCTCAAGAGATAATACTGCATCCAAAAAGGTAGCTTGTGGCTTTGAACCTTCCATAATCAATACCATCGGGTACACTGGCGGCTTAGTGGACGTAATGCCTTAAACTATTCCTCCACGGTGTATACCGAGATAACAACATTAACACAGTAAGGTCTCAACACCTTCTGTTCTCACATTTTGTGTCCGTTGCGGCCATGGACACCTCTTTGGATTCATAAGTGTTACTTTGAAGCGGCCCACACATCTTACTTATATAGGTGATCTCCTATCCGAGTATCCTGCCATACTCAACCTCACGAGGTGTAGGAATCATTAAATGTCAAATGACTTAGCCTCACCACAACTTGCAGATGTTTCTACACTTGGCATTGCTCTCTAGGGATGGGTTGAAACATTGTTTCCAAGTGTTACAACATAACCTTCATAGCTTAGTTTTCCCATCGAACCAAGTTCTTGGGATCTCCAGTCATCATGGTTGGGTTACCACTATGATGGTTATTTTACTTTGCGGACTTTAAGCCCATTCCCTCTAGCAATTTACTCAATTGATCTCGATTCAGTCCTTTTGTCAAAGGATCTACCAAATTGTCATTTGACTTTACGTAGTCAATTGACATCACACCATTTGAGATCAATTGTCTAACAGTATTGTGTCTGCGACGAATATGTCTAGACTTACCGTTGTACATATTGCTCGGTGCCCTAACTATAGCCGCTTGGCTATCACAATGAATCATCACAGAAGGCATAGGCTTCCTCCAACATGAAATACCTTCCAAAAGTTTCGAAGCCACTCTGCTTCTTCACCAGCTTTGTCCAAAGCTATAAACTCGGATTCCATGGTGGACCGAGCTATACACGTTTGCTTCGTGGACTTCCACAATACCGCACCACCTCCAATGGTAAATATGTATCCACTACTGGAATAAGAATCTTTCGAATCCAAAATCTAACTAACATCACTATACCCTTCAAGTACAGTCGGATATCTCGAGTAGTATAGCCCATATTCCAGGGTATACTTCAAGTATTTTAACACCCTAGTTAACGTTTTTCAATGCTCATGGTTGCTCGTGAACCCAACATATTTACAGGGTAGGCCAAGTCGGAAGTGTATAATTTGTAATGTACATCAGACTACCTATAATACATGAGTATTCCATCTGAGCCACTGTTCTGCTTTATTAGCAACCAGATTTTCACTTAAATCAATGGGCGTCTTTGACGGTGAACTGTCAAAAGCATTGAATTTCTTGAGCACTTTCTCCACATAGTGGGATTGTGACAAGATAATTCCATCAGGAGTTCTGCTGATTTTTATCCCTAAGATCACATCAGCAGTCCCCATATCCTTCATGTCAAAGTTTTTTTTTAACATTCTTTTCGTGTCCATGATAGTATCATGACTACTGCCCATGATTAACAAATTGTTTACGTATAGACAAACTATGGCAAATGCTTCCGATGTCCCTATGACATATACACATTTATCACACTCGTTGATTTTAAATCCATTTGACAACATTGTGTTGTCAAACTTAAGATGCCATTGTTTTGGAGCTTGTTTCAGTCCGTACAAGGATCTTATTAACTTGCACACCTTCTTTCCTTGACCGGGTGCAACAAACCCTTCAGGTTGTTCCATGTATATTTCATCATCTATCTCTCCATTCAGAAACGCCGTCTTGACATCCATCTGATGAATCTCTAGATTGTGCAAAGCAGCAATCGTGAGAAGCACCCGAATAGATGCAATCCTCGTTACCGGAGAATAGGTGTCAAAGAAATCATACCCTTCCTTTTCTTTAAAGCCTTTGGCTACAAGTCGTGCTTTATACTTATCAATAGTTCCATCTGCTTTATACTTCTTCTTTAGGATCCATTTACATCCTAAAGGTTTATGACCAGCAGGGAGATAAACCAACTCCCACGTATGATTTTGCAGAATGGAGTCGATTTCACTATTGATAGCTTCTTGCCAGAGCGAAGTATCTAGACTACTTAGAGCCTCTTTAATCAATTTTGGCTCACCATCTAACATAAATGTTAGGAAGTCAGGTCCAAAGGACTTATCCACCTTAGGCCTCTTACTTCGTCTCAGTTCTTCACCACTAGATGTTGAACTAACTGCTCACAGTTAGTGACAAAGAAAAGTGTCGTACCAAGTGTTGTTCCAGATGTTATAACACCCGAAGCAGCACCTTCATCAACATCTGCAGTAACACCTGCAGCTGTTCCAGATGTTATAACACCAGAAGTAACACCTCTAGCAACACCTCCAGAAATATCTGAATTCAGTCGTTTCTTTAAACTTCCATATATCCTTTCTTTACAAGGATAAATATTCTCAAAGAATATAGCATTCATTGACTCAATTATGGTACCAACTGTCATTTTCGGATTTTCTGATATGTACCATAAAACGATATGCACTATTGTTAAGTGCATAACCAATAAAAACACAATCGACCGTTTTAGGAACGATTTTAACTTGCTTTGGTTCAGGTATTGCAACCTTAGCCAAACACACCCACACTTTAAGGTATTTATAAGAAGGCTTACAATTTTTCCAAAATTCGTAAGGAGACTTATCTTTCCCTTTAATTGGAATTTTATTCAATATGTGGTTGGCCGTTAAAGCAACTTCCCCCACATATCTGAGTTTCTTTGTTCAACTCCGGATCACCCCAGAACTTACACAGCTCATGGTCATGTCATTAGCATTAGAATGCTTTTCGTTGTTCTATTATAATTATAACCTCGTTCCAACAATACCATTAGAACCTCGTTCAAACAAATTTCAGACCTTGTTCCAATAATTCTGTTCGAACCTTTTTACAGAGAGTGTGACCTTAGATGTTGTCACACCTTCAGCAACACTTCAGACCTCACTTTGTTCTGAGGCTGCCTTTTGGTGTTTCAACACTTTTGGCAACACCTCCTGCAAGTGTCGCTCGATTATGCGCTTCCTGGTGTTACTACACCTCGCATAACACCTTCTCGCAATCGTGGGTACAAAGAGTATGCTTCTGGTGTTACAACACCTCAAACAACACTTTCTGTAACACTTAAATCTGCAACTGAAGATCGAAAGCCAAAAGTGAGACAGAAAGTATGGTTATACCCCCACAGTCGCTGGATCTATTAGAATTCTTAAAAAGTATTCCAACACAGTTTTCTCGAGTCTCTACCAAGACTTTCATGGATTTAGCTTCAGACCTTCGATTGCTTTCTTCAATTTTCAATCTACAATCAGGCTACTAATCCAATTTCCTTCCAGTTATGCATTTAGGAATTCATGAAAATTTTCCAACCTGGTAACAACATCTAAACGATACAAACCATTTGGAATTTTTCATTTAAACGACATCCCTTCAGCACGAATATCATGCAGGATCAGTTGAAACTTTTAGACTAGTTTCAACAGATTTTTGGATTTTTTGGAATCATCCATTTTTCAATCCAAAAATTAGAATTAACTAACATTTTGGAAAACACATCCTCATTTCGTATTTCTTTGAACCTTTTGGAAAAAACATCCTCGCCATATCAAACCACACAATACATACAAGAAAGTGCACCACTAAGTCTCATTATAGACAAAGTTACGGCATAGAAATCATCATCCTAGCCCCATGCTTCAAACGCAACGCGTTTTAGCAAAGAATAACAATTCCAAAGAACCACCGGAAGGTCTTCTCATCGATTCATCTCCAAGATAAGGTTGTTTCTCCTCGCCATCGTGAAGGTACGATATTTGTCTTGAGATTGTTGATTACAATGAGATTACAATGGGAAGCCTTCAATAATGGCTTTACAAACAGAAAAGGAAAATTACAAGAAAATGAGAACCTAACAATTACAACTTGAAAACAACAGAAAGCCGAGTCGAGTGGAACTCTTTCCGCAAGACAAATACGTCCCGACTAGTGCTCACAGTATGACGTAATGTCCCCAAAGATAAAAAGGCTTAACCTCCTCTGTGTACAGTATCACCACTGACACAAAGGCAGGCTGCTGGACTCGAATGCAAAATGAAGTGTTGTTGAAAGCGCTCTTTGAAATGTTACGACACTTTTAACGACACCTTTGAAATATGCTGAGTGTATGCGATTTTTCTCTGTGTGTTAAAAATCTGCAATGAAACCAGCTATATATAGACAACAAAAATCCATCTGCAGGGAATTAAACATGGTAAGTTAATGGGCATTAACCTTCCTTGACCAGGTGTTATAAACACATTGATGACCACAATTTGGGGGTTACAATCCCATTATCTGAGGAGTCACAGACTCCAACAGTCAACTACGAATCTGGACACATGCAATGTCCAGGTTTATCGGGTGACCCAACAGTCACTTGAATCTGGGTCAAGCCCATTTTCGAGTGACAAAAGTGTAGCAGACCAGGACCTGGGCCCAATAGGGCCAGCCCAGCCCAAGCCCCAAGCCCAGGTTGGGCCGACCAGGCGCGCGCGTGTGGCCTACTTGTGATCATCCACTTATGTTAAAGTATATCCAACTATAACATCTTCTACTTTATCAACTAGGATAAACTTTGCTTTATAAGCTATGTGGGATGAAGAAAAATCCTTTCAACTCCCTTTACATAATGTCCATTTGTGTGGCCAACTTCGTGTATTAATTTCTCACTCACCGAAATTCGGTTTTGAGAAATAAAAGATACTACGAATATCTACTCGGAAATTAGGTCAATAATATATAATTTAATTCCTCCAAAATTAAATTCTTAGCCATCGAAAATTTGGTCAAAATTGGGTCGACGCCCACTTTCTCAAACCCAGATTTCCAACATCTTCAACATATATTCTGTATATGATACTCTTTCTAATGGTACTAAAACTTGATAATATTTATTCAGGCCATTTCAGCTATGGCATGGGGGACTGAATCTTGCCCCAAGGTATCACTTTCTTTATTATATGTATTCCCATTATAGCTTAACTCATTCGAATTGAGTGGTAGAAGTTCCTTTTTTGTGTTTGTGTTTGTGTTTGTGTGTGGATTTTGATCAATAAGGCTTGAAAATTTCAATTTGCACATGTATAGCATTACCTTTTGACTTGTTCTATTTATTCTTTGCATTACATAGAATCAGCAATCTACGAACTAGCAATCTAGGTTACTGGTATAGATGCTAGAAACTTTGTGACAGTCTTTTAATTAATATAATTTTATTGTACATCTAAAGAGGTAAAAGAAGTTCGAAAATCTCGTTTGATGTGGGTTTGTGGTACCGATTGATCGTCTCAGAATGTAGTTTACTTACTTCTAAATAGGTAAAAGAAGTTTGAAAACCTTGGTTTGTGGTATCCTTTATTGGCCGTCCCCTAAAATAACAAATATGGAAGAAATTGAAAGATTAAGTAGTAATTTTTAGGGAAATTAGGTAAAATACCCCCCAACAGGGGGTATTAAGGAAAAATACCCCTTCATTATTAAACAAGGAAATATACCCTTTTTTCTCCTGAAAAGTCTAAAATGTCATTTTATTTAAAAAAAGCAAAAAAAAAGGAAAAAAATATGAATAGGCGGGAAGAGTTCATTTGCCCACTACTCTCTCACACGTCCGATCTTCTTCCATTCTTCTCATCTTCCAAACCCACCTCACGTCCGACTCCACTGCGAACTCGACTTCTGCTCCTTCGTTTCTTCTCTCTTCGACCCGCGAACATCCCCACGAGTAGGGGTGTAAAAGAAGCGAATCTTTTTTATTCGATTCAGTATTTGAATTCATATATTGACATTCGAATTCGAAAAATTAGAATACGAATCCAAATAAGAATATTTATTCCGATTCGTATATTATGCGAATATGAATATGAATATCATTATATTCGATTCGAGTATTCGAAAGAATATTCGAATAGTATTATATATATTATTTTTACATAAAATAGATTAATATAGAACATATCATATATTTACTTATTAAAAACTAGTAATCCCATATATAAATTACAATTAGCAAGCCCAGATATAATTTAAATCCATATACAGTTACAAGTAAAAGAAATGAATAGAAAAATAGGTGAATCGTCTTAAGAGATCACATGTCAAAAAATATTTAGATTTAAATTATTGTTGCAATCTTATTAGATATTGTTGGAAAAGAAAAAAAAACATGGGTTAGTATTTCGAATACGAATATTCGAATTGATTCGTATATATTCGTATCTATTATCAAATAAGAATAAGAATCGATTTTTGTATTCGAGTATTAAAAGAATACGAATAAGAATATTCTCTAAATTAGCCAAATAAGAATAGAATATCTTGATATTCGACTCGATTCGATTCGTTTACACCCCTACCCACGAGCACTTGTTCTGACGAGCACCTGTTCTGACGAGTTCACTCTGTCACTCGCGATTGTTCGGCGTATGAGTTTTTGAAAATCAAAGGTCATTCTTCGGTTGAAAAGGTTTGTTTTTTCATCTTCTTCTCTTATATGTATATTTTAGTTAGTTGTGTTGAAGGATTTTGGGTTTTGTTTTGAAAAAAAAATAGTAAACAGTTTAGGGTTTTGTTATATGACTGCAAACGAGATTTAACGTTAAATGATTCATGTTTTGTGGAGTTAATGATGTGTTTAGGTTGGAATGTGTGTGTACTTGGGTTTAATCGAACATTTTTTCTATTGCCCACTTATTAGCCATGTGCTTTGCCCACATGAGTGCCCACGACTTTGCCCACTTTGTTGCCCACTTCTTTCCTCATAGTTCTTGAATATCCGTGACCCAGAAGGATGGTTGGATGATCAGGTATGTGAAGAAAATCACTTCCATTTTTCCTGCCCACTTCTTCACCTATCTTCCTGCCCACTTTTTTTTTTTACTTGCCTACCTTTTGCCTTACTGTGTGCCCACATATGTGCCCACTTTGTAGCAAATGGACTTGTTGATGCACCTCATCGCGTGTAAATCAAAAAAATGGCCTGAATGTTTCTTGTCGAACTAGACAACCGTTGATATGCTATTTTGGGTACGTAGCATCATTCATTTACACAAACATGTCATTCATCTTGTTTTTTTTTATATAAATTTGTTTATGACATTGATTTACTTTAATTTGACAGAATAATTGGGGTTTAATTTCCCCCAATTTGTTGTAGTTGTATCCCATTCTACAGTTGAGTGAGCTTCCAAGGTTCAATATTCCAGTAAATTTGCAGTTATTTGCATTGTAGCCGGAGTGAAGGGACAATGGGGCGGGCGTACAAAATGAAAGGGCAGAAGAGGAAGAAGAAAGAAGAGAAGTACGACAAAGGAGAAGAATTTGAGCAATTGAAGGAAAATGTTACTCCGCAGCCGCCAAAGAAAGTGAAAACTGATGACGCAGCGTTGGATAAGGAGGAGAAATTGGAGCCAGTTCCTGATGAATTGCCTGGTATTCCGATTGTTACGGTGGATACCAATAGTAACAAACCAGGGGTTATCTTTATTCTCGAAAAGGCGTCTTTGGAAATCGCAAAAGTTGGGAAGACCTACCAGCTATTGAGTTCGGATGAGCATGCTAATTATTTGGTCAGGAATAAGCGGAACCCTGCTGATTATCGGCCTGACATTGCTTTTCAGGCGATTCAAACAATTTTAGACAGTCGTGTCAACAAATGTGGGAGATTGAAAGCTTTATATGTGAGGACACAACAAGGTCTTCTTTTGCATATCAAACCTCACGCTCGTATGCCGAGGACATATAAGAGGTTCTCTGGTCTCATGGTACAATTGCTGCAAAAGCTGCACATTACTGCAGCTGGTAAAGGCGAAAAGCTTTTGCGCATCATCAAGAACCCTGTCACCCAGTATTTACCCATCAACTTTCGTAAAATAGGTTTCTCACACAGTTCAGAAAAGTTGGTCGATATGTACGACTATGTTGGTACTATTAACAATGAATTGGATCTCGTTTTTGTGGTAGGGGCAATGGCCCATGGGAAAATTGACGAAGACTATGTAGAAGATTATTTATAAATTTCTGAATATCCAATGAGTGCTGCATACTGCATATCAATAATTACGACCACTGTGGAGCGAAAATGGAAGATCTTGTAAAAGCATTATCCTTCTCTCTGGCATTTCCGAACCCTTAGCGGCAATATGATGGGATATCTCGAAATAGTGGCCTTTGTCGACTTCCTACATTTTCTTGGGCGCTGTAATACGATCAAAGCTGTACGATGCGCAATGTATTTTTGAGTTACACACTATTCAGTTTCGATGGTTACTGTAGTTCGAGCGTATATTATATAAAGCAGGTGTTTGTCTATTATTGACCTTCAATTTACGTTTTCAAAATGGTTATTTAGTGATTGCAAAAAAAAAAAAAATTTGACAGAATAATTTGACTATGAAATGGGCTAACAAGTATGCAAGAGCTTCAAAGAATCAAAAGAAAGTCTGGTCTTGGTGGAAGGTGGACGAGACTATACTGGAATATTTGATGGGCGTATATCCAGTAGATGGTCTCAGGAAATCATGGGCTGATGTTGACAAGGTCTATGGCATAGGCCACGTCACTGGTAACTATTGGGTGGTATATGAGTTGGACTTGAACAAAAATTTGATCGTTGTATATGATTCAATGTCCGAGTCCAAGTCATTTAGTACTTATATTGGACAATTCAGGAAATTAGCAGCAATGCTACCAAGTTTGTGCGAGGAAGCTCACACTTGGGACAACAGGGTCGAGCCCATGCAATGAAACCAGCTATATATAGACAACAAAAATCCATCTGCAGGGAATTAAACATGGTAAGTTAATGGGCATTAACCTTCCTTGACCAGGTGTTATAAACACATTGATGACCACAATCTGGGGGTTACAATCCCATTATCTGAGGAGTCACAGACTCCAACAGTCAACTACGAATCTGGACACATGCAATATCCAGGTTTATCGGGTGACGCAACAGTCACTTGAATCTGGGTCAAGCCCATTTTCGAGTGACAAAAGTGTAGCAGACCAGGACCTGGGACCAATAGGGCCAGGCCGGCCCAAGCCCCAAGCCCAGGTTGGGCCGGCCAGGCGCGCGCGTGTGGCCTACTTGTGATCATCCACTTATGTTATAGTATATCCAACTAATAACATCTTCTACTTTATCAACTAGGATAAACATTGCTTTATAAGCTATGTGGGATGAAGAAAAATCCTTTCAACTCCCTTTACATAATGTCCATTTGTGTGGTCAATTTCGTGTATTAATTTCTCACTCACCGAAATTCGGTTTTGAGAAATAAAAGATACTACGAATATCTACTCGGAAAGTAGGTTAATAATATATAATTTAATTCCTCCAAAATTAAATTCTTAGCCATCGAAAATTTAGTCAAAATTGGGTCGACGCCCACTTTCTCAAACCCAGATTTCCAACATCTTCAACATATATTATGTATATGATACTCTTTCTGATGGTACTAAAACTTGATAATATTTATTCAGGCCATTTCAGCTATGGCATGGGGGACTGAATCTTGCCCCAAGGTATCACTTTCTTTATTATATGTATTCCCATTATAGCTTAACTCATTCGAATTGAGTGGTAGAAGTTCCTATTTTGTGTTTGTGTTTGTGTTTGTGTGTGGATTTTGATCAATAAGGCTTGAAAATTTCAATTTGCACATGTATAGCATTACCTTTTGACTTGTTCTATTTATTCTTTGCATTACATAGAATCAGCAATCTACGAACTAGCAATCTAGTTTACTGGTATAAATGCTAGAAACTTTGTGACAGTCTTTTAATTAATATAATTTTATTGTACATCTAAAGAGGTAAAAGAAGTTCGAAAATCTCGTTTGATGTGGGTTTGTGGTACCCTGATTGATCGTCTCAGAATGTAGTTTACTTACTTCTAAATAGGTAAAAGAAGTTTGAAAACCTTGGTTTGTGGTATCCTTTATTGGCCGTCCCCTAAAATAACAAATATGGAAGAAATTGAAAGATTAAGTAGTAATTTTTTGGGAAATTAGGTAAAATACCCCCAACAGGGGGTATTAAGGAAAAATACCCCTTCATTATTAAATAAGGAAATATACTCTTTTTTTCTCTTGAAAAGTTTAAAATGTCATTTTATTTAAAAAAAGCAAAAAAAAAAAGGAAAAAAATATGAATAGGCGGGAAGAGTTCATTTGCCCACTACTCTCTCACACGTCCGATCTTCTTCCATTCTTCTCATCTTCCAAACCCACCTCACGTCCGAATCTACTGCGAACTCGACTTCTACTCCTTCGTTTCTTCTCTCTTCGACCCGCGAACGTCCCCACGAGTAGGGGTGTAAAAGAAGCGAATCTTTTTTATTTGATTCGGTATTTGAATTCGTATATTGACATTTGAATTCGAAAAATTAGAATACGAATCCAAATAAGAATATTTATTCCGATTCGTATATTATGCGCATACGAATATGAATATCATTATATTCGATTCGAGTATTCGAAAGAATATTCGAATAATATTATATATATTATTTTTACATAAAATAGATTAATATAGAACATATCATATATTTACTTATTAAAAACTAGTAATCCCATATATAAATTACAATTAGCAAGCCCAGATATAATTTAAATCCATATATAGTTACAAGTAAAAGAAAGGAATAGAAAAATAGGTGAATCGTCTTAAGAGATCACATGTCAAAAAATATTTAGATTTAAATTATTGTTGCAATCTTATTAGATATTGTTGGAAAAGAAAAAAAACATGGGTTAGTATTTCGAATACGAATATTCGAATTGATTCGTATATATTCGTATCTATTATCAAATAAGAATAAGAATCGATTTTTGTATTCGAGTATTAAAAGAATACGAATAAGAATATTCTCTAAATTAGCCAAATAAGAATATAATATCTTGATATTCGACTCGATTCGATTCGTTTACAACCCTACCCACGAGCACCTGTTCTGACGAGCACCTGTTCTGACGAGTTCACTCTATCACTCGCGATTGTTCGATGTATGAGTTTTTGAAATTCAAAGGTCATTCTTCGGTTGAAAAGGTTTTTTTTTCATCTTCTTCTCTTATATGTATATTTTAGTTAGTTGTGTTGAAGGATTTTGGGTTTTGTTTTGAAAAAAAATAGTAAACAATTTAGGGTTTTGTTATATGACTGCAAACGAGATTTAACGTTAAATGATTCATGTTTTGTGGAGTTAATGATGTGTTTAGGTTGGAATGTGTGTGTACTTGGGTTTAATCAAACATTTTTTCTATTGCCCACTTATTAGCCATGTGCTTTGCCCACATGAATGCCCACGGCTTTGCCCACTTCGTTGCCCACTTCTTTCCCCACTTTGTGGAGTTTGTGATGTGTTGTGTGGAGTTTATGATCATCTTCTGTAGAGTCTATAATGTGTTTTTAGGTTGGAATATGTATGGACATGGGTTTTTTCGAGAATTTTTAATCTTGCCCACCTATTTGCCCTGCCGTCTGCCCACATGTGTGCCCACTTGTATCTAACACTACTTTTCATTGTGCAGTTCAAGAAAGATGGCGCTTGTTCCCAACGAAATGGATCAATTTGCAGCGAGATTAAGTGGTCGTTACAATTTCAATGAGGAATTAAACAAAATAATTGGTTGTTTGAGCGATCGGAATAGAGAAAGATTCAGACAATCTTGCTTTGGACAATTCCTGGATGTACAAAAATTGAAATTTCAAGGCCAGTTATATCTTCACCTTCTCTTTAGATAAGACAAGTCGATATCATTGGACAAGATAACATTCCACTTGAACAACGAAGAGGCAGACTTTGGAATAACCGAATTCGCATTGATCACAGGACTTGGTTTTGGGTCCAAGTCTACTATTCCATCGTCGTCGGGGATCTTCAAGAAATGCTTTAGTAGGTTTAATCCCCTTTGTCTGATACACGTGGAAAACGCTTTGGAAGAATGGTCCAAGAAAGAAAAAGGGGACGGAGATATGACCCTGAAGTTGGCCTTGCTATGTTTCTTATACGGTATTCTTCTTGTAAGAGACCGAAAAACCAAAAGAATTGTGGACGAGTATATTCACCTTGTGGATGATCTAGAAGCTTTTAATGCTTATCCATGGGGATGAGTTGCTTCCGATTTCTTGGTAAAAGAAACACGTGCATGCATGGCCGGACGAGTACTTGGTTATTGGGAAAGAAAAGAAACGAAAGAAAAGCATGATTGTGAAAACTTCGACATCTACGGCTTCCACTCTGCGCTACAAGTATGGGCATATGAGGCTACCCCAGACGTCGCCAAATTGTGTGACGTCACAACCAAAGCTGCTAAGAATAGGGTGCCACGTATTTTACGTTGGTCAACCGAAGCCGCCGTTTTTTCATTTAATAAACTGAAAACAACAATCATCAGGACTTTGCTTCCGGGAGATGATGATACGGTAAGCTTTTTAATCAATTTTTATTGTGTGTATGCATGCCTGTTGTTGTGCCCACTTGTATGCTTACTTGTATGCCCACATTGTTATTGTGTGCCCACTCTTTTGCCCACTTCACTGCCCACATGAGTGCCCACCTTGATATTTGTCATTCACTAATGTACACTTGCCCACTCATTTGCCCACGCTTGTACCCACATGAGTGCCCACTTGTATGCTCACATTGTTATTGTTGTTTCTCTAATATACACTTGCCCACTCGTTTGCCCACTTCACTGCCCACTTGATTGCCCACTATTGCACTATTTTTTTACTTTTGTTTATTTGTTTGTAGCTTGTTGTTCACAAACACCTGAGACCGTCCAAATTGGAGCAAGATACTGAATCCTTAAAAAAACTTTTTGTGTGGGAATATACCATTGAGAAAGAGAATTTGAGAAAGAAAAATGAAGAAATAAAGAAGAAGAAATCTTTGAAAAGAAAATTGTTGAGGAAAAAACAGAGGGTGAAGGTATTGATGAGGAAGGAGGGTCAAATCCACCCATGGACTTGTTTTGTTTGTCGAGGAGAGTCGACAAAATTGAGTCCATGCTAAAGACAACTATGGAGCATTTGGGATGCTCAATTTCTGAAAAGGTGGGCAAAGAACAAGCTCCATCAAGTGCCCACCGTAGTGCCGACTATGGTGCCGACAGCAGTGCCGACAAGGATGGCGACCGGGATGCCACCCGCATTGCCCAAAAAGGTGTCGACTTGGGTGCCGACAGTGGGCACCACTTTCAGAAGCAACCTATAGGCTCTCCACCCTCATCCCCTCCTGATGTTTCCTCCAAAGGGCATGATGTTGGCCATGTGTTTGATGACACTACTTCTGATGAAAAGAAAGATATACCAGGACCTTTTGCCCTTGTTCCTGCCGGCAGCGACTCCCAACCCATTACATTTGTCCCGCACAAAGGATTTGAAGAATTGGTTGCCAACCCTTCAAAACTTGATGCATTACTTTCAGTGGTTCAAACCACTGAGGTTGTGGGTTCAAATCCAACAATTATTGCCGATGGTGAGGACGGTGCATCTGAAAGCGATGGGGACAATGCCAAGTCTGCTTTTGTTGATATTGGAAGTCATGTCAGAGTCGGATCTCCGAAAATTGATGACATTGTTTATCAGAGACGGAAAAGAACGATAAGACCTGGCCCCACGAAGAAATCGCCTTTTACGGATCCAAGTCATCATGTCCCACTGAAGAAGAAGGGTAAGGTTGTTCCGGATGCTCCGAAAATTCCTCAGTTGCAACTCTATGATCCAATGGGCCTTTACCCACAGGCCTTGATTGAAGAATTTGAGAAGTGGTTTGATGGAAACAAGGACAACAAGGACGTATTCGTTCATTGTTCAGTTGAGGAAGGTCACAAATTTTGTGCCTCATAGTTCTTGAATATCCGTGACCCAGAAGGATGGCTGGATGATCAGGTATGTGAAGAAAATCACTTCCATTTTTCCTGCCCACTTCTTCACCTATCTTCCTGCCCACTTTTTTTTTTTTACTTGCCTACCTTTTTGCCTTACTGTGTGCCAACATATGTGCCCACTTTGTAGCAAATGGACTTGTTGATGCACCTCGTCGCGTGTAAATCAAAAAAATGGCCTGAATGTTTCTTGTCGAACTAGACAACCGTTGATATGCTATTTTGGGTACGTAGCATCATTCATTTACACAAACATGTCATTCATCTTGTTTTGTTTTATATAAATTTGTTTATGACATTGATTTACTTTAATTTGACAGAATAATTTGACTATGAAATGGGCTAACAAGTATGCAAGAGCTCTGTGTCATAATAGTGTGCTAGTGAAGTACCTTCTGCATGTAGATAGATTCTTTTTTTAACTTGCTCTCTTTCAATTAAGTTATTCTATTTCTTCTTTGATCGTGCAAAAGATTATGTTGCCAATTTCAGGCTGAGCATGGTCCTGATAGCCAAGTTGTTCTTGTAGTTGCTGGAGATGGAGTGGATATAGATGCTATTGAGGATGAAATCAACAAGCAGTGCCAACGCCTTCCTCGGGAGATTTTGCTTCAAAAGCACTAAGTCACAAACTTCATTTGTTTTTTTCCGATATGGTTGAGGTTCGCAAATCTTCGTTTGATTATATATGCAAACATTGTTTGAACGAGGAAAAATGGGTATATGCTCTTCCACTATGGCTAAGCTTTAGGAGTCATTTAATCCAGTCGTAGAAAATATAAGTTCAGCATCCTTGCCTTTAGTTCTTCGGACATACATGTCAACCCTGACTCATTACTCTCTTTTCATGTTGACTAGTAAGGTGCACGTGCGTTGCACGTGACCTATATGAATTTACTAATTTAATATAAAAAAACATTACAAAATTTAACTTAATGTAGTCTATTATAACAGTGAAGACATAGTGGAACTAAAGAGTAATGCCTAATAATGAAAAGTGAAATCATCCGACAAATGTATCTATAAGTTGTTTATAATTTAATGAATAATGTCAAATGTACAACTCAAAGAAAGGAAAATGAAACATGGACTGATCCCAATACAAAATATATGCCTCACACAAATTTTGGAAACACTTCATTTAACGATCTAGAAGCTTCAAATGTTGTACTTTCAATGTACATGACAATTTTAAAATATTCCTAAGAAATACATTCTTCTAAATCATTTTTGTTCGTAACTTTTAAATTGCTTAAACATTTACGATTGTCCCATGCAAGTATCAAGAAGGACATTAAAAAAAAAAAGTTATTCCACAATTTCAAGTTACATCAAACCTTCTCTTATTTGATTTCAGTAATTGTCAGCCTTTTTTTTTACTTGAATTTGACAATTTATCTGTGTATTTGTTCTTAATATTTTAAAATATAGATTATGTCCACAAGATGTTTGAAATCCAGAGGGTATGTATATTTCCAAATACCTTGCTGGAAGTTGTGTTGCCTATCTATCCCTTATCATAAAGTTAGGATTTTTGTCCTCAAGTGCGGAGAGAGAGATTCTATTATCAATAGACACATCAAGTTGGCCAATCATTCCACTCTTAAAGCCTTTAGCCATAATGCAAATGACTTTGATTTATTTTCAAAAGTCTTACTGGGCTCGCTGAATAAATCAACATAATTGTTTCCTTTCCTGCAGTACAACATAGGATACAAAGGAATCTAAAGTTACCTAGAGGCAGTGTAACATTGAACAAAAGGACATTAAAATTGCAAAGATCCACCAAAGATTATGGAAAAAAGCTACAAACCAATCACCCAGCTTAATATGCGAGTCAATTAATTCTAAAACTAACAAAAAACTTCAATGTCATAAGGAAAAAAAATAAATTTGTATATACATGTAGCCCTCATAAATTAGGTGAAAATTGTTTAAATTTGTGTTCATAATGATTCATGCACTTTTAGTTTTAAAACTCTATGATAAAATGTTAAGTTTTTAAAAGAAGCTAAAACAATGGACTGGATGAATCATTTAATTAGATTAATATAATATTCAAAGATAAAAGACAGTAACACGACACAAAATACAATGGCATTAAATAATAACATATCAAATGACGTTTGATATATATTGTAACTAAACAAATAATTGACTTGCCTAGCCATTCAATATATCTAAGTTGTATTAATATTGGAAGCACATAATGTAGATTTCAACCAAGTTATTCATTTGGTGATTTTTCTAGTGTGTGATCTCGTCCTTTTCCTCGATTTTTCCAGAAACTCAGACCTTCAAAATACACCAAGCACGGTCACAGGCACAACCTGTATCAGAATTAAAAAATACATCAGAAATAAATGCATTTCCAACTAACAAATGCAGGATCAAGGGAGAAAAAAGGACAACAGAAAATTTAAAATAATGAGTTGCATTGCTCTTAAAAACAAATATATTATCCAACGGATATAGAAAACAAAAATTGTGGAATTAACAACAAGAGCCAATTGAAAATGAAAAAACATCCCGATTTTCTTCGAATGACAAGTCAAAAACGAATGAGAACAAAAGAGCCCAGTTATGCTAAGTTCGGGGGACTTGGTACGGCCCACAAATTGAAGCGTACCAATACGAGAAAAAGTCCTAGCCCACAAGTGAAGTTCCATCGTAAAACTAACTGGTGTTAGAAGTATCTCACTTGTGATGCTCTAATACCATGTTAAATTCGAGGAGACTTGGTAAGACCCACACAATGAAGCATACCCATTAAGAGAAGAAGAACCCTCATCCACCAAGTAAGTTTCTATCATAAAACCAATTAGTGAAAATAAGGAAAGAAATCCAAATGTTTGTACGAAAAATTACTATAGAGAAAACAATGAAAGTAAAAGTATTAAAATATATGAACATGCCTATTATGAATCCTCATATATTTAACTAAGAACCTCATGATCAAGATCTTAGAAAAGAAAGGGGGAAAAAGAAAAAAAAATGAGCCAAATATAAAACCCTCTTCAATTCTTGTTGCCATCCATTTAATGTTTGTTAAAATCACATGCAATCACACACAGAAATGCATCATCCTATCCAAGAAATCATCCAAGAAGCAATGACCCAAATGAAAACAATAAATAAAAGAAATAAAAATAAAGTGGGTTTTTTTTAGCCATTCCCATTAAACCAAGATGTTTTTTAGTCATTTTTTTCAAACACATCTTTTTTAGCTATTTTGGGGTGTGAAAAACTCAATTTACCCTTGAGTCAATTTAACTGCACAAAGACACACATCCCTGTGACTTGGCATCGAGTCAGAGTAACTCGATATCCAGTTCTCTCACTTATTATAATCCAGTTATTTTGTTTTTCTCCAAAAAAACTTTGAATTCACATAACTTTTTCGTTTTAAATCCGTTTTGCATGTATAATATATCAAATTAATCATCTTTTCTATAACTATAATTCAACACTCATATTGCATATTTAAAAACGAAAAATACAGATTCGATTTTTTAAAAAAGCTTGAAAGAAAAAGTAAGAGGATACATAGAGATAAGTGAAAGAGAGAGAAATAATCCAAATATCAAACAAACATGCTAGAAGGGTATGAATGTCATTTTACACCCCAAAATAGCTAAAAAAGATGTGTTTACAAAAGATGGCTATTTTTCATCTTTACATTTTGGAAATGGCTATTTTGTGCCATTTCCACATAAAAATATATGAACTTGTCAAATAATCATTACTACCAGACACCTAAAGATCAATCAAGAAAGAAACATATAAACCCGCAAGGGTTGCCAAATTGGTGGAGTAGGTGAGCGCGAGACTGAAAGGTCACGAGTTCGATTCCAGGGTATATATTGTGCGCACTCAAAGAGTAGCGGCTGCGGGTGCCCCCGTCATTAAAAAAAAAAAAACATATACAGTAATAAATTCTTTATTTTGTGTGTTTTTAGTGCACCTCTCTCTCCCCCTTCCTCTCCCTTTCTAGCATCAGAATCAGAGAAAAAGTTAGCTTCTCATATACCCTTTCACCTGTTAGGTGAGGTCAAGGGTTCAATCCGTATCTCTTCACTTCATCTCATTGTAATGGTTAGAATTTATTTTCAAAAAGGAAAAAGTTGAAGACTGATCAGGAAACAAAAAGATACAACCCGATGAGAAACACAAACTATATATTATTAGTTTACATCATAGTTGGTGCATTTATTTGTTATCCTTCTCCAAATGCCAACCAAAGATATACGTAGTTGGTTTCAAGGTGTAACTACTGGTATAATTGCCCTGGTTTAATCTCTGTAATATTTGGAGAGGATATAATACTATAGTCTACACACAATTTAGTCAAATAGAGAAGCATATGTCACAATGAATTCATTTCTTTATTTCTCCAAGATATATTCATGTCTGTAATTAAGTACTTAAATAGAAGGCCTATCTTACAAATAAATCATTTTAATCTTCCACAAAGGTTAATCAAATGCGTGAGGTTGGACAATTTGGAAACAGAAAGGTCTTTTTAACAAACTTCCCCATCTTACATCTATATCAAGTTTTCAATAAACCAGCTACCTCTATGACTAAACTCCAAAGGCATCGTAGATTGAAATAAAATAAACATACACATATCTGGTGGTTCACCCTTCCGAAAAGGTTACATCCAGGCTCTCACTACCTTAATGAGTAATTACAAAAATAAAAATAGTATTGCCTAATGGCACACCATATTGATCTATAAAAGAGAATAAAAGCTAAATGGCTCACATAAGTATGATCTTACAGCAAAACTTATAAAAATAGAACAAGAAAATAATTGGCACAATCAGGAGGATATAAGTGAATTGAAAGCACAAGCACATGGATCTTCAAAGTTGCTTGTGCCCAGAATCACATTGGTATAAATTGGATTAAACCAAAAGGAATAAAAAAAAGGAGATAACATCACCATCATATCACACATTTTTATCTTGACAAAATAAAATCTCATGATGGCACATATCAATATATACAAACAACAACAAACTAAGCCTTAATCCCACTACGTGAGGTCGGCTATACGGATCATATCGCGCCATCGTGTACGGTCATAGGCCATATTTTCGTTTATTTCTAGGTATAACATGTCATGTTTAATAGCTTCTTTCCAAGTCTTTTTAGGCCTACCTCTTCCTCTTTTGATTTGTGTGAGTGATTCTCTACCTTCTAAACGTCGCACAGGTGCATCTAAAGGTCTCCTATAAACATGTCCAAACCATCTTAATCGTGTTTCTCTAATTTTCTCGTCTATTGGTGCTACTCCCACTTTGTTTCTAATGTGTTCATTTCTTATTCTATCTAATCTAGTGTGTCCGCACATCCATCTTAGCATTCTCATCTCTGCTACCCTCATTTTTTGTTCGTGTTCAAATTTAGTCGCCCAACATTCTGCTCCATAAAGCATTGCGGGCCTTATGGCCGTTTTATAAAATTTTCCTTTCAATTTTAATGGTATTTTACGGTCACAAAGGATAGAAGATGCACTCCTCCATTTATTCCAACCCGCCTGGATCCTATGTGTGACATCTTTATTGATTTCTCCGTTCTCTTCGATTATAGATCCTAAGTATTTAAAACTCTTTGTTATACTCACTTCATGGCACATATCAATATATATTCGAACCAATATTAGGGGCAACAATCAGGGGACATACCCGATATCCTTAAAGCATTCGAGCTCCAGAGCACTTCTGGCAGTAATTCTTTTGCTGGGATCTAACCAGAGCATTTTCTGTGAGAGTGAAACAGTAATCAGTAACTCTTGTTCAGTAGGAAAGCGCAAAGAGCTATCGGTGTTCAAATTATCCAGAGCTAATAAAAATAATTATGAGAGGATCAGTCGGTTTTTCTAGCCGAAATGAGAGGCAAACACCAGTAGAGTCCAAATAATGCTATCAATCGATTTTGTTTAGAAACCTCATAGCCCAAGCTCACAATCCGAAAGGGAACTTTTAATGGGAAAGAAGCTTTGGGCATAAATATCATAAGTTCAAAGGAGTAATTGAAAGCAACGAAAAACGTGTTTACATTTCAAAGAATTTATGAAAGGAAAAAAAAAAAGGAAAACAAAGAAGAAGAGATCAATGGTATTCTCCTAGGGGCAACTTGATGAGAACACTATCAGATTTTTTTCACTATAAAGGCCCTCTATATGAGAAATCTGACTCATCAACCACATATACAAGTTCCTCCTATGAAAGAGGACAAGCACAAATGCTTCTTTTTAGGGAAAAGCTATGAAACTATTATTTATTTATCCATCACTTCCTCAAACAAGAAAAAAAAACAGAAAAGAACTTGTACCAAGGAGGTGAAGGCAGTTGCATCAAGATTCGGAACCAAGGTTGACAGTTCCTGCAAAATAACGAATTTAATAAATTGTTCAAGCAAAAAATTGAAAAACAGAAGAATGAAAAAAGCCATCCTAATTCTAAGCACCTTCGGTGGCCATTTTGAAAATGCTAAATTAAAATCAGGTAGAGATGTCACTCCAGGGCATATATCTTCATTTGGAGTGCCCATGAGTCCATGACTCTTCAATATAAAAGACAAAGCATGAAATATAGATATTACATGGATCATATTTTAACAAATGAAAATGACATTGGAAGAAAATGTTGTCGAATTATTTTATTGGATAACAGGTTTTGTATATCTTAGATGCAAGCATATTGCCCTACGAAATCGCCAGAGAAATCAAAGTCACTGCAATCACATGATAAGCAATAAAACATTTAGAATTAGACATAACTTTTGGATTGTTCGGTCACATATATCACCTAAAGATTTTGAAGAATGAATCTATCACAGAGTCACCGGGAAATAATGACCATTGGTTTCACAAACCTATGTCACCTTCACTCAGCATCACATCACATTTCTCACTGCTCATGTGCTTATAAATTTGCACATCTATTCCATGATGTTTCATGATAATCATACCTGAAATGTATCCGAATTTGATTATTTGTTATAGTAAAAAAATACGAAATGAAATTTCAGCTTCATTAGAATTCGCATTTCCAATTTTTTCAGGAAACTCAAAATGATACAAAATCCCTAATAAAATAGAAGAACCGTATTCTTAACCCACTAAAGTTAGTTAAAATAACCTATAAACTCAAATAAATTGAAAAAAATAAATACTACCCCAGGACACAAATCGGAAAATCAAATTTTTGATAATTCGAACTGTTTCTAAATACCCCATAACACAAATCCGAAAATCAAATTTGTAATAATTCAAACTGTTTCTAAAGGAAGAACTAACCATGGGTATTACAGATTGTTGAATAACCCCAGACGATCAAAAGAGATTAGTCTTTCTTCCGTTCAGATTTCCTGTGGTACTCAATACTCTTCTGCTTTCCATTTTGCCGTATGCTTGTTCTTGGTTTTTTTTTTTTGGTGTATGAGAGATGAATGATGACTTTTTGATGCACAAAGATGTCTTTTAGGTGATCCCTACAGGCTACAGAAACATACGTCTGTTGGGATTCTAAGTAACCATATCAGACTTTAAAGGCTAATTTAATATTGACATTTTTGCCACTCAAATTAGTAGATTAAAGGGGTGTTTTAGTGAATACATATAAGTAACCATATCAGACTTTAAAGGCTAATTTAATATTGACATTTTTGCCACTCAAATTAGTAGATTAAAGGGGTGTTTTAGTGAATACATATTTTGACAGAAACTTTCATACTTTTAAAGTAGAGAAGATTATCGGTCTGACTTGAGTTTGTTGATTCTATTGCTGCTTTTGAAATTGAGTAGTTGTATGACCCATTTAAGAGTGCTTGCCTCACGCATTTAAACTAATTTAGTGCATCATAGACCCATTATAGTGGTTGGTTTGAGATGATTATCTTTTTACCCCCAGTTCTATAATTTGTGTCCTGTACATGATTGACTATAACACGAAAATGTGCCTCTTGTATGTTTGTATCTTTGGGGTATCACCAAAGCAATGCGAGAAAACATAAATGCGGTGATCCGTGGTCTGAAAATGGTGTAAGCAACACCTATAAAGTAGTACTTGTAGTGTAGTCTACTAAAGATGTAGGTAGCAATCATGCTTAATAATACACCACAGATTACCTTCTTAATTATTACAAACTAAAACAAAAGCCAATTTTAGTTATCATCTTGCATAATCTAGAGACAGGGATATACAAATCCACAACACTAGGTTGTTGTAACATCAATGAACTATTAACCAAAAGTAAATACTAGTTTACACTTTACAAATAAGCATGAGACTCGTCTTACTCGTACTTTATTCACAGATTTCCCCTTTCATTTGTTTCACCTTAAGAATGAAGGTGTCAATTGAGCCGTTCAAACCGGCTCATGAACGATAGTGGTGTCCCCTGTCTTTGGTTTTATAGATATGACTCGGGATCTTATTTTGCTCGAAATAATTATTAAATCGATCCAAATTGACACTGCCTCGAGCCATGACCGTACAGACAGACAGACAGGTTGGGGTATATGTACACACACACACACACACACATATATATATATATATATATATATATATATGGAAAATTGTCTAATTTGTCCGGTAAACTAGACTATATAGAGATATATCTGCTAATTAGTCAAAGTTTGGTCGTAGTTTAATAACTTCAAATTTCGGACAATTAGTCCGATTTGCCCCGGAGATTTCTAGTTTGACTGGAAACAGTTGAGGTGGACAAACTAGTTGCCGAGTTGTACAAAAACTTGGGGATTTTCCCATTTTGGTGGTGTTAGCAATTAAGCCACGTAAGCCACATAATATGTGAATCGGAATTACCTTAGCAGCGGATGAATCGATTCACTTGGATCTACGACTCACCTTCAAGCCATCTTCGTTGATGTGTATAAATCCACGTACGCCAACGCCCTTCTCGTATCACGAACTTCTTGTAATTCGAACGGGATAGGCAAATGTCCTTCTCGCTCCAATGGATCTACCAGAGTATCCACCGAATAAACACACACCTTAGACCCTTGGAGATTTGGTGATGCTCCAAGAAGAAAACCGTAGAGAGAAATTTTAGGAGAGAAAGTTATTCTTCTTTCTATGAGGGGACGTCTGTTTTCTATATTCTGATAGTAGGGAGAGATGTTAATATATAATCTCAATCCCTTATTTATGGTAGAGTCCTAATAAAAGAGGTTTCTAGATAAGCCTCATCCAAATAGGATTCCTCAAACATGGATGCACTCTATTGTACCCAATATCTCCCACTCATACATATTTGACTCGACTCATTCGAATCACATCCTCATGATTCTCATCTCACGTCTCTTCTTTCATACAGGGAATAAAGTGTGCGACCGAGCGAGAAAGGAACTAGTGAGGAGAGTTATATTAAGTCATCACCTTACTAACATAACTCTACAACTCGAAAAAGAACTCGCTATGTACCCCAAACTATGTGGTTGCACCAAATCAAGCATCTATGATCCCTCATATAATAAGTAGAGCATGCTTGACTCTCAACAATGTATCTATGCTCATGACTATGTCAAACGCATTTTTGACTTAGTCGGCCAGCCTATGATCCATAGTACAAAGATGCATTAACAACTTAGTTTTTTCTCAGCCTCATGTCAATCACCTTGGTCTTAACAACTTTCCTAGTCATGCTCCGATAGACTGCATCACACATGGCCATTGGATACATGTTAAAGTAGTGTCATTAAGCTTACACCTCATGGCACAGTCCAGAGTCCCAAAGGGTACTAAAAACATGATAAGGGCTCACACAATGACGAAGCAGGGATCCATTCAGTTCTACTTATGAGGTCGTCTCAAAGCACATGTAGTATGTATACATGCTATGATGGAGCTCCCACTCAATTTCTCTAAACATCATACAAATCTTAGTCCAATCGTTGTTCAAGCGCGTGACCTGCGTACTACTCGTCGTCACTCCCAAATTGTCATATGATAGTTCGCACATTCGACTATAAACAGGCTTTTAAGAAGTTTGGACATACTTCATAATCGATCAAGTATGATCTCATCTTGGCCTCATGCCAAGGCGACTATTGTTAAGCTTTTGGCCTTTCACGTTGTTCCGAGCATGAAGGCAATCGTTCGCATTCCCTAGTTGGTGCGAAAATGATCTACGAGTCTCATCCTGCTCACTATCAAAGCGCCAGGGCGATTGCCCATGTGAGTGGGTTAATCTAAGCCTGGAGACATTCATATCTATCATTAGACACAGTACACTAACAAATAATGATAAACAAAATTTCATTAATCAATAAAATGTTCATACAGGCCCATAAACTCAAATCCTACAAAGTCCCATACTTCTGAAATGCCTTTGGAACACATCTCTACACAAAGGATTAGTAAAAGGGTCAGCGACCATATCGCTAGTAGGAATATGCCTGAGAACAACTTGACCTTGCGCAATACTCTCTCGCATAAAGTGATATCTGGTGTCTATATGCTTAGTCCTCCCATGGTACTTGGGATCCTTAGCATACACTAGTGCAGATGTGTTATCGCAATAAACAACAACTGCATCATCAACATGCGCCGTAATGCGCAGACTCTGAAGAAATCTTCTCAACCACTGCTGACATACAAGCAACATATTCAGCTTCCATGGTGGATAAAGAGATACAAGGTTGCTTCTTGCTACACCAAGTGATAGCGGCGCCTCCCAATGCTCCAAGAAGAAAACCGTAGAGAGAAATTTTAGGAGAGAAAGTTATTCTTCTTTCTATGAGGAGATGTCTGTTTTCTATATTCTGATAGTAGGGAGAGATGTCAATATATAATCTCAATCCCTTATTTATGGTAGAGTCCTAATAAGAGAGGTTTCTAGATAAACCTCATCTAAATAGGACTCCTCAAATATGAATGCACTCTATTGCACCCAATAGGCGGGAAATTAACACATGGATGCTGATGTGTAAAGTTTTTTGCCAAAAAAAGGGGGGAAACACAAGAAAACAAATTGCCACGTGTGTGGCTGATATGTAGATTTTTCAAAACAGAAAAAGACAGATGGAAACGAGCTTTCCCCGGATTCTTCCCGAATTCTTTACTGTATTTAGGAACCCGATTCCTGTGAATGAGGATAAATTGAATTTTCTTTCATTTACATACAAGAGCTTGATGGTACACTAGAAGGAACCAAGATTTTGGTGCATGACAGAAGAACTCAATTATTTATTTCTCATCCTGTTCCGAATTTAAAGCTCTGCTGCGAGGTGGTACCGTCTAACACTTATTTCACTTTTTTTTTTGCCGTCACCGGCCGTTTCCCGCCGCACAACCTCTGTTTGGCTTCCATATCCTCCGCCCAACATTTTCCCTTCCCCTATTCAGCCACCCACAACTCCTACGTGCTTTTGCCCCTTTGCCCTAGTTCATGCAAGTTTCTTTCTCCTCGTTGAACCCAGTTCATCTTTCCTCTACATGGCAATTTGTTTCTTCTTTTTTTGTAAAATTGTTTTTTTACACATTAGCACTCACATGATTTTTCCCGCGAAAATGGCAAAATCCCTAATTTTTTGAACAACTCGGCAACTAGACGGTCCACCTCAGCAATTCGGTCAAATTGGAAATCTCCGGTGAAAAATGGACTAAATGTCCGAAAATATGGAACTATGACCAAACTTTGACTAATTAGCGGACCAAATCTCAATATAGTCCAAGTTAAAGGACAAATTGGACAAATTTCCCCATATATATCTTAAGGATGCATTTACTTCTTTGATTGCATTGAGGAATAACTGATTGAGATTGAATTATCCAGTACAATTAACGTGTACTTGGTATGATTAGGGGTGTTCATCGAATCGAATTCCGAATTCTTCGACTTCCTCGAATCGAATTAATCAAATGGAATTTTTAAAACCTCAATTCGAAATTCGATCCTAATTCGATTAATTTCGAATCGGATTTAATCGAATTAGATTTGTCGATTTTTGAATCGAATTTGAGTCAATCCAACAATCCATATTTGTCGATTAACTCATAAACCGAGTATGATTGTGTTTCAGACCCATATTTTTTAGACACAAAACACATATTTTTCAAGTAAAATTCCAATTTTATTTTTAACAAAATAATTCTATAATGAAATAAAGCATACGCAAACCATATAAATTATCAAAACTATATTATTACTTTAAAGATATTACAAAAACTAATGACAAAATACTTTTAAGACTGAATCTATTAAAATCAAAAGCATTGTTCTTTTTTGAAATAAAAATATATTGTTCTTTTAAGTTTAAACACATCACAAGATAATTCAAAATCTACACAAAAAATGTTGAAACTTTGAAATGAGATTAAATTTTGAAACTAACTATGATCAATGCTATAATCTACTGCAATAATTTCATTATAATAGTCATGTGAAATTAAATGTTATTTATACATCACTAATTATATTATGTCTATTCGCATAAGCAATTAATATCTGTATAATGTTTAAAATATATAATATATATATTAATTTTGAATTATAATTGAATTCGAATCAATACAAGAATTCGAATTAAAATACGAATAAAATCGATATTCGAGTTGAATTTACTCGAATTCCACCTCGAATTAGAATTTTCGAATAGAATTCGAAAAAATTTCCCCCAATTCGTTATTCGATTCGAATAATCATATTCAAAATTCGAGTTGATTCGAAATTTGATTCAAAATTCAGAAATCCTAATTCAAAAACGAGATTCGAATTCGAGTCGAATCGAATTTCGAATTGTTTCGGAAAATGAACACCTCTAGGTATGATTGTTTGGATGAAATATTAGTTAATATGCTAATCGAATGTGTTTTTTTGGTGGATTGTTGTGTGCATCATTGTGCCTTTGAATTTTCATTCTTACTAATGTAATATGTCATTATATTCTAATCAAATTCAATATATTTTAGTGAGGGAGTGTTCCCAACCCAACATAGTGATTTAGACCAGGCTTAATTTTTAATCCTAGGCCATCGTTAACTTTTGGTTAACGTTGGCTATTTTAACCTAGTTAAACAAGTTCTAAATATGATAATGTTAGTTCTTATGTTTGTCTTGTCCGTGCTTTTTCAGAAGAAGTGATAGGTTTAATTCTCACACTTATCTGGACTCAAGATAAGGTTCGATTTTTCTGTATGTAGAGATTTCCGTTTAGGTTTGTTTGAGCTTAACAAAAATGTAAAGAAATTAGTGAAAGGAAGGGTCTGAACACAAGTTAGAAGAAGTCTTCTAACAATAATCCTATAATCTTATGGTAAGAGATGCCTAGTTAAAGTAGTTCATTAGGATATTTATTTAAGTTCCCATTATTGATTTTGTGATTGTTTATTTGACTCCCATGTACTATTGACCTGTTGTTCAATTTACTTATCTAGCATATTGTGATGTTACCATGTTGTATGCATCACGTGAACATTTGCATGTTTCAGTGACCAAATATCTAATCGGGACAACAGCAGTAGCAGCTTAGCATCTAGTGCACCAATGTCCAATGGCATTAGGTTGCATTTGTAAGGAAAGGTTTTAAATTTTTCTTAGTAGAAATGGGTCAAATTGGCCATTTCCAACTTGAAAAGATTAAAAATAGCCAACTTTTTCAAACACATCTTTTTTAGTCATTTTGGGGTGTGAAATGACATTCATACCCTTTAAGCATATTGCACTAGGTCTTATACCTCTATTTCTCCTTTTCTCTTTTACTTTCACTTTCTCTCTTCAAATTTCAAATACAAAATTTTCCGGCGAATTTCCGGCAACCCATTTTCCCGATCGGAATCTCGAAATAATGTAAGCATTTTGTTCTCTATCTCATTCTTTATTCATTTCACTATCGTATTGAGTTTGAGGTTGGGTGTAGAATAGATCTGAAAACCATAGACATGAAAAAAAAACCAGTTCGAAATAAGCTTGAACGGTTGCCTGCAAAGGTAACTCGATTCGAGTTACAGCTGACTCGAATCGAGTTACAGCTGACTCGAATTCGAGTTACAGCTGACTCGATTCGAGTTACAGCTAACTCGATTCGAGTCAGCTATAACTCGAATTCGAGTCAGCTGTAACTGTTACATGTTCTGATTTGATATTTTTTTTGTCTGTTTTTGTTGGTTTCAGATGAAGGATGATAAAGTGATAATTGTCCATAGTGGTTTTTGGGATGGTAGTTTCTATAGGAATGGTGAAGAAGTACTCGTTTTTACGTCGTTGTGGATAATATCATATAGTGGGTTTGTGGATATTGTTCATAACGTTGTAAATGGTGATCGGCGTTTGTGTGAATACAAATTACACTGTTTAATGCCAACTGGGGGTGGTTCTGAGGTTAAGTTTTTGATTATGTGTGAACGGGATCTTCGACGAGTAGCTGAGATTTTCAAAGATCCCCGAATATTTGTGACCTTGCAACCAAAAGATCATGGGATGGTGGGGACTTCGTACACCGGAAATAGCAATCCACATGGTTTTATGAACCTAATGGCTGCTCAATCGTATTCATATGGTATCGGCAGTCAATTTATGCCCTTAAATCCGTATAATTCTCAGTACGACATGAATTATATACATGGTCCACCACAGTGTATGCCAACCTATATGCAACATGCTGCGCCTCAACCAACGTCTGTGCAACATGTAGTGCCCGATAATTGTCCAAGTAAATCTCCTATCTTGGAGCATCAACCGAGAATCAATAATAGTGATCATGTGGATGGTGATGATGATGATGATGATGATGGTGGTGGTGGTGGTGGTGGTGGATTTCATGATGATTTTGGGCGGTATGATGATTTCGGTGGTGGTGGCCATTATGATGACCAGGATTTTGTTAGTGATCAACATAACCAACAAGATGAACAATTTGCTCCTGATGACCGTGAAGGGAATGACGGTGACACATCCGATGAAGAAGATGACGATCCAGAGTACGATGTTGACAGTGAACTAGTTCGTCGATTGATTTATGATCACTTTGGATGGGAAAAAGATGACTATTTTGTTCCCAATGACCGTGAAGAGAATGATGTGAACAATGATATCATAGAAGACAATGACGAGCATGTTCATCGGAATAGACGATTTCCAATCCATAAGGTACCTCATATTGATGCCAACGAAGTAGATAATGAGAACGCTGATACGGAGCTCCCAATGGTTAGGTCTAAATATGCTTGGATGGCTCCTGGAACGTCTTATCAGTATCCCGACCCTGATTCCATTCCACAAGAACCACCTAACATTGAGCGTGACTTATTCAAAGGTGCAGTGCTTGAAAGCAAGGAAGAAATGGTAACAAAGTTGGGCTTCTACCATCTGCACCATCGTGTGGAGTATAGAACAACTCGGTCTTCGACTTCACGTTATGAGGCTGTTTGCAAACATAAAGGATGCACCTTCTTACTTCGTGCAAACGCTATCCAAGGAGGAAGTTGGAAGGTGACTAAATTCGAGCAACCTCATACATGTGAAGCCAACTTAAGTAGACATGCTCCTCGACAATTGCGTTCGAAGATTATTGGAGCCCTGTTTGTGCCAAAACTACTAAAGGAGGGACGATCCCTTAAACCTAGGGATATTATTGCTGATTTGTCTGCTGAACATGGGATAGACATTTTGTACAACAAAGCACTAAAATCACAAAGATCGTGCGTCATAACTACATACACGGTGACCACTTGCGATCTTGGGGATCTTGCATGCATTCTTGTACATGTTAAAAAAAGAGAACCCTGGTACCATTGCGCTACACGAGACTGATGACGATGATAGATTCAAGTATATTTATATTGCTTTACATGCGTCAATTAAATGATTCAGTGAGTGTTGTAGACCTGTTATTGTTGTTGATGGCACACACCTAAAGGGCAAGTTTAAAGGTGTGTTGTTTGTTGCGGTTACAAAAGACGGTAATGAACAAGTGTTTCCACTAGCATTTGGTGTGGCTGATAAGGAGAAGGATGAGTCATGGGAATGGTTTATGAAGCAATTACGCAATACATATGGATGCCCTGAAAATTTGCTCATTGTATCCGTTCGTCATAAAAGTATTAAGAATGCAGTTGGCAGTGTATTTCCTGACGCTGTGCATGGTATATGAACATATCACTTGAGGTAAAATATCAGAAATTATCGAGGTCAAGTGGTGACCTTATATCAAAAGGCCGCGTACATTTCTTCTCCTGAAAGATTCAAGAAGTTAATGACCCTGATTCAAAAACGAAAAGGCCTACAAGGAGTTGGCTAGGGCTGGAATGAAAAGGTGAGGTTATCCAGTTAGACGCTATGGGTTTATGACATCGAATGCAGCTGAGGTTCTTAATGCTAGACTTGTCTGGTCGAGGAAATTGCCAATTTGTTTGTTGCTCGAGGGGCCAAAGCGTAGCCCCGTAAACATAGCAAACTCTCGCCGCCCAAATCTGAGGTTCTGCTCACCAACACGAAACCACAAGTCCCCGGTCTCAGATCCCTCCACCAAAATCTGTCTACCGAGCAATCGAAGCATACCCTTGGAGGTCAAGTACGCATTCGAGTCGAAGTCCAGAAACGCCCCAAATGGCCCATTCCTAAAGTCATCTAAATTGCCCGACTCAGTCAACTCATTTTTGATATCGGCTATCAAGTGGTGCTTGGTGTATACATTCGATTTTTCCCTCCACCATCGAAACCACATTTCCATTGCCAAGTCTCACAAAAACAAACACAAATACAAATACCATTATCAAGCTTGTTGTCGCATAAACAAACACAAAACTACAAATTATGTGTAAACTCGAATCCATCGTCTTCTTCGCCCCTCTCACTTCTGCCATTAACAACATCCAAAGCTCCACTCAAACACAAAATCCCCTATAAAACCCTAGAATTTCTACAAAAACTAGAACAAATCCTAACCTAAAACAACTATAGACCAACTAAATCAACAAAAAAACATGAAATTAAACAAAGGTGGAGTTGGAGGTTACCTGGTTATTCGTCGATTCAGTCGCCATCGTCGTCACTGTCGCCGTTCAAGTCCAGGGGTGGTCGCTGTTCGAGTTTTGGGGTGGTGCCGTTCGAGTTTTGGTTTGGATTGGAATGGTTTTGGGGTTGTTTGGCCGTTCAAGTAAGGGTTTGAAATGGAGTTGTTTCACTCGAAAATGTGAAGTAAAACTACAAAAGGGCACTTATGTCTTTTCGCACCCCAAAATGGCTAAAAAAGATGTGTTTAAAAAAACATGGCTAAAAAAGATTTTCAATTGGCCTAAAAGACTAAAAAAAACCCATTGTTTTTCTTATGGTTTTTATGCTAAGGATTTCAAATGGCTCCAGTATCAGGTTGATTTGACTGTGTTAGAGAAAAAAATCCCAAAAATAGTTGTTTAAGGATTTTAAATCCATTGCAATTTGGAATTATCCAAACAAACACAATGCATTTGTTATTATGGAATTGAAACCCTCATTTTCCATATCTTTCGTTCCAAATGCAACCTTAGTTAATTTCTTGGTTAATTTTCTTTTGGTCTTGGCATTTCATGACTCATCAAGTCTCATTTTCTCCTAAACTACGCCTGTATTTGGTATTCCAGGCTATTGCTTTTTCTAACTTGTACGCTCCTGAGCATTTAATAATCAATGTGAAAGATGCGGAGAAGTGGGAAAGTTTCATCGAGAATGCAGGTAATATTATGCATCTGCTTTTGTGCTATACCTACTGGTATTTTCTCGCTAATATCCTTGTTATTTGCATGACTACTTATTTATCCTTTTTCCTGCAATTTGTGCTCCATCTTTGTCCAGATGTTTATATAATTCAACTGAGATTTTTTAATAAACATATACTGCTCTGCTGGCAATGACATTGTTATAATTTTTTTTGTTATTACTATTATTTCTTTAAAGCATCGATCCACATGCATTGTGGACCGTCATCATGTCTTTTCCATTTTTTTATACTTTAAGCTCTCCACTTTTCAACTAGGGTGACATCTCTCTATATAGTTTATTTTGTTAATTTATTTTCAATTGGTGCTTACATTGAACTATTCCTGCCTAAATTGCAATCAATAATCTCGAAATATTTAAACTGATACCTTAACCACTCATAGAATGCTTGATGTCGATCAGTTTTTTGCTTTTATACATATTACATGGGGTTACAGATTTTTAGATATTATTTCTACATTCTAAACTGATATCTGCCCTGTGACTTTTTTTGTCCCTCATGTAATTGATATAACTCTGATTTGATTTAAATTGCAAGCAGGTTCGGCATTTTTGGATCCATGGACCCCTGAGAGTGTAGGGGACTATGCAAGTGGTACCAACCATGTTCTTCCAACTTGTGGTTATGCACGGATGTATAGCGGAGTATCTTTAGAGTCCTTGAAGTATATAACTGTTCAATCATTGACAGAAGAAGGGATAAGAAATCTTGGGCCTTACGTAGCCACCATGGCGGAAGTTGAGGGGCTGGATGCCCACAAGAGAGCCGTAACTCTGCATCTGCAGGACATTGAAGCCAGGAAAGTATCTAATATGAGATAATTATATATGGACTGCTCTTAATTGTTTTCTCCTGTTTTGTTTTGGCTTTGGTTGCCGTGATGAAATCATGAAAAGCCATTTGATAATTTATTGTAACGATTGCCTTGTTAGATTATTTTGTTTTGTTTTTTGGCTTTTGATGGCTTTGCCGTTGACTGTTGTACATTTTGATCTTAAGATTGGACTATGAATTTCATTTGATAATTTATTGTAACAGAAAGAATGAGGACAGACTTTCTGTTGTTTAGGACGTTGTCTCAAGGTTGAAATATTAGAAAATAATTTGGCCGCGCTAAAATTTGATGGCGAGTTGGAGATATTATAATCGTATTTTCTGTTGTAGCAGGCTTAAAGCGCTGATTGATTCTAGTCGATAAGTTTGTACAATAATCGTAATTCTTGCGCTGATTGAATGCAGAACACTTTGAAGGAGCTGAATTGCAATGTGAGCTATTAAATCAATACTGGAAATTGTTTTGCACTAAAAGATGCAAAAATTCTTGAAAAGCGTTACAAAAGTATTTCAAAATTCCCTAGCTATAACATAAACAGCCAGTAATAGTAAATTGACCTATTGCTGTGTACAATTTCTTTACTCGAGTCTAAGCTGCTAGCCCCAACAATGGCAGCATCTCTTTCAATCTTTCTTTTGTTTGTCAGCGAATCGGAGGAAGTTGATTTCTACGTCTAAAGCCATTTGTTTTGCCCGGCATCGATGGGTGCAAAAAGCTTTGTCGCTGCATGAGAAACCCACTCTATTGTTTAAAAAAAAAAAAGAGGGCCGATATTGGTGCTCCAGAGCACATTTCCAGGCGCCTCAAAATAAGCACTTTTGGCAGGTAGATTGTGGCAGTGTTAGCAAACTCTAGAAAAAAGTGATTATCAACTTCTAAGCGGAAAAATAATTATGTAGAAGTTAATAATTGTTTTTTTTTTAGAGTTTGCAAACACTCCCTATAAAGATTTTGCAGTAATTTAGACTTTAGAACTATTTTAGGAATAGTAGTACTTACTCGTACATATAGGCTGGTTGATTGTTATGCATGTGGTTCTTGCATGAGGCACATTGATGAGTAAAAAATTTGCATTCTCTTTCAATTGTGGATTTTAATGCGTCTCTCATCTGGTTTGAAGGACTACTTGTACAAGTACTTGGCCTTTCAGAATTCCCTGTAGAGGGGGGCATCATTCTCGAAAATAGTACTTAAAACTATGAAGCAAGAGGAAAAAAACTAGAGTTTTTATGCAGATGATAAATTTGACTTCACGAAAAAAGCTTGATGGCAATGGCTAAGAGACTAGTGATTATATAATGTATTGTGTATAGGCATTATAAGGAAAGAATGGAAAAGGCTTTGAGATTATTAAGTAAGTTTCTGTTTCTTTTAATTTTTTATACTAAAAAATATAGCAGATGTTGTATTAGCTATTAAAGAAAGAATGGCAAGATATTCTCTTTCTTCAGATTTTGTATCAGTATGTATGGAAATAACCGAATGAGTTGTTGAAAACAGAAAAGGGAAGTTACCTTGTTCTCTTTGTTTTGGCGATTTGTACTTGCAAGATATCATTAGGTTATTACCAAAGAGAGTAAAAGAAAAGAAGAAAAAAAAAAGGGTTTGTGAACTTAGAAGAAATATATATGTATACATATATGGATTTGGATCAAATGAGATTACCCTCTTAGGGTGAGTCTGTAAAGACAAATCTTGACCATTAAGTGTTATTTTTAATAGCCAAGATTGAAACATTATTTTTGAGTTTTTAGATTTTTATTAATTGATTTTAAGGGTAGCACAATAATGTTATATCATTATAGATAAATCAACAAGAGCAAATTAGTAATTACATGTTCACGATTTTTGAATTGATTCAAATCTTATATTTCTAAGATTTGTCTTGAGGATTTTTTGGCAGTCAAGATTTTCCAAAAATTAGTTCTTTTTCTCTTACCCTGTTTCCCGGAAAATAGTATATATACAATAACAACATGCTAATCATGCAACCATGATGTAGTATATATGAAACAATTATATATTAAATATGCAACTATATTTAACGTAGTAAATATATAGTGACAAAGTGTTAAATATGTAGTTAGAAATCAACTCAATATACAAAAAGAGAAGACAAAGTTGATACATGATATCACCTCATTTAATTGGACATGCGTCAATTTCTCATTCTCCCAATTTTATATGGCGGCTTTATATTAATTCATGTGGTAACCTTATCTACAATGTTTTTAAAATATAACAAATTTAAATGATAATAAATAATAAAAAAATCAAGGATTCTATTTACACTATCTTTTAAATTTGTTATCTTCTATCATATTTGAAGACATGTGACAACTAGGGGTGTTCATTTTTCGAATGGATCCGAAATTCGATTCTGTTCGAATTCGAATTTTAATTTCGAATTAGGATTTTTGAATTTCGAATCGAATTTCGAATCAACTCGAATGTCGAATATGAATATTTGAATCGAATAACTAATTGAGGTTTTTTTTTCAATTCTATTCGAAAATCCTAATTCGAGGTGAAATTCGACTAAATTCGAATTCGTATTTCGATTCGAATTCGTATTACAATTCGAATTCTTATTTCAATTCGAATTCGTATTTCAATTCGAAATTTATATGTTCACATATACATAATTATTTATTGTATATATGTAAATTATACACATGCATTTATAATATATATATATATATATATAATAAAAAATACTAATGTTTAAATGAAAATGTAAAATTATAAATATATGCTTTTTCCTTCTTGTTTTTTTAGTTTTTGTTAGAAATAATTATACTTAATATTGTATGAAATACATTTTACATTACTTCAAATTTTTATGTTTAGACCATATTCATGTAATCATTTTTTGTGCTAAAAAATATATTTTAGGTAAAACTGTTTCGCTCTTACAGTCTCACATGGAGGGGATGTAGTGAAATAATCTATAAGAATATTCCACCAGCTATGTCCATTGTATGGAAAAGTACACTATACAACATACATTATATATTTATACAATATAGTCTTTGACTTTTTTCTTTTGTTTTTAAATTCTTATTACAATATGCATTATACATTATACATTTGTACACTATATTACATATATTTATCTTCAGTTCATATTAAAATAATAAATTATATGATACACAAACTATATCTCTTTATCTACACACATACACTTTGTCAATTTGATACCTCATATTTGAGTATAAAAGTTATTTATCAAGTAATTAGTGCTGGTATAAAATCGGCACAAAATAATTTATTAAAATATATATAAGAGAGTTTGTTATAAATTTATGACAGTCTTTAGTTAAATTAAACAATGAAAAATGGTTAGTCGATAATTTGAAATTTTGAAAAAACAAAATCTGGAATTTTATTGGGTATAGTCCAAAATTATTATGTTATGAATCCAAACTTTATTCACTTTATCGATAAATTTGGATTTTTAGATTGACTCGAATTCGATTCGGAAATCGAAAAATTCAATTCGTTTAAATTCGATTCGAATTAATCGAATTAGGATCGAATTTCGAATTGAGGTTTAAAATGTTCATTCAATTAAATTCTATTCGAGGAACTCGAAGAATTCGGAATTCGATTCGATGAACACCCCTAGTGACAACTCCTCATTCTCCCAATTATATATGACGGTTTCACATTTATTAAGTGATTAAACGTCAAAAAATTAAATATCGGTAATTGCAATATACAATTAATTTATGGAAAATAAATGTGAAAATGACTGTAACAATGTAATTAAAAACTACAAATTCACCTCATTTTGACAAGCCAAAACAAAAAATAAATAAATAGCTCAAATTTATTAATAATAAATTTGTTTGCTACTTATCAAATAACATGTGAATTTAATTGAAGTGTTTTTATGGTGCTACACACATATAAATAGTATTTGTCCACCTATTTAAATTATAAGAAAATACAAAAATAGAAGATAATTTTAATGTATACTTTTGATTAATATAATTAGAACAATTACTAAGTTACTTTTTAAAAGCCAAAACACACAAAAACAATTAAGGAATTGTATGATACTCTTCTAAATTTTGAGTTTTTTTTTTTTTAGTTTTGGATCCTATAATTATTACAGACAAATTCGAATCGCCAAATTTTACCTTTTGACAAATCCCGTGTAACACATATGTATTGTTCTAATAAATATATTTACAATAATAATATATTAACTATGCAGTCGCGATATTGTATACATGCAACAAGCAATACTAAATATGCAATTATTTTTAACGTAAAAATAATAATAAAACATAATATGGATATATTAATCATGCAATCATAATACAGATAAAAGAAATGTGATTTTAAGGAAGAACCATGATCTTTTTTTTGCAGTGGTTTCTTAATTCAAAAAGTTCCTATTTTTTTTTGGTAACAAGCGTGATTATGATAAAAGAGAATTATCAATAATATCTAAAATAATTTGACAACCGTCTTTATTTGGAGTGTCTCATATATATAACCCAACCATATATATATATATATATATATATATATATATATATATATATAGGATTGAATCAAATGAGACCACATTCCTGTGGTAAGACAATGTGAACTAATCATGTCCATTTATTTAATTTTTTCAAAGGCTGAGATTTAATTGATTTTTAAGCATATTTTTTATTTTAATTCGAATAAGGGTAGACTAGCCATTTTCCATATGACTGATTCCTTAATTCACGGTCCCACATGTTTTTGTTTGATAATTTTAATATGCAGTGCATATATGTTAAACATGCAGTATAATAGTGTTAAATATGCAGTAAATATATGTTAAATATACAGTATAATAGTGAGCGTAATTCTCTCTCTATAACTGATTCCTTAATGCACGGTCCCCATATGTTTTTGTTTGATAATTTTAATATGCAGTACAAATATGTTAAATATGCAGTATAATAGTATTAAGTATGCAGTAAATATATGTTAAATATATATTATAATAATGAGTGTGATTCTCTCTCTCTCTCTCTCTCTCTCTCTCTCTAACTGATTCTTTAATTCATGGTCCCCATATGTTAATGAGCGTGATTCTCTCTCTCTCTCTCTCTCTCTCTCTCTCTCTCTCTCTCTCTCTCTCTCTCTCTCTCTCTCTGATTCCTTAATTCATGGTCCCCATATGTTTTTGTTTGACATTTTAATATGCAATATATATATGTTTAACATGCAAAGATATAATAGTGTTAAATATACAAGTAAATATATGTTAAATATACAAAGATAATAATGAGCGCGATTCTCTCTCTATAACTCGATTTCTTAACTCACGGTCCCCACATATTTTTGTTTTGACAATTTTAATATGCGCAATATATATATTAAGCATACAAGATAATAGTGTTAAATATGCAAGAAAATATATGTTAAATATGCGATATAATCATCGCAGAGTACATATACGATCTGCACATGTTAATGAGCGTGATTCTTCCTCTCTCTCTCTCTCTCTCTCTCTCTCTCCACATAACTGATTCCATATTGGACGATCCCCACATGTTTTGATAGACAATTTTACCCTTATTGGGGATTTAATTAATTGGTTAATGTATTTATTATCCTATGTTAATCCTAGTTTTTGATCGGGGATGGTTGAGATCAGTCTAAACTCTCTCACCATAAAATGTGGTCTCATTGGATCCTCCCCATATATATATATATATATATATATATATATATATATATATATATACACACACACATATATATTATGACAGGCTTGGTATGTGGGAATCAGGGGGCATGGAATGGACATTCATTGGTTCAACCCTATTTACATAATTGGTATAGTTTAATAATAAGAGCATTCACCTTAGCAAAGGTCCAAAAGTGAGGAACAAACATTCCTCCTGTCCGACATGGGGTTACCTATCCACAATCATAAAAAATAACTCTAATTTTATTTTTGAGGAAAAAAATCAATAACCCAATAAAAACTGCACCATGAAGATCTACGATTTTTCTCTTTTAGTATCACGATCGCCGGCAGCCTTTCCTCCGCCCTCCGGTCGTCTTTCCTGGCCGCTCCATGGCGGACCCCCCATTGCGGGTTCACGTCCAATTATGATCCACCTTTCAAACCCCCTCACGTTCATCGTACAACCCCTCCATCGGATTTATAGCAGGACACCGATGCTCCTCTCTCCGGTGGATTCCAGGCCGCAGCGACATGCCAACTCTCAATGATGATGATGGGTCCCACATCATCTTCTTCAACGACGATGGTAGCTAGGGTTTCTGCTCCTCAGGTCGCTAGGGTTTTTGGTCCCTAGGTTTTTTCGTCGTCGGTGGCGCGATCTTCCATCAACAACGTCGCCGGAATATCTGCATGCCCACCGGATTGGAGTACTCACGCGTCTGGTCCGTTCAACTGCTACGGATTGACATGGTTTTCAAACCTGCCAACCCCAACTTCGACACCACTCAACCTCCAAGGATTGGTCCCAACGGAATCATACCTCCCTCCTTCATCGTTGACTCACGCTTCTTGCAGCGTTGAGGGGGCCCCTGCCCCTTCTCATGTGCTCCCAGCGGCATATGGGGGGCGTCCCTTTGCCCCCATGGCTGCCACCTTCCATGGGGGTGCCGACCCCTCCATGTGTTTTTATGAGGGGCCGACGACTATCATGCAATCCAGGGACGTCCCTCCCCAGGGGGGTGATGACCCCTGGGCCACCGTCTGTCATCCGCATGGAACCCTGCCCACGGGCCCACATCCTACTTTTGATCCCAGGAACTCCCCTCAGATTGCTGGAATATCTCCGCCAACGACAGCCAATTATGAAACTAACATGCGACATTCGGCTCATATTCCCAATATTCAACCCAATTTGGGACACACTTTCGCTAAAATTGTTACAGGTACTCATCATGTGGATTCTACTATGCAGGCCCCAGGTAATTTTACCCCATTTTCCCAAATGGTTTCTGGTAAATCCCATTCTATCCCTAAACCATTTAGAAAGGGAGATTACTACTCCGTTACAATAAATGAAAACATTTACAAACAACGCCTTGCGGAATTTTCTTATTCTTTAATTGGAAGGGTTATCTTGGGAAAAAGTAACAAGCCATGGGCGACAATGCTATTGCATAAACGCCTATCTGATTTATGGGGTATTAAAAACAATTGGAAATTAATTCCCTTGGGCAAGGGATTTTTTTTGTGTCAAGTTGTTTAATGCGCAGGATTGATCACAAGCTCTACAACGCACCAACTGGTCACTTAACCCGGGGACGATTCGCCTATCTCCATGGGTGCTGGATTTTAACCCTTACAAGGTGCAAACTTCAGTGGCCAGCGTTTGGATTCGCATTTTTGAGCTCAGTTTGGAATACTGGGATCCCAATACCATTCTGGGGATTGCCAGTGCTCTTGGAAACCCCGTACAAATTGATCAGCGCTCGCTAAATGGTTCTCTGGGTCATTTCGTTCGGGTTCTGGTGGATATCAATCTCTCAAAGCCATTGGAGAACCACATCATGGTGGAACGCATTGGTCAGTGCTCCTTCGTGTCAGTTAGTTATGAGAAACTACCAGAGTTTTGTGCAAGGTGTAGCGTTACGGGACATTCGACAGTTTCTTGCCGCCTTAATAACGCGGGTAATTCGGCTCCGGAACGGCGTCCATCTCCTGATCAGGGGTGTTCCCGGGCGCCAGTTTCTTGTACTAACTCAGTGCAGCGAGGCCGCTCCAGGGTACGTAAAGTTTATCGTCATGTGCAGCAATAGTCATTGGGAATACGGGTTCGGCTATGCGTGCAGGATCTCCTGCCTGCGCAATAGTCACTTGCTCTTCGGATATCCACCTTGGTAACACCTTTGCGGCTCTTAGTTCAATCGACTCCCAGGATCAGTAATCCACAGATTTCCAGGCCGATTATCCAAGTAGGGAGTCATCTCCCAAGGCTACTACTTCCAACACCGGCACGGTCTCCGCCATTATGCCTATTATGGTTCAGTATCCTTTTTGGGATAGCTCCTTGGACTCGGCTAAATCTAGAATTCTTTGAAGTGTTACGTCGGGTCCGTCACCCCAGTCCATGACATTACTATCAAACTGGAGCGCCCAGAGCCACATGAAATGGACTTTGCAGCCTCCAAGAGATGGGCAGATTATGCAGATGAGGTCGGTAACTTTCAACAGTCAGACTCTGCAACGCACCACACACCTGTTTTTACCGTGCGATCGACACGGGCGCCACCTCCGCCGCAGTCTCAATGAATTGCATCTTTTGGAATATCTGGGGGATTGGGAACATTGCATCTCGTAATGTTCTTAAGGCTTTATGTCAAAAACATAATCCTTCTATTTTAGCCATTTGCGAACCTAAGGTGGACATCTCATCCATTTCGGATTCTTACTGGAGTAGCTTGGGTCTCAGGTTCGTTGCTCAGAGTGTCCGAGCGAACGGGCGCCTAGATATTTGGGTCCTTTGCGATGCGAGTATTTCAGTCCAAAACCAGGTTTGGTCTTCCTCTCAATGTCTTATTTTGCAAGTTCAATTTGGTTCTATGGTTTTCCATGTTGGCTTTGCTCATGGTTTGTGTGATCATGTTGCTCGTCGTGACCTTTGGTTGGATCTGAGGAATTTGGGTCTTACTGATCTGCTGCTCATTGGGGATTTCAATGCTATGTTGGGACATCATGAGCGCTCTGGCAGTGGTACTTTATCCCAGGCTTCTTGTCAGGACTTCAAGGACTGCTTGGAGGATGCAGGATTATTTGCGGTAACGACTACGGAGAATTCATTTACTTGGTGCTCCCCCCAAATGCCTCTATCTCTCTTTCAGGCTAAGTTGGATCGAGCCCTAGCAACTAGTCAATTTTTATCTTTTTGGCAAGTTGTTATGGGTTTAGTTCTTCCGCGCATTGAATCCGATCACCATCCTATTTTGGTTTCTTGTTCTTCTTCCACTAGCAGGGGTCCATTTCCTTTTCGTTTTCAGTGCATTTGGATTTATCACGATTCTTTCTGTAATATTGTGACTGCCTCTTGGGCGCTCCCATGCGCGTCGTCCAATCCATTGCAACGCGTCATGTGGAAACTCAAGAGGTTTCATCAGACGATTAAGGTTTGGAATAAGGAAGTATTTGGGGATGTTAATCGGCAGGTGGATTATCAGATGGAAAGGGTCCGTCAGATTCAAGCGGATATTGAATCCGAGGGTTTCACTGAGGCACACAGAGATATGGAGTTTGAGACGTAGAGCGCGCTGTCTAGCACGTTGGTTATGCAGTCCGATTTTCTTCGGCAGAAAGCCTGCTCAGCTTGGTTAAAGGATGGGGACCACAACACGGCATTTTTCCATCGCACGTTGCTTCTTGGGAATCATATTATTTCATTCTATACGGACCTTTTCGCAGACACGGGACAAACCAGTTCGGATTATACTTTGGTCGACCAGCTTATCTCCCCTACAGTGAGCACAGTTGATAATGCGCTTTTGACGGCTATTCCTTTGGAGTCCGAGGTTAAAGAGGCGGCGTTTGATATAGGTTTGGATAGTGCTCCGGGCCCATACGGTTTTAGTGGGAGATTCTATCAACACTTTTGGGACGTTGTTTCAGATGAGGTGATGGCATCAGTCCGTTATTTTTTTGTCACGCGGTCCTTTCCGGCGGGATTAAATGCAAGTTTTATGGCACTCATCCCAAAGACTAAGGAGGCTAATGCGGTGGAGGACTTTTGGTCGATCGTGATGAGCAATTTTCTTTTTAAGATTATCACCAAGATTTTGGCGACCCATCTGGGCTCTATCATTTCTTCTTACTTGTATCCTACTCAGTTTGGATTTATTCCGGGCATGCAGATTCACAACTGTATTGCTTTGGTTTGGGAAGGGTTCAATATTTTGCAGGGTCCGAATGATGCCAATATGATTTTAAAAATTGATATCCGCAAGGCATTTGATACGGTTAATTGGGGTTTTCTGATACACATTTTACGTCACTTTGGTTTCTCTGAAGTATTCGTTCACTGGATTGAGATTATTTTGGGTCAGATTTTCAATCCTAACAAATCTAAAGCTTATTTTAGCAGCTGGGTTTCTAATTATGTTCGAGGACGTATTCAGACGATTACAAGGATGCATATGGGTGCTTTCCCTACGGTCTATCTAGGCGCCCCCATCTTCAAGGGTGCACCTAAGGTGGCTAATCTACAACCGGTTTTCAACAAGATTATTTTCAAGTCCAGAAGATGGAAAGGGACTTCTCTGTCTATTGCTGGCCACATTTTTTTGGTGAACTCGGTGATTACCAACTCCTTTGTGCATACGATGATGGTTTACAAGTGGGCTAGAACATTGTTACGACAAATGGAAAAGGCCATGCGTAATTTCATCTGGACTGGTAATGTGAACTCTAAAGGGTCAGTGGTGGTTAACTAGAGTCATTGTTGTATGCCCCGGGCGGAAAGGGGCTTGGGCATCTGCTCCATCGTTGTCGCCAATAATGCTTTCCTCATGAAGATGGGTTGGAAGATTATGACTTCAACCATTCTTCCATTTGGAGAGGGATTTGGCCTGGGATCTCAGGATTCTTGGAGGACTGTCGCTGGATCCCCGGATGCAATTCTGGCATTTTATTCTGGCTTGACAACTGGTTGGGTTACACCATTGCCGATAGGATTGGTATTCCGTAGGAATATAGGCATTTATTTCGGCATCACATTTCGGATTACTTCTATAACGGGACTTGGCACTTCATTTTCTCGTTCATAGAGGCTTATCTGGATATGGTCCAGGATATTTTTAGAGTCCCCATCGCTCTGGCATCGTCGGATACGCGGGCTTGGCTACATTCTGATGATGGGAATATCACTTCGAAGTCGGCTTACACCTATCTGCGCCCTCACTCCCATGTGGTTCAATGGGGTTCCTAGATTTGGTCACCTCACATTCTGGAAAGACATTCGATTGCGGCATGGCGCGCCATCCGCAATTGACTTGCAGTATTGGATGTTCTGCGATCGCAGGGTTCCTCCACAGGCCCCTCGGTTTGCGGTCTTTGTTGTGCTGATGCGGAATCCGTTGACCATTTGTTTGTCTCATGTGTTTTTGCAGGGGCCCTCTGGCAGTGGATTTTTGAATCTTTTGATATCCATTATTTTAGGGCTTATAGCTTCAATGAATTCCTGGTGCGTTTAATGAATTTTCATTTCAGTGAGCAGGTGGCTTTTTTATGGTTGGTTGCAGTGTTATCCGGTATTTAGCTCATATGGTAAATCAGAAATGACTTGACTTTCAATGACAAACATTGGACAGTAGAGGCGGCCATACTACGCCTTCGTGTCATGATTCGGGAGTCTTCCTCCTTAGACCAAGGTTGCATGCATAATGATCAACGGGACCTTTTCATTCTCTGTAGACTTTGTGTTCCGGGGCGCCCAAGACAGGCCCCAAAGGTTGTGCAGGTCACTTGGCAAAAACCTCTACCGGGCTGGATCAAAGTCAACACGGACGGCAGCGCCGTGGGTGCGCCCGGGCATCTCACAGCATCCGGGGTGTTTAGAAACTGCAGAGGCTTCTTTCGTGGCTGCTTTATGGAAAGTTGTGGTTTGGGTTTTGCTTTTGAGGCGGAGCTGATGGCGGCCATGCGGGCAATTCATTACGCTTTCGAGAAGGGTTGGACTCAATTGTGGCTGGAGTCGGACTCGGTTTATGTGGTGGAGTTGCTGCGGAAGAGATCCACGGGGGTTCCTTGGCGTGCTTAAGTGGCGTCACACACTTCACCTTCTGGCGCACATGGATCTCGTTGTTTCACATATTTTTTGGGAAGACAATCGGGTTGCAGACATGCTGAGCAAGAAGACGGAGTACGGCACATGATGGGGCGTCCCGCCCACAGAGCTTGTACACTATCTTACTGATGACTATGTTGGCCGATCCAACTATAGGTTTGTTACTTAGTGCGACACCGCTTCTGGTTTCGTTTCCTATTTTTTGGACGCCTTTCTCTTTCTTGGGGAGTACTCTTTTTCCTTTCAAAGGTTTTTCAGGTTTTACCTTGGGAGGTTTTAACGAGGCCCCAACCATTCAGCCATATGGTCGGCTTGTGACCATTTTGTTCTTGACAGTATTTCCAGGAACCTTTTCGTTTTTGATATTATTTCCAGGCTTATATTTGGTTACCTGATCAGCCTGTGATCAGGACAACTCTATTTTCATTTTTTATAATATTTCGCATTCATTCAAAAAAAACTCTAATTTTATTTTTAATGAAATTATCCTTTTAAAAATGACTAAAAATATGGGATATAATTATCTAAATCTTTGAAAATTAGTGTTGTATATAAAAATATTAATTATTTATATAGTTTACCTATTGTAATTAAATATAAATTATATTCAATATTTTAATAAATGACAGTCAATTCCCATCAAAATTTAAAATTTAAAATTAAAAACTTTGATGTAAAACACTTTTGTTGAATTTTCGGATTATTTTAAATAAAAACTAGTACTCCATAAGTGATGCACGGAATGTATTTTTACAACAGTCATTATTAGCTTTTATTGATTTTTTTAATAAACTGGGAGTACTGGTTGAGGGGAGGAGATAAATTTCAAATAAACTGAAAGATACAGGGTTCGAACCCTGGTTAACACCCTTTATAAAGGGTTCCTGATACCACTTGAGCTACAAGCTAGTGGTATTAGCTTTTATTGATTGCAAAGTATTAAAATTAAATAATTAAAATACAAAAATAAACTAACTTGATCATAAATCATAAAAATAAATAATAGAAAAATAAATTACTATAAATTATGAAACCTCTTTAAAGGCAATTGATATAAATTATAGAAAAATTATATTGATAATATTAAAAATCAAAATATTAATATTAAAATTATTTCTTATAAATAAGAAGAAAACTTCAATACATGAAGCAAAAAATAACAAAGTCGTTACATATTAAATATTTTTTATGAAATTTTTAGAATTAATAAAGATATTAAATCCATTTTATATTCCAATTATGATCATTTAATATATGTATTTTCAATACAATATATAATAAAGTCATTTTGTATTTCAATAATTATGTTTACATTCTAGTATAATCAATACAATTATCAAAGTTGTGGCCCATATAATTAAAATAGCACAAAGAGAAATTAACCCCCAATAAAAAGAATAAACCAAATCCAAATCACATAACTCATGTCTAATGCTTTTTCAATAATTTTTAAATAAAAAATTCCTAAATCTTAAATTTTAAAAAGCAGCAAATACTTTTTGCAGACATTTTAATTTGTTTCATATCATATATCAAACTTTTTACATTATAAATTTTTGCAATGATAATTGTAAAAATAAACATTATCTTATCTAATATGTCTGTACAAAAAAAGAATATTTAGTTTACCTAGAAACCCAAGCATCTTTGTTGCGGATTGCTTGGCGGGAAAAATGCAGGGATTTCCTTTCCTTTTTTTTTTTTTTTTTGTGTGTGTAGACTTTGATGTTTATACACACTAGTGTACAGTTTTTGTGTTTTAATTATAGATGTAGCAAAAAAAAAAATTAATTAATTTGTGATTACTATACGCTCATTAATAACATGGCTTGCAATAAATTAAGAGGAAATTACACAAAATACCTTTCTTTTTGGAAAAACGACAAAAATACGCTCATGTTCCATTTATACCAACCGGTTCACACCAAATACATATTTTATTGTACTTTGTCTTCCTTGTACGTACTTTTTACCTAGGGTTCAAAAATTTCACGCTGGTTCTCTACAACTCCATTTAGTCCCTTATTTTTTGCTTTTTCTCTCTTTGATTGTGGGCACGTTTGTTTCAATTGTTTGGGTTTTCAGTTTTCTATTGTACCCATTTTCTCTCACGTTTTCATTATTAACTTCTCATATTGTAACTTCCTGAAACCGCTGCTTGAAGTTTGTTGTTTCAATGGCGCCTAAGAACTCTCCTTATAAGAGGCTTTTGAGAAGCTCTTCGAAGTTGAAAGCACCACATACTTTGAAAAAGAGAAAACTTCAAAAGCTTGTTGCTGGTAAAATGAGCTCGAAGAAGAAGAAAGTCGAAAAAGTTGTTGATGATGAAATAGTTTCAGAGGTTAAATCGCCTTCTAAAGCTGTAAAATCCAATGTTGGTGTCAAAGCTTTGAAAAACAAGACTATTTCTTTTGCAGAATCTGATGTTGCTGAGGTATGATTTTTCTGTGTTATTTTGTTTTTTTGTGATTTGAAGTTTTTTGGTTGTTTCGATGTTGTTTCGAAGTTGTTTCTTTTATGTTTCTTTTGTTGTTTTTTGTATTTTAGTTGAAGTGATTGTTGATTCCGTGTTTCTATTTTGTTTCTGTTTTGTTTCTTTGTTGTTTCTAGGGTTTCAAGTATGTTATTGATTCAGAGGACTGAAATACTGCTTAGAGTACATACTGGGTTCTCTTTTGATGTTATAAATAATTTGAAGAACTATTTAAATGTATACAAAAGAGCTTCTAAAGAAGTTCGGCATTGAAGAATGAAGAACCGTCTCTACCCCAATGGCAACAAACGTCAAGATTGACAAAGATGAAAAAGACAAGTCAGTTGATGAATCCAAATATCTAGGTATGATTGGTAGTTTGCTTTATTTAACCGCAAGTAGACCGGATATTCTTCATGCCGTATGCTTATGTGCTCATTTTCAAAGCAATCCCAAAGAATCTCATATGAGTGCCATTAAAAAGATTTTTCGATATTTGAAAGGCACTATTCAATATGGTTTATTTTATCCAAAGAATGAAAATTTTTCTCTTAAAGGTTATAGTGATTCGGATTATGCGGGAAATATTGATGATCGTAAAAGTACTTCCGGATCATGTCAATTTTTAGCGATTGCCTAGTTTCTTGGTTTTCAAAGAAATAAATATGTGTTTCACTTTCAACGGCCGAAGCCGAATATATTTCCGCAACCTTTTGTTGTACTCAATTGCTTTGGATGAAACAAACTTTAGCGGATTATAAATGCTCCTTTGAAAATATTTCTATCTTTTGTGATAACATATCCGCTATAAATATTACTCAAAATCCGGTTCATCATAACCGTACTAAACATATTGAGATTCGACATCATTTTCTAAGGGATTGTGTTTCAAAACGAAAAATTGAGATATCTTTTGTTCCATCTAGAGATCAATTGGAGGATATCTTTACAAAACCGCTATTTTCAAGACTTTTGCCTCAATACGAGCTCGGTTAGGCATAATGCATATTGAATGAGGTCTATGTTTGCAATTTGCATGTTTTTAAAATTTAGGGGTGAAAAATTGGATTTTTGGTGCAAAATTCGGACAGAAACTGAACAGGTATTCAGGTACCGGTCGCCATAGAGGTCGACCGGTCGACATGTTGCAAGCACCGGTCGCCCTACACGTCGACCGGTCGCCTAGCCCATTTCAAGAATAAAATTGCTTATGTCTGTCTTTTCGTTATTTTTTGATCTTTTTCTTCCAAAATCGAACCCCTTTGCAATTTTCACACACAATTCACTCAAAATGATTTTCTTCTTATAAAATCTATATTTTTGAGTTTATGTAACTTATATTTCATCATTATTATCCGACTTCTCCGATTAATTGGTAAGAATTTCTCCTTTTAATCTCAATTAGGTTGAACCCTTGAGAATGTGCTCATATCTTGCTATTTTGATGAAATTTGTGTATTAGTGTGTTGTATATGATGATTATTGATGGATGATTGTTGTAATATTGTAATTGGTGATGAAAGTTGTTGGCTTAAATGAAATACAAATGCGTTATATATCTCTTGTTTTATTCGACTCATGTCAAGTGTTCGACAAAATGTTTCTATGAAAAATTCATCACATACATGATTCTCTTGATTTGAAAAGTCTTATAAGTTTATAGAGACCATGTTTTATCAATCAAATGAGCTTTTGCAAACAAATGATCAATTTTTCCCTTTTATTTGAAATTTAAGCTTCAATGTTCAAAATGCTCGATAAATCGATTAAATTGCACACTTTGATATGATTGTATGATGTTTTTATATTGCTAACATTCTTTTTGATGATTCCAAAGGGGGAGAAACAGGAAAAACGCTCATATGCTCAAATAAGCTCGCAAGAAAAGCTATAAGCTAGGGCTCTTAAAAGCCAAAAGTTGTGAATGATACTTAGTCCATTTGATGTATTATGGACTTTTATGCTTGACTAATGTTGTCTTTGTGACAGGGGGAGCTTCTAAGCTCATGATATTCTAGTTTTTAGCTTGTAGTTGTTTGCTTCCACTTATTTTTTATTATGGATGTTGATAGGGGGAGCTTGTGCAAAATGTTTTTGGAAAGTCTCTGCTCCTATCCTTGTGTTTTTACTTATGATAAATGTTGCTTGTAATGTATTGATATTTTAGACTGGAAAAATGTGTTTTGTTTTAAAATCGATCTCCTAAAATTATTTTGGTTTGTAATAATCAAAAAGGGGGAGTTTGTTAGATAAATATTTTTATCAAGATTTTGATGATTTTGTTTAAATGAGTTTTTACACCAAAACAATGTTTATAAATGTTGTCCAAATATTCCCAAATGATTTAAAATATTTTTACAAATTTTTGGAGTATTGTTTGAAGATTATTTTTGACAAAAAATTTGACAATACTTCTGTTTTGAGGCCAACAGGTCGCCCTATAGGGCATCCCGTACCTGGGAATGATTTTGAAATAGAAACAAAAAGTTTGAAAAGTTCCAGGAGGTCGACCGGTGGAGCAAACGGTCGACCGGTACCTGAAAGAAGGAAAACTGAGAACAGAACACCCTGCACTTGAAAAAGAAGGGAGGCCAACCGGTCCACCATGAGGCCGACCGGTCGGACCCCATAGCGACCGGTCGGACCCCCCGGACCGGTCGCCCTCCCCTCCATCTTGTGTCTGAATCTCACGATCTACTTTTTAACGTTCAAAATTTATACATAGCGACCGGTCGCGCTATATGTTTTTGACAGCAGATTCAAACCGTTGGAAATCCATTATCAGCAAGATTTACTTAATCAATTTTGTACATTATTTCTACATCTTGTGATCTTTTTCTTGTACACAAATGTGAAGAAGGAGGAGCCTATGCTTGTGAAGACTTTCCTATAAATAGAGGATTATTTTGAAGACATAAGAAATAACACACATGCATACAATACAACAAGATATCTGCAAAATTCCCATAGCTTTCATTTATACATTCTTGTTGTAATAGCCTAAGTTCTTGCACTCGCACAATCTTGAGGTCTAGGCTTTTTATTCTTGATTACACTTGCACTCAAAGTTTGTATACTTCATTTATTAAGTTGTAATCTTGAATTTTTCTATCATTCAAAACAAGATATCCTTGTTAGTGTTCTTGTGGTAAGAATACACTTGGTTAATCTTAGGTGTTGAAGAGTGTGGTACTCTTCATAGGTGTTGAAGGAAGATTGTGGTAATCTCCTTGAAGGTGATGTAAGAAGATTGTGGTAATCTTCAAAGGTGGTGTTGTATTAATTGTGGTAATTAATAAAATCCATCCCGGAGATACTGGGGTGGTAGAGGATTAGGCCCTAGGTGGATTGAACCTCTATAAATCGACGAGTGTTGTTTATTTTCCGCACTTACATTCTTGTCATTTATTTGTTCATTCGAAAAAGAGGGCGATTTGCGAAAAATCGGCATAATCTATTCACCCCCCTCTAGATTATCGTAGCCACTTGGAGTAATAAGTGGTATCAAAGCCAAACTCTTTCGCTAGCTCATTCCGAGTAAAGAGGAAAGATCCATGGCTACGAACAAAGCTTATCTCACCACCGGCGCCTTCACCAACAAGCCACCACTATTCGACGCCAACAACTACGCATTTTGGAAAGACTCTATGGAGTGCTTTCTACAAGGGTACGGATTTGATATTTGGAATGTGGTCATTGAAGGAGTTTATCAACCAACCAAGAAATTGGAGGACGTCACCTCGGCTCCCAAAACTTTCAAGGAGTTCGATGAAAATGACAAGAAGGCTTTCTCTCTAAATGGTAAGGCCTTAAATATTTTACATTTCTCTCTTACCGCCACCGAGTATAATCGTATAAGAGGCATAAGGTCGGCACATGAAGTATGGGAAAAATTAGAAACAATCTATGAGGGCACAAAGAAAGTGAAGCAAGCAAGAAAAACAATGCTTGTGAAAGACTTTGAAAATTTCAATATGCATGATGGTGAAAGCATATAAAAAATGGTGGAAAAGCTTGACAACATTGTCAATCCTCTTGTGGCTCTTGGGAAGATCATCTCCGAAGAAGACAAGGTGACCAAGGTATTGAACGCTCTTCCCGGCTAATGGTCCGAAAAAGTGACGGCTATCACGGAAGCACAAAATCTCAAAACACTCAAGTTCGATGAGCTTATCGGGAACCTCCTCATTTACGAAGTCTATCTCAAGGAAAGGAAAAATTCCAAATCATCCAACACTCAATCGGGTACGCATAATATTCCTAAAGGTCTAGCATCTTCTTCGAATAATTCATATTATGATAATGATGAGGATGATGAAGAGATGGCCGCACTTGTCCGTAAATTTGCAAAATTTGTGAATAAAAATAAGGCAAAAAAACCGAGAGATAACTCGTGTTTTAAATGCGCAAAATCCGGGCATGTCATAGCCGATTGCCCAAAACTCGAGGAGGAGGAACAAAAGAAGAAAACGTCTTTTCCCAAAAAGAAGGCTTTAAATTTGGATGTCAAGACTTGGGATGAACTTCTTGCCACAACCGATGAGGAAGGAGAATCCGAACATGGTCTTATGGCCATAGACGACAAAAATAACAAGGTACGCTCTAATGCTTCATCTTCTTCTTTAGTTGATGAATTACAATGTGATTTTGATGAATTACAAAATGAGTTTCAAAATTTGATTGTTAAATACAAAACTTTAAAAAAGGAGCATAAAGAGCTTAAATTAGAAAATGATAAATTTTTTACTTCTTATGAATCTCTTGATAAAGCTCATGTTATTACTCTTACTAAAGTCCGTACTCTTGAAACCGAAAAACAAACGCTCACAAATGATCTTGAATGTTTGAAAAAGGATGTGCATCATTTTAACTTAAGTACGGATAAGGTTACAAAAATTTTAGATGCACAAAGAGGTGAGCATTCTAAATTAGGACTTGGCTATAAACCTTTTCAACCTTTTTCAAAGAAAAATGACCAAGGTCCGACTTTTGTACGTGATAGTAGTGCCCACAATCTTATTTGCTTTTATTGTGGTAAAGTTGGTCATTATGTTAGTCATTGTAAATTGAAGAACAATTTTAGCTATGTTTGGAGACCCAAAGGTCTCAAGGCTAACCCCCATGGACCACAAAACTATAGGATACCTAAAGATAATTCTTTTGTAGGTTATAGGGGCTATAACAACCATGGAGGATTCAAAATGGCTCGTGGACAGCGGATGTTCACGCCATATGACCGGAAAGAAAGAACTTTTTACCAACATCAAGCTCCAAGAAGAGGGTATGGTCATGTTCGGCAATAGCAAAGGAAGAATTCTTGGAAATGGAGAAATTGGTAACTCTTCTTTCTCTCTTAGTAATGTTCTTTTAGTAGAAGGGCTTAAGTTTAATTTGATAAGTGTTAGCCAACTTTGTGATTCAAATTATAATGTTGTTTTCAATAAAGAAAAAAATGCCTTATTTCCAAAAATGATAAAATTATTTGTGAAGCAAATAGAAAAGGCAATCTTTACAAAATTTGTACAAGTGATTTGGTTAGTCAAAATGTTTCTTGTCTTGTCGCCAATAATGATTTAACTAGTTTATGGCATAGGCGACTTGGACATGTTGGAAACAAAAATTTGCAAAATATTTAGGAAAACCAACATGTAAAAAGACTACCCAAATTGAATTTTGAAAATCTTGGCTTATGTGACACTTGTCAAAAGAACAGATTAGTTAAGAGTAGTTTTAAGCCCAAAAATGAAATTTCCACAACCAAGCCTCAACAACTTCTTCATTTAGATTTGTATGGGGATATTGGTACGACAAGTCTAAGTGGAAAACATTACAGTTTTGTTATAGTCGATGATTTTTCTAGATATACTTGGGCTCTTTTTCTTGCAAATAAAAGCGATGTCGTTAATGAGTTTGTTAAGTTGTGTAGACTTATTGAAAATGAAAAAGAAGATACCATAAAGTCTATTAGAAGTTATCGAGGTGGAGAATTTGACAGAGAATTTAGAGTCTTTTGTGAAACCAAGGGATATGGTCATAATTTTTCGGCTCCAAGGACACCTTAACAAAATGGAGTAGCCAAAAGGAAGAATCGGACACTTCAAGAAATGAGTCAGTCTATGCTCAATGAATTTTCACTTCCAAAATATTTTTGGGCCGAAGCCGTAAGTACCGCTTGCTATGTCATTAATCGAGTTTACATTCGTCCTAAAATGAATAAAACTCCATATGAGCTTTGGAAAGGAAGAACTCCAAATATTAGTTACTTCAAAATATTTGGATGTAAATGCTTTATTTTGAATACAAAGGATCAATTAGACAAACTTGATCCTAAGGCCGATGAAAGAATATATATGGGGTATTCAACCAAGAGCAAAGCATATCAGGTTTACAATAAGACTAGCATGGTTGTTGAAGAATCCATTCATGTAAAATTCAATGAAGCCTCGGGTGTTGAGATGATACCCAATGATGAAAGTGATGAAGAGGATACTATTGAACCCATTGTTCAAAATGATGCTCAAAATGATCAACCTTCTACCTCAAATGATCAACCATCTACTTCAAATGTTCCTCAAGAAGACAAAGGTGATACTTTGGATCTTCCCATGGCATTAAAATTTAAAGGAGATCACCCAAAAGATCTTATTATTGGTGATCCCCTTGATAAAGTGATGACCCAAAGAAAATTTGCCGAGAAAGCTCTTATATCTCAAAAAGAGCCTAAAAATGCTAAGGAGGCTATTGAAGATGAAGATTGGTTCCTAGAAATGCAAGAGGAGTTGAATCAATTTGAAAGGAATGATGTATGGGAATTAGTACCTTGTCCTCCATCTCAAACAATTATTGGTACAAAATGGGTATTTCGGAACAAGCTCGATGACCAAGGCAATATTATTCGAAACAAAGCAAGGTTAGTAGCTCAAAGTTATTGTCAAGAAGAAGGTATTGATTATGATGAAACATTTGCACCCGTAGCACGTTTAGAAGCTATTCGTATTTTACTTGCCTATTCTTGTTTCAAAAATTTCAAGCTTTACCCAATGGATGTTAAATCTGCATTTTTAAATGATTTTATTAAAGAAGAAGTCTATATAAAACAACCTCTGGGGTTTGAGAATTTTTCTAGACCTAATGATGTTTATAAACTTAAAAAGGCATTGTATGGTTTAAAACAAGCACCCCGTGCATGGTATGATAGACTTAGCTCTTTTCTTTTGCAAAAGGTAAAGTTGATACTACTCTCTTTGTGTTTGAAAAAGGGCAAGATTGTTTACTTGTGCAAATTTATGTTGATGGTATTATTTTTGGTGCCACTAATGAATCTTTGTGCAAGAAATTTTCTAAGTTAATGCAATGTGAATTTGAAATGAGCATGATGGGGGAGCTCAATTTCTTACTTGGACTTCAAATTAAGCAATGCCAAGAAGGTATTTACATTTCACAATCAAAGTATACAAAAGAGCTTCTAAAGAAGTTCGGCATTGAAGAAGGAAGAACCGTCTCTACCCCAATGGCAACAAACGTCAAGATTGACAAAGATGAAAAAGACAAGTCGGTTGATGAATCCAAATATCGAGGTATGATTGATAGTTTGCTTTATTTAACCGCAAGTAGACCGGATATTCTTCATGCCGTATGCTTATGTGCTCATTTTCAAAGCAATCCCAAAGAATCTCATATGAGTGCCATTAAAAGGATTTTTCGATATTTGAAAGGCACTATTCAATATGGTTTATTTTATTCAAAGAATGAAAATTTTTCTCTTAAAGGTTATAGTGATTCGGATTATGCGGGAAATATTGATGATCGTAAAAGTACTTCCAGATCATGTCAATTTTTAGGCGATTGCCTAGTTTCTTGGTTTTCAAAGAAACAAATATGTGTTTCACTTTCAACGGCCGAAACCGAATATATTTCTGCAGCCTTTTGTTGTACTCAATTGCTTTGGATGAAACAAACTTTAGCGGATTATAAATGCTCCTTTGAAAATATTTCTATCTTTTGTGATAACATATTGAGTCATTCCTAAAAGGTTGGAGCTGACTCAAGTCAAAGGGGTAATGTCAGCTGTCAAGTCAAATTGACTGATATTAATCTGTTCCACAGAAGTCAAGGATATTACTTAAATTAGTAATATGTCCATGCTGCCATGTCTAAAAGTGCTCGTCCCAGAAGCATCAAAAGGAATAAACCAATGGGAAGCACTGACCTTGTGTTAGGTCCCGAAAAGCTGCAAACAACATTTAATATGAGCAAATGTCACCATCACAAGCTGCAGGTCAAGAAAAGACAAGCCAACGAACAAGAAATGTTATTTGAAAATAGCCTATCTCTTCAACGGGCAAATTTTCAAATAAGCATTATAAAAGGCTTATGAAGCAAATGAGAAAAGATTACCATTCTAACAAGCAATTCAAGCAAGCAAACTTGCAAAAATATTCTCAAGCTTTATAAGATATTCCTCAAGCCTAAAATCGATGGAACTCAATCCAACACATTCAGTGAAGGAAAGAATACTTCATCAAGTTGAAGAGGAAACAGTTTAAAGAACTTAAGGGGTCTACTCTCCAAGGTTGAAGGAGCTGTAGTAAAGTTCAAGGTCGAACCTAAAGATTTGAGCTCGTTGGAAGGCTGTGTGATCAAGTCCAAGGGTTCGAAGGGAGCTGAAGTAGCAACGGAGCTGTCTTGTGAAGAAGCTGAGTCCCAGGAGCAGCCAACTGTGTGATCAAGGCTGTCTCGGACTGAGAACTACTTTGTAACTAGATCTGTTACTTGGTGGATTCCTCCAGGAGTTGGAGAAGAGTGGATTAGAGGAATTACCCCATCCTCGAACCAATATAAAATTTGCTTGTGTCATTTTACTTATAGCACTTTAATTTCCTGCTTATTTGATATCAGCTGTTTAAGTTTATATTGATAAACCTAGCTGATAATAACATTGCTAGAAACAAGTGTTAAAAACAAGTTTAAAAACATCAAGGGTGTTAATTCTTCCGCTGAACAAAACCAAATCAACTGAAAAGTTAAAGTTAGCTAACCCAACTAAGTTATACTATCAACAACTCAGTCGAGTCTGTTGAGTGGGTAACTTTGCTAAAGTAAGCCAATTTAGCTGTCTCCCAAGAACTTAGCTGATTTGAGTTAACTCTGTTAAAATACTTTAAAAGGACTAAATTCGAAAATTTGGTAAGGTTTATTTAACCCCCCATTTCTAAACTTTACAACACACCCCTTGGGACCTACAAGTGGTATCAGAGTGGTTGGTTCATTGAGCCTTCTGCACTGGTTACTGAACTACATCTCAGTCTTTTTCAAAAGATATAACACTTGTGTTTTCAAAGCTTTTATTTCAAAAGCAAAGTTATTATCATGGAGGCAAATCGAATTTGTATTCCCATGTTCACTGTGGAAGAGTTTGTTGATTGGAAAATTCGCATGCAGGCTCACCTATCAGCATTACACGATGAAATGTGGCTAGTGATAGAACATGGGCCACTGCAAATATTAAAAGTCAATACTGTTGTAAGAAGAGCACCTCGAGGTGAAGGAGAAGATGCTGCAGCAGAGCCTAAACCTGCCAGGGTTGAGAAACCACGATGTGAATGGACAAATGAGGATAGAAAGAGATACAATCTTGACGATGTTGCCAAGGACATCCTCTACAAAACTTTGGACAAAGCTATGTTCAATAAAGTCAAATCATGCAAACCATCGAGAAAAATCTGGGATAAGCTAAACTTGATTTGTGAAGGATTTGAACAGATCAAACAGAATAAACTAACATTGCGCTTCAAAAATTTGAAAATTTTAAAATAATTGCGGTGTGAGAGTCCTGATCAACTGGATGCCAGATTCACAGATATTACAAATGAGCTTTCAGCTCTTGGGAAGGAGTACACTCAAAAGGAGATGTGCATGAAAATATTAAGAGCCCTCCCAGCTGAGTGGGAAATAAAAGTCATGGCCTTGAGACACTCCATGGACCTCTCCAAAACATCAAATCATGAGCTATTCTCAGATCTCAAAGCTTATGAGTTTGAGCAGAGAAGAAAAGAGCAAAATGAGACATCCGTGCCCAAGACAATTTGCATCACTGTTAGCCGATGATAGAAAGAAAGCCGAGCCAAAAGAAACAATAGACCAGGAGGAAATTGCTCTCATGGTAAAAATGTTCAACAAGTTTCTCAATAAGAACTATAAAAGACAGGCCACCCAAGAGAGCTGAACATCAAAGAGCTGACTATGAGAGAGCTGATAATCAGAGAGGTGAGAGAGCTTATATGCATAGAGCCGAAAACATGTGTTGGAACCGCAGACAACCAGACACTTTGTCGTTGACTTTTCCTACCCACCACAATAAATACAAAAATGAAGAGGATAGAAGAGTCTTGAGAAAAGAAGACAAGAAAAGAAGAAAGCCATATATTGTCTGTTGAGATCTGAACCAAACCAAGTGCAATGAACCAAAGACTCGGACAATAGTGAAGCAGACTACTCAAGTGACACGGAAGAAGAGGCATGGATCTGCCTCATGGCCAAAGAACAAGATCAAGAAGATGAGGTACACTCTAACTCATCTCATTTTGATTCAAGTGACAGTGATAGTGACACAAACACTTCCTCACCCACTGATCTTTATGATTCATTAGGCAAAATGATGAAAGTTTTTGAGCACATTAAAACCTCACACACACTTTTAATGAGGAAAACAACCAGCTAAAATGCCAAAACTCATAGCTGACTAAGGAGCTGAGTACTATAAGTAAAATAGCGGATGAGAATACAAAGCTGAAGGCTGAAAATACCAAGATCCAAGCAGAGTTAGCTGCTACTGAAAAGAGAGAAAATGATCTCAAAAATGTGATTGCCTCATTTACAAAGGCATCCGAATCATTGGATGAACTAATAAGGAGTCAAAAAGAGTGTGGAGACAAAACAGGCATATGATTCACTTCCTTTATATATGATAAAACTCCTAGAGTGATTTTGGAGAAAGGATCCTCAAGTAATGAGGGAGTCCAAACACCCAAAACACCATATGTTGCTCCAACACCCACACTAAAACACAATCACAATCATACTGGCCTTGGATATAAGGGGAAAGGAAAGAAGCCAGTAGAGTATGCTGAAAGGACACCTGAAAAGAAATTTGGAAAAGTCCATTAGCAAACTCCAAACAGAAAATACTCTGTGAAAGCTAAACAGAGCTGCCAAAACCCCCAGAGATTTCAACAAAGAAACACATATGATGGGAATGGTAGAAACAATCCAAACCAAGTTGATTGGAACAACCAAGTGAAATATCAGCAAAGACCTATGGGATATACAAGCCAAAATGGCAAAGACCTCCACCTCAACAAAGGTCATTTCCAAGGCAAAAGAGCTATTATCAGCACACTTATGCAATCAGACACAAAACCCATCAAGCACAAAAATTCCCTTATTACCCCAAGAAAGCAAATGCTCAAACGAACACACAGGCATACAGACAAAAGAGACAACTGTATGATCCTAAAACCCCAAGCAATTTGCTAATGTGCACTATGATTATGGAACTGATAGATGGCAACCTCTTAGAGTCAGATCATCTGGCTATATGTTGGTTGGTGCATCTTGTAGCACTAACCCTCAGGACCCAGGAAAGTATGGGTACCTAAACATTAATTTCCTCGATTACAGGTTCAAGAAACAACTGAGTGCCAAGGAACCTGGTACATGGATAGTGGTTGTTCTAGACATATGACAGTAAACAAGAAAAATCTGTCAAAGTTCAAGGAAATCAAAGGTGCAAAAGTCATATTTGGAGGAAATGAAGCTCTAGGGGAAATCAAAGGAACAAGGTCCATAAAGGAAAATGGACTGGAGATCACAGATGTTGCATATGTTGAAGGTCTCAATTTCAATCTACTAAGCATCAGCCAACTCTGTGACAAAGGTTATAATGTGGGATTCAACATGGGAGTTTGTCAAATCAAAGATGTTGAATCAAATGAAATTGTGCTACAAGGAACAAGGCAGAAAACATGTATGTAGTTGATTGGTCAACTGCTACACCAAGCACATGTCTGCTAGCAAAGAGTACATCCGAATCAAGTTGGTTGTGGCACAAGAAGCTGAGTTACCTGAACTTCAAGACAATCAACAAGCTTGGAAGGAGTCATCTTATGGAAGGATTGCCTGACTCAGTGTACAAGAAAAAAAGCATTTATGATGCATGCCAGTTGGGAAAGCAAATCGAGTCATCCTTCAAGGATAAGCCAAGTCCTTCTTCAACAAGGATACTCATCTGTTGCATGTGGACTTATTTGGTCCTGTTGAGCCAGCTAGCATCAGTGGAAAGAAATACACCTTAGTGGTGGTGGATGATTACTCAAGATATACATGGACAATATTCATGTGTAAAAAGAAGGAAACACTGTAGAAATTGCCTCAGCTGATGAGAAAAGTTCAAAATGAGAAGAGTCAAACCATTATAAGGATAAGATCTGACAGGGGAACTGTGTTTGTTAATGGGATTATAACTCAGTATTGTGTTGAAAATGGTATTGCTCATGAGTTGTCAGCTGCTAGAATTCCACAACAGAATGGAGTAACTGAAAGAAGAAAAAGAACTCTCAAGGAAGCTGCTAGGACAATGTTAGTGAAGCTGGATTGCCTAAGAGATTTTGGGCTGAAGCCATAAACACTACATGTTATACTCAGAATAGATGCATGATCAATATGCAATTAACCAAGACTCCCTATTTTGGCTATTTGTGAGCCTAAGGTGGACATTTCCTCGATATCGACTTCCTATTGGAGTAGTCTGGGTTTGAGTTTCGTGACTCAAAACTTTTGTTCTAATGGTCGGGCTGATATTTGGGTTTTTTGTGATCCTGGCATCTCTATTTTACAACAGGTTTGGACTTCTTCTCAGTGTCTCGTTCTTCAGGTGCAGTTGGGTTTTCTGATATTTCATATTGGCTTCGTTCATGGTTTATGTAATCATATTGCCCGACGAACGCTTTGGTTGGATTTGAGAAATTTGGGTCTTGATAATTTACTGCTTATTGGGGATTTTAATGCCTTTTTGGGTCATCACGAACGATTGGGTAGTGGCACTTTATCCCAGGCTTCTTGTCAGGACTTAAGAGACTTTTTGGAGGATGCGGGATTGTTTTCTGTGTCGACTATGGGGAACTCGTTCACATGGTGTTCTCCCCCCGTACGCCCATATCCCTTCTTCAGGCTAAATTGGATCAATCCCTAGCAACGTGTCGATTTTTCTCTCTTTGGCAAGTGGTCAAAGGTTTGGTTCTTCCTCGCATTGGCTCGGATCACCATCCCATTTTGGTTTCTTGTTCATCATCTATTAGCAGGGGTCCGGTTCCATTTTGTTTCCAGCGTATGTGGGTTTATCACGATTCATTTCGGGATATTGTAACTTCTTCTTGGGCCCATCCGTGATCATCACCCAATCCACTGTTGTGCGTCATGTGAAAGCTTAAAAGGTTGCGACAGACTATTAAGGTTTGGAATAAAGATGTCTTTGGGGATGTTAATCGTAAGGTGGATAGTCAGATGGAGAAAGTCCATCATATCCAGTCGGATATTTAGACTTTGGGTTTCTCTGATGCCCGTCGTGATTTGGAATTTGAAGCCCAAAATGTTTTGTCCCGCACTTTGTTATTACATTCTGAATTCCTGAAGTAGAAGGCTCGTTCGACTTGGCTTAAGGATGGGGATCATAATACAACATTTTTTCATCGAAGTTGTCAGATTCGGGGTAGCCTTTCGGGTATTCAGGGTTCGATGATTAATGGTAATTATTCGGACGATCCTATTGTTTTTGGGCATCATATTACCTCCTTCTATAAGGAGCTTTTCTCGGACTCAGGGGCACTATTACGGATTATTCTATGGTTGATCAGGTCATCTCTCGATGGTGGGGGTAGTGGATAATGCGCTTCTAACGGCTGTTTCTTTGGACATAGAGATTCGGGAAGCAAGTGTTTGATATGGGATCGATGCTCTCTCTAGACCGGACGGTTTCACCGGGACTTTTTATCGCCATCGCTGGGATATTCTGTCATGCAGAGAGGTGATCGTAGCGATTCGATTTTTCTTCACTAGCTCGACCCTCCCTTCAGGGTTGAATGCTAGTTTTATGGCTCTCATTCCGAAGACAAAGGATGATAACTCTATTGACAACTTTCGTCCGATTATTATGAGTAATTTTCTTTTCAAGATTATTACTAAGATTTTGGCTACTCGTTTGGGTACTATCATCGCTGCTTATTTGTCGCCCACGCAGTTTGGATTCATCCTGGGCAGGCAGATTCACGATTGTATAGTTATGGTCTCTGAGGGCTTCAACGTCTTGCATGGCTGAATGATGATAATATGATTTTGAAGATTGATATCCGCAAGGCATTTGACACGTTAAAGTGGGGCTTTTTACTTCACGTTCTGCACTGGTTTGGTTTTACGGAGATTTTCAGGTTTTACGGAGATTTTCATTCATTGGATTGACGTTATTCTTTAGTCTTCAATTTTACTGAATGGGACGCCTGTGGGTTACTTCTCTTGTTTTAAAGGTGTTAGACAGGGTGACCCTCTATCTCCTTTGCTCTTTTGCATCGCGGAGGAGGTCCTGAGCAAACTTATTGAGACCGCGGCCACTCAGAATCAGTTAGGGCCGTTCATTGCGCCTAGACATGTTATTTTCCCATCTTCCATTCTTTACGCTGATGACATTGTTATTATGTGTGGGGCTTCTTCAGCTAATGCCCGTATCCTGCTCCAAATCCTCACCTTATATACTGATATCTCGGGTTAGGCTTTCAACCTTCAGAAATCTAATGTTTACTTCGGCTCCTGGGTCTCGAATCATGTGCATGGGCGGGTTCAGACCATCATGGGTATCCAGTTAGGGGCCTTCCCTACAGTTTATTTAGGAGCGCCGATATTTAAAAGTGCCCCTAAAGCTGCATATTTACAGCCTGTCTTTGATAAAGTGATTCTAAAATTTAGAAGATGGAAAGGGACCTCTTTATCTCTTGCTGGTCGAGTATCCTAGTTAATTCAGTGATTACCAGTTCGTTTGTGCACACGATGATGGTTTACAAATGGCCTAGATCTTTGCTCAAGTAAATGGAAAAGGCCATGCGTAATTTTATTTGGACTGGAGATTTTAACTCTAAGGGTTCGGTGGTGGTCAATTGGAATCGAAATTGCACGCCTCGGGCTGAAGTGGGCTTGGGCGTGAGATCCATTATTGCGCCTAACACTGCCTTCCTGATGAAGCTGGGTTGGAAAGTTATGAATTCCGATTTTGTGATTTTCAAAACTCTCAGGAAATGGTATTTGACATCGGACGGTTCGATCTATAGGTCGTTCATCCCTTCTTCTATTTGGAACGAGATTAGGCCTTGCATTACGAATTGCTTGGATGATTCTCGTTGGATCCCTGGGGGTAATTCCGAGGTTTTATTCTGGCTTGACAAACTGGTTGGGTTACCCAATTGCAGACATAATTGGTATTCCACATGAGTACAAATATTTAGTTGGACATTGCATTTCGGAGTACTTCTATGATGAGTCCTGGCATTTCACCTTCGCATTTGTTGAACTTACTTGGATCTGGTCCGGGACATTGTTCGTGTCCCCATCGCTCCTTCCTCACAGGACAAGCGGGTGTGGTTGAACTCTGATGATGGGAATGTTACATCGAAAGCGTCATATTCTCATATTCATCCCCATTCCACGGCGGTCCAATGGGGTTCTTGGATAACATTCTGGAACATCGATCGGTTGTGGCGTGGCATGCCATCCACAATCGGCTGGCAGTCTTTGACTTATTGCGTCCTAGGGGAGTTTCATCGCCCCTGGCGATGCAGGTCTTTGTTGTGCCTCCGTTGAATCGGTTGACCATTTGTTTGTCTCTTGCGTCTTTGTAGGGGTTCTTTGGCATTGGATTTTTGGTTCATTCGACGTTCACCTCTTTACGGCTTATAGCTTTAATGAATTTCTGGTGCGTTTAACGAATTTTTGTTTTAGTGAGCATGTTGCTTTCTTATGGCGTGTGGCTGTTTTGTCCTGCATCTGCCTTATTTGGCATATCCGGAATGAGTTGGTTTTTAATAACAAACTTTGCACGGTGGACGCGGCAATCCTCCATCTTCGTGTTCTTATCGTCAAATTCGCTTCCTTAGATCGAGGCTGCATGAACAATGATCAACAAGACCTTTTCATCCTTCGTAAACTGCATGTTCCGGGGTGGGCTAGGCAATCCCCGAAGATTGTGGAAGTTAATTGGCAGAAACCCCTTCCGGGTTGGATCAAGGAGAATACGGATGGTAGTGCATCGGGGGCACCGGGAAGTCTTGCAACCTCTGGCATCTTCCAGAATTGCAGAGGTTTCTTTCGGGGTTGTTTTGTGTGAGCGTTGTAGCACGGGCTATACGTCCGAGCCGAGTTAGTGCCAAATAATGTGGGCCATTCATTATGCATTCGCTAAGGGCTGGACGCAACTTTGGCTTGAGTCGGATTCTGCTTATGTGGTGAACTTGCTCCATAAGAGATCCGTTGAGGTTCCCTGGCGGGATCTTAGCAAGTGGCGTTACACTCTTCATCTGCTTTCACAAATGGAACCGTGGTCTCACATATTTATCGGGAAGGCAATCGAGTGGCCTACATTCTGAGTAAAAGGTCGGACTCTGGGACTTGGTGGGGCATCCCACATGTGGATATTGTGCAGTTCCTCATGGAAGACTATGTTGGTCAGTCGAATTATAGGTTTGTTACCTAATGCGTCCGGACTTCTCTTGCTGTATTTTTGGACGCCTAGTTTTCTTTTATGGGGGTACTTTTTTTCCTGCCAAGGGTTTTTCCCACAAGGGTGGGTTTTACCTCTGGAGGTTTTAACGAGGCCCCAACCATTCAGCCATTTGGTCGGCTTGTGACCATTTCGATTTACGTTAAACTTGTTTTTAGGCTTATTTCTTTGGTTACTCGATCACTGCGTGATCGATCACTCTTTTTTTTCATTTTTTTTATATTTTTAAATTCATTAAAAAAATTAACCAAGAATTTCTATGAGATTTGGACAGAGAGAAAGCCAAATGTTGGATATTTTAAGATATTTGGATGTAAGTGCTTCATCAACAACAATGGCAAACACAACTTGAAAGCTTTTGATGCTAAAGCTGATGAAGGTATCTTTTTGGGATACTCAGCTAAAAGTAAACCCTATAGAGTTCTAAACAAGAGAACTATGGTCACATAAGAGTCTATCCATGTGGTATTTGATGAGCCAAATGTAAATGGAGAAGACATTGATGAGTTAGCTAAGAAGCAAAATTAGTCAACTATGCAGAAGAGTCGCTATGTTGATGCAGATGTGAGAGCACTCAACCCTGAACAAGATGAGATAGCTGAATCTCAAAGACAGTTGGAAAGTCTGCAGCTAAATGAAGATGAAGAAGCTGCTCAACACAAAATAGCTGCAAGACGGCTGAATCCAACAGACTTACTCCAACCAAATGTGAGAAGGTTGAGAGACCATCCACCTCAGTTAATCTTTGGAGATGTCAAAGATGGCATAAGAACCAGATCTAGAGTTCAACATGAAGCTATGTTCACTTGTTTTGTTTCCCAAATAGAGCCTAAAGATGTATATCAAGCATTAGATGATACACATTGGATTCAGGCTATGCAAGAAGAGGTGAATCAGTTTGAGAGAAACAAAATATAGGAATTAGTTCAAAGGCCTAATCACCAAAATGTCATTGGTACTAAGTGGGTCTTCAGGAACAAGATAAATGAAGAAGGATCTGTAGTTAGAAACAAAGCAATATTGGTAGCCGAAGGGTATTGCCAAGAAGAAGGTATAGATTTTGATGAAACCTTTGCTCCTGTTGCCAGATTGGAAGCAATCAGAATGTTTTTTGCTTATGTTGCACACAAGAACTTCACTGTATATCAAATGGATGTGAAAAGTGCATTTCTGAATGGACTTTTAGAAGAAAAAATCTATGTTTTGAGCAGAAGACTACTGGAGATAAAGTGTACAAGCTCAAGAAAGCATTGTATGGATTGAAACAAGCACCAAGAGCATCATATGACACATTATCACAATTTCTAATTGACAATGGATTTACCAAAGGAAAATTTGATAGAACACTCTTCAGAATTCAAGATGGAGAGAGTATACTTCTTGTTCAAATATATGTGGATGATAAAATCTTTGGATCCACAAACAAAGACCTTTGTGATAAGTTCTCAAACCTCATGCAAGGAAAGTTTGAAATGAGCATGATGGGAGAACTGACTTTCTTCTTAGGACTTCAAGTCAAGCAAATGAAGGATGGAACCTTCATAATTCAAACCAAGTATACCAGAGATTTAATGAAGAAATATGGTATGGAAGAGATGTCATCAGTGAAGATTCCTATGAACACTTCAATTAAGATGGATATGGATGCAGATGGCAAAGCTGTTGATCAAACTAGATATAGAGCCCTCATTGGATCATTTCTCTATTTAACAACAAGCAGACCAGACATCACCTTTGCTGTAGGTGTATGTGCTAGATTTTAATCTGCACCAAAAGAGAGTCACATGACTGCAGCTAAGAGAATCCTAAGGTATTTGAAGGGATGCCAAGAAGTTGGCTTATGGTATCCAAGGGATGGAGGATTCTAGCTGGTAGGCTACTCAAACTCAGACTATGCTGGATGTAGAGTGGACAGGAAGAATACTTCAGGTACTTGTCAAATGCTTGGAAATAGATTGGTTTCTTGGTTCAGCAAGAAACAAAATTCAATATCTACATCCACATCTGAAGCAGAGTACATAGCTGCGGGCAGCTATTGTGCCCAAGTTCTCTGGATGAGACAACAACTAAGAGATTATGATATTGAAGAAAAATAAATTCCAATTATGTGTGATAATACAAGTGTAATTGCAATTACTCAGAATCCAGTGTTGCACTCAAGAACAAAACACATTGATGTCATATATCATTTTATAAGGGATCATGTTGAAAAGAAAGACATCACTTTGGAATACATCTCAACTGATAAGCAGTTAACTAATATATTCACTAAACCTTTATGTCAATCGAAATTTGAAGAGCTTAAGAATGAGCTAGGATTAATTGAGCTGTGTTAGGAGACTCATAAGACTCAATCAGTAGAGACCAAGAAGAGAGAAATGAAAATTAGCAGGTTTTATTTTCCAGCCAAGTGAAACATCCAAGATGAGAAATCCATTTGTGATCGAGTTAGTTTAACAACTGAGTGATCTTATGTGAAGAGATCAGTCACTTTTGGATGATAGCTGAGTTATTTATGAGCTAGGTGACAAAACGCAGTCATTTTCTGCAAGTGGGAATGTTTTTGGGGATTACGTCAGCGTAATTATGAAGTCAGAACGAAAGCTGCACACATTTAGCCTATGATTGGATATAAATGCTTCTGCATTTAATGAGGGGAAATTAATGCGGTTTCAAAGGTTCAATCTTGACCGTTGATTTTCACCAAACTTTTCAAATTCTAAAAATCATCCTCTCACGCCCCTTAAAAACCGAAAACCGATTTTCTCTATCCTCACAAACACTTTTGTCTTCAGCAAGCAAAACAAGTTTTCTCTCTGTTAAAGTTCTGAAATCCTAGTTCTCAAAGCAAAGATTTTTCGTTTTATCTACTGGTTATTTTCTAAGAAAATAGACGCCGCATATGACTTTGTTAAGATGTCCACGAAGATCCACTTAGGATTGATAGTAGACTTCAAAGGTATGCTGAAACAGGGAGCTGATAAGGCCCTGATTAAGAAGATTATTGAGAAGATAGAGAAGTTCGGTCTAAAGGACTTTCTTACGATGGAATACTCTCATACCTACTCCGAGGAAGTTGCCATATTTTATGTGAACGTGGAGGTTCACGACAGGGAACGATCTTCTGTCCACAACAATGACATTAAAATCACTGCTTCTGACCTTGCTGAGCACTGCAAACTACCCTCTGAAGGATTAAAGGAAATAGCCGAAAAGACGTTAACGTTAACTCACCGCCGCTTGGAAGGAAATCGCCAAGCCTGAGTCAGCTGCGAAGGTTGTTTATACAACTAAGAAGGCTATGATCAAAGAAGATTACCACAAGCTGATGGACATCGTGTCCAAGTGCGTTGATATGAAGTTCGACAACTTTAATCAGCTGTCTCGAACTAAGTTGGTGGTGATGGCTGTGATATTGGAGGAGAAGAAAGTTAACTAGGCTGAGTTTGTTTTCAGCCGCATCTGTCAGAACGTGATCAACAAGACCATTACTGATGGTGGTCTATTCGGAGGCTCGTTGGTATATGGCCTGGTGATTGGACATCTCATGGTGGTGAAGGGAATTGCCTTGAGGCATGGAAAGCCTTTCCATGTCAACAAGACGATGTTCAAGGCCAATCTTTCTGGCGCTCAGAGGCAAGCGCATGCACGAAGAGCTGACACCAGTGAGGGTGAATCAGCTGATCCTATTCTGGAAGACACAGCTGCAACTATCTCAGCTCTCTCTCCTAAGCCGACTCAAAAGAAGAGATTTGTTGCAGCTAAGCCAGCACCTGCCCCTGCAGCCGAGCTAAAAGACACATCTGCGCATGTAGCCGAGACCAAGAAGGACACATCTGCATGTTCTCTGGCCATGAAGAAGAAATGCTCAGTTGTGCCTCGCAAGCCAGCTGCAACAAAGAAGATAAAGATGGTGGAGCCAGAAGCCACCAAAGAAGCTGAAGAGGAAGAAATTCCTCTTGTTAAGACCAAAAGAAGAAGAATTGTTAGGAAGTCTGAATTCGAGAAAGATGAGTCCGGCACTCAGCCTGCGAAAGAGACTGCTGAAGTCCAAGAAGAGCAGTTGAAGGAAACTGTTGGCGGTGATGTGGTCACCACGGAGGTGGAGAAGATCAGCGATGCGGACGGCGGGCTACGAAAGACCCAAATGCTCGAGAGACAAACAAGAACATGGAACCGAGACAATCCAAAGACACCAAGAAAGAGATGTCCAGTCCCCTCAGACCGACGCTAGAGAACCTGAGGAGGAACATGCTCCACTTTCTACCATTCAGGAAGAGAAGGATGATGATGTGGTGATTGTTAGTCCAAGTGGCTACAATAATCTAGAGGGGGGGTGAATAGATTATCCCGGTTTTTCAGATTTTGCCCTTTTTTCGAAAAGCTCAAACAAAGATGAAATGCTAAATGCGGAAAGTAAATAGCACACGTCGATTTATAGTAGTTCAACCCACCTAGGGCCTAATATACTACCACCCCAGTATATCCGGGATGGATTTCAAAAAGAAAAAAAGATTTTATTAATTTACCAAAAATTAATACAACACCTTGAGGATTACCACAACCCTCTTTCACCACCTTGAGGATTACCACAACCCTCTTTCACCACCTTGAGGATTACCACAACCCTCTTACAACACCTTGAGGATTACCACAACCCTCTTACAACACCTTTGAAGATTACCACAACCTTCAAACACCTATCACCTAGATCACCCAAGTGTATTCTTACCACAAGAATACTCACAAGGATGTCTTGTGTTGAATGATGACCAAAATCAAGATTACAACTCAATAAAGATTGAAATAATATGAGTACAAGTGTAATCAAGAATTGAAAGCCTAGACCTCAAATTTGTGCATGTGAAAGTGCTTAGGCTAATACAACAAGATATAGAAGTGTTTGCTTTGTTTGCTCTTTTTGCTTGTATGGAGTGTTGTATCTTGTTGATTGAATGAAGCCTCTATTTATAGGATAGGACTTGGCTTTCATTTTCAGACATTGGCTCCTCCTTGGGGAGTGATTTGCTGCAAAAGAAACCATTTAAAATGATCAATATAGCTGTTAGAAATCAATCCCACAAAATAGGGAAAAGCTGTCTGAAAACGCAACGGATAGTTTGCTGATAAACATAGGGTTCGACCGGTCGCACAGAGATAAGATTGAAATTGAATTCTGCAAATTTTTACACAGGGGGACCGGTCGGAGGGGGTGCGACCGGTCGCTTTAGTCAGACTGTTGGACTCAAGAAATTTCAAACAGAGAAGTCTGAACAAAAAACCAACTCCTGTGCACAGTGTCGCCACGGCCGACGGCCGCGCCCTCACCGGTCGACCACCTGGTCGACCGGTCGCCCTGCCCCTTTTTTTCTTACGCCTCATTTTCTGTTTCTCAGCTCAACTCAGGTACGGGTTGCCCTATAGGGCAACCGGTCGAGCCTGAAACAAATGTGTTGTCCAATTTTTTATCGAAAATAAATTCTAAGAAATACTCCGAAAAATAGTAAAAACATTTTAAATCGATCGGAAGTATTTAGACAACATTTAGGGACATAGTTTTGGTTTAAAAACTCATTTGAACAAAATCATCAAAATCATGATAAAAACATTTATCTAACAAACTCCCCCTTTTTGATGATTACAAACCAAAATAATTTTCTTGGGGACGATTTGAAAAACAAATAAATTTTCCGGTTTTACAAGTAAACTATCCGTTAGAAGTATTTCATACAAAGCTCCCCCTATCTATGAGCATATCAACAAACGATTATTATAAGTTAGAAGCACAAGCTATAACAAGCTTATATAAAATTCATCATGAGCTAAGAAGCTCCCCCTGTCACAATACTTATAATCTATTTCGTTTGAGTCCAAAATTCAAGCCATGGACTAGGTATTCTTGGCTTTAGGAAGCCATAGCTTTTTATTGCGAGCTTTTATTAGCTTTTCTTGAGATAACAAGCCAATTTCCTGTTTCTCCCCCTTTGGAATCATCAAAAAGAATGTTAGAATGGTGAAAACACCATACAATAATATCAAAGTGCGCCAAAGGGACAGTTTATTAACCGTTGAGCAATTAAAGCGTAAAATCCAAGGGAAATGGGAGAAATGTTAGATGAAGAGTTCATACGCTCGTTTTGTTTGCCAAATCATGATCTTAATAAGTATAGAAGACTTTTGAAAGCAAGAGAATCATGTAGAAGTTGAAATTTTCATTGCGACATTTCATCGAACACCTTGTGTGCGTGAAAAATAAAAGAGGTTGTATATAACCTTTGTAAATATTACAAGCCAAAATTTTTTATCACCAATTCACATCAATCATTATACAATTCAATCATAATAAATAAGCTAATCAAAATCATATGCAAAAAATATCAAGAAATATACCATAAGGTCATAAACTCAAGGGTTCAACCCAATTGAGCAAAAGAAGAGAAATTCTTACCATTTGATCGGAAAAGATGAGCCATAATGATGATGATCATGATATATAATGTCCATGTTAAAAAAATGCATGAAAACCATTTTTGAATGAAATATGTGAAAATCTGGCAAAGGGGACGAAAAATGGCCAAAATATGTTAAAGTTGCGAATGTTGAAGACAGAACCATTTTAATCCAAGAAATGGCTTAGGGCGACCGGTCGAGGTTGAGGGCGACCGGTCGACGTTGAGGGCGACCGGTTGCCCTCAACCCTTTCAGCCCACTGTCTGTCAGTTTTTCCAAAATCCGAATTTTCAACCAAAAATCCGATTTTTCGCCCCTAAGTTTTAAAAACGTGCAAAATGCAAACATAAGCTTCATTCAATATGCATTATGCCTAACCGAGCTCGTATTGATGAAAAAGTCTCGGAAGATAGCGGTTTTGTAAAAATATCCGCTAATTGATCTTGAGATGGTACAAAAGATATCTCAATTTTTCGTTTTGAAACACAATCCCTTAGAAAATGATGTCGAATCTCAATATATTTGGTACGGTTATGATGAACCGGGTTTTGAGCAATATTAATAGCGGATATATTATCACAAAAGATAGGTACGTTTTCAAAAGAGCATTTGTAATCCACTAAGGTTTGTTTCATCCAAAGAAGTTGAGTACAACAAAATGCGGCGGAAATATATTCGGCTTCGGCCGTTGAAAGAGAAACACAGTTTTGCTTCTTTGAAAACCAAGAAACTAGGCAATCGCCTAAAAATTGACATGATCCTGAAGTACTTTTCCGATCATCAATATTTCCCGCATAATCCGAATCACTATAACCTTTAAGAGAAAAATTTTCATTCTTTGGATAAAATAAACCATATTGAATGGTGCCTTTCAAATATCGAAAAATCCTTTTAACGGCACTCATATGAGATTCTTTGGGATTGCTTTGAAAACGAGCACATAGGCATACGGCATGAAGAATGTCCGGTCTACTAGCGGTTAAATAAAGTAAACTACCAATCATACCTCGATACTTTGATTCATCCACGGACTTGCCTTTCTCATCTTTGTCAATTTTGACATTTGTTGCCATGGGAGTAGAGACGGTTCTTCCTTCTTCAATGCCGAACTTTTTCAAAAGTTCTTTTGTATACTTAGATTGTGAAATGTAAATACCTTCTTGACATTGCTTAATTTGGAGTCCAAGAAAGAAGTTGAGCTCCCCATCATGCTCATTTCAAATTCTCCTTGCATCAATTTAGAGAATTTCTTGCACAAAGAATCATTAGTAGCACCAAAGATAATATCATCAACATAAATTTGCACAAGTAAACAATCTTGCCCTTTTTCAAAAACAAATAGAGTTGTATCAACTTTACCTCTTATAAAACCATTTTGTAAAAGAAAAGAACTAAGTCTATCATACCATGCACGGGTGCTTGTTTTAAACCATACAAGGCCTTTTTAAGTTTATAAACATCATTAGGCCTAGAAAAATTTTCAAACCCCGGAGGTTGTTTTACATAGACTTCTTCTTGAATAATACCATTTAAGAAAGCGGACTTAACATCCATTTGGTAAAGTTTGAAATTTTTAAAACAAGAATAGGCAAGTAAAATACGAATAGCTTCTAAACATGCTATGGGTGCAAAAGTTTCATCATAGTCAATACCTTCTTCTTGACAATACCCTTGAGCTACTAACCTTGTCTTATTTCGAACAATGTTGCCTTGATCATCAAGTTTGTTCCTAATACCCATTTTGTACCAATAATAGTTTGAGATGGAGGACAAGGTACTAATTCCCATACATCATTTCTTTCAAATTGATTTAACTCCTCTTGCATTTCTAAGAACCAATCCTCATCCTCAATGGCCTCTTTAGCATTTTTAGGCTCTTTTTGAGAAATAAGAGCTTTCTCGGCAAATTTTCTCCTGGTCATCACTTTGTCAAGGGGATCACCAATAATAAGATCTTTTGGGTGATCTCCCTTAAATTTCAATGCAACGGGAAGATCCGAGATATCACCTCTATCTTCTTGAGGACCATTTGAAGTGGACGGTTGATCATTTGATGTAGACGGTTGATCATCAATTTGAACAATTTGTTCAATAATATCCTCTTCATCACTTTCATCATTAGGTATTCTTTCAACTCCCGAAGCTTCATTGAATTTAACATGGATGGATTCTTCAACAACTCCGCTAGTCTTATTGTAAACCCGATATGCTTTGTTTTTTGTTGAATATCCCATAAATATCCCTTCCTCGGCCTTAGGATCAAGTTTGTCCAATTGATCCTTGGTATTCAAAATAAAGCATTTACAACCAAATATCTTGAAATAACTAATATTTGGAGTTATACCTTTCCAAAGCTCATATGGAGTTTTATTCATTTTAGAACGAATATAAACTCGATTAATGACATAGCAAGCGGTACTTACGGCTTCGGCCCAAAAATATTTTGGAAGTGAAAATTCATTGACCATGGACCGACTCATCTCTTGTAATGTCCGATTTTTCCTTTCGGCTACTCCATTTTGTTGAGGTGTCCTTGGAGCCGAGAAATTATGAGCATATCCTTTGGTTTCACAAAAGACTCTAAATTCACCATCAAATTCTCCGCCTCGATCGCTTCGAATAGACTTAATAGTGTCTTCCTTTTCATTTTCAATGAGTCTACACAACTTAACAAACTCATTAACGGCATCGCTTTTATTGGTAAGAAAAAGAGCCCAAGTATATCTAGAAAAACCATCGACAATAACAAAAGTGTAATGTTTTCCACTTAGACTAGCCGTACCAATATCCCCATACAAATCAAGGTGAAGCATTTGTAGGGGTTTGGTTGTGGAAATTTCGTTTTTGGGCTTAAAACTACTTTTAACTAATTTGTTCTTTTGACAAGTGTCACATAAGCCAAGATTTTCAAAATTCAATTTGGGTAGTCCTTTCACTCGTATCCAACATGTCCAAGTTGCCTATGCCATAAACTAGTTAAATCATTATTGGCGACTAAACAAGAAACATTTTGACTAACCAAATCACTTGTACAAATTTTGTAAAGATTGCCTTTTCTATTTGCTTCACTAATAATTTCACCATTTTTAAGTATAAGGCATTTTTCTTTATTAAAGGAAACATCATAATTTGAATCACAAAGTTGGCTAACACTTATCAAATTAAACTTAAGCCCTTCAACTAAAAGAACATTACTAAGAGAGAAGAAAGAGTTACCAATTTCTCCATTTCCAAGAATTTTTCCTTTGCCATTGCCGAACATGACCATACCCTCTTCTTGGAGCTTGATGTTGGTAAAAAGTTCTCTCCTCCCGGTCATATGGCGTGAACATCCGCTGTCCACGAGCCATTTTGAATCTTCCATTGTTGTTATAGCCCCTATTACCTACAAAAGAATTTCTTTTAGGTACCCTATAATTTTGGGGTCCATGAGGATTAGTCTTGAGACCTTTAGGTCTCCAAACATGTCTTGAGCTATTTCTCAATTTGCAATTATTAGCATAATGTCCAATTTTGCCACAATAAAAACAAGTAGGAGTATTATAATTATTAGCACGTACAAAAGTCGGACCTTGGTTATTTTTCTTAAAAACACTTTGAAATGGCTTGTAACCAAGTCCCAATTTGGAATGCTCACCTCTTTGTGCATCTAAAATTTTTGTGACTTTATCCGTGTTTATGTTGAAACGATGCACATCATTTTTCAAACATTCAATATCTTTTGTGAGCGATTCCTTTTCGGTTTCAAGAGAATGAACTCTAGTAAGAGTAAGAGCATGAGCTTTGTCTAGAGATTCATAAGAGGTGAATAATTTTTCTTTTTCAACCTTAAGCTCCTTATGCTCCTTTTTCAAATTTTTGTATTTAACAATTAAATTTTGAAACTCAATTTACAATTCATCAAAATCACATTGCAAGTCATCAACTATGGAGGAAGTAGAGGAATTAGAGTGTACCTCATTGTTTTCATCGTCTATGGCCATGAGACCGTGTTCGGTTGCTCCTTCCTCATCGGTTGTTTCGAGTAGTTCATCCCATGTTTTGACTTCCGCGTTTAGAGCCTTCTTTTTGTGAAAGGCTTCTTTTTCTTTTGCTCCTCTTCATCGAAGCTTGAATCGGCAATGAAGTGCCCGAGTTTTCCGTGATTTAAAGCAAGCATTATCTCTTGGTTTTCTCGCTTTATTTTTATTCACAAATTTTGCAAATTTTTGAACAAGTGCGGCCGTCTCCTCATCATCATCATCATTATCATAGTATGCATTATTAGAAGAAGAAGCAAGACCTTTAGGAATAATTTGCATACCCGATTGATTTGTGGATGGTTTGGAATTTTTCCTCTCCTTGAGATAGACTTCATAGATGAGTAGATTTCCAATAAGCTCGTCAAATTTGAGTGTCTCAAGATTTTGTGCCTCCGTGATTGTCGTTACTTTTTCGGACCATGAGCCGGGAAGAGCATTCAATACTTTGGTCACCTTGTCTTCTTCGGAAATGACTTTGCCGAGGGCCACAAGAGGATTGACGATATTGTCAAGTCTTTCCACCATTTTGGAGATGCTTTCGCCATCATACATGTTAAAGTTTTCGAAGTCTTTAACAAACATGGTCTTTCTTGTTTGCTTGACTTTCTTAGTCCCTTCATAGATTGTCTCCAATTTTTCCCAAACCTCATGTGCCGACCTTATGCCTCTTATGCGATTGTATTCGGTGGCGGTAAGAGAACAATGCAAAATATTTAAGGCCTTACCGTTTAGAGAGAAAACCTTTTTGTCGTTTTCATCAAACTCCTTGAAGGGCTTAGGAGCCAAGGTGCCATCCTCCGATTTCTTTGTTGGTTGATCAACTCCTTCAATGACCACAATCCAAATGTCGAACCCGCACCCTTGTAGGAAGCACTCCATATGGTCTTTCCAAAATGCGTAGTTGTTGGCGTCGAATAGCGGTGGCTTATTGGTGGAGGCGCCGGTGGTGAGATGAGCATCATTTGTAGCTATGGATCTTTCCTATTTACTCGGAATGAGCTAGCCAAAGAGTTTGGCTCTGATACCACTTGTTAGTCCAAGTGGCTACAATAATCTAGAGGGGGGGTGAATAGATTATCCCGGTTTTTTAGATTTTGCCCTCTTTTTCGAAAAGCTCAAACAAAGATGAAATGCTAAATGCGGAAAGTAAATATCACACGTCGATTTATAGTAGTTCAACCCACCTAGGGCCTAATCTACTACCACCCCAGTATATCCGGGATGGATTTCAAAAAGAAAAAGATTTTATTAATTTACCAAAAATTAATACAACACCTTGAGGATTACCACAACCCTCTTTCACCACCTTGGGATTACCACAACCCTCTTACAACACCTTGAGGATTACCACAACCCTCTTACAACACCTTTGAAGATTACCACAACCTTCAAACACCTATCACCTAGATCACCCAAGTGTATTCTTACCACAAGAATACTCACAAGGATGTCTTGTGTTGAATGATGACCAAAATCAAGATTACAACTCAATAAAGATTGAAACAATATGAGTACAAGTGTAATCAAGAATTGAAAGCCTAGACCTCAAATTTGTGCAAGTGAAAGTGCTTAGGCTAATAAAACAAGATATAGAAGTGTTTGCTTTGTTTGCTCTTTTTGCTTGTATGGAGTGTTGTATCTTGTTGCTTGAATGAAGCCTCTATTTATAGGAGAGGACTTGGCTTTCATTTTCAGACATTGGCTCCTCCTTGGGGAGTGATTTGCTGCAAAAGAAACCATTTAAAATGATCAATATAGTGTTAGAAATCAATCCCACAAAATAGGGAAAAGTCATTCAAAACGCAACGGATAGTTTGGTTTGATAAACATAGGGTTCGACCGGCCGCACGAGAGATAAGATTGAAATTGAATTCTGCGAATTTTTACACAGGGGGACCAAATCGAGGGGTGTGACCGGTCGCGCTTTAGTCATGGACCGTTGGACTCAAGAAATTTCAAACAGAGAAGTCCGAACAAAAACCAACTCCCAGTACAGTCGCCCGCCGGCCGACGGCCGCCCTTTCACCTGCCGACCACCTGGTCGACCGTCGCCGTGCCCCTTTTTTTCTTACACCTCATTTTCTGTTTCTCAGCTCAACTCAGGTACGGGTTGCCCTATAGGGCGATCGGCCGAGCCTGAAACAAATGTGTTGTCCAATTTTTTATCGAAAATAAATTCTAATAAATACTCCGAAAAATAGTAAAAACATTTTAAATCGATCGGAAGTATTTAGACAACATTTAGGGACATAGTTTTGGTTTAAAAACTCATTTGAACAAAATCATCAAAATCATGATAAAAACATTTATCTAACAGTGATGCTATCTCCTGTCTATCCTGACATTCAGGAAAGATTGAGGGAATAGAGATGTTGGAAGCTGAGTTACTCACGACATCAATTCCATCACCCGAAGTTCATTGAAGAAGAAGAGGAGCTCTTAAGCTTCTTGGGTAATGTCTGCCCTTGATCCCGACTTCTGCATGACCGTCCTTTGTGAAAGGAAGGAGGAAGATAAACAAAGAGCATTGGAGAAGGCTAGGGCTATTGAAGAGTCGAAGAAGCCCCACACTTGTCCCTTCTCTGATGTACCCAAACACGCCATGGACTCGACGACAACAGCGACAGTGACATTAAAGAGATAGATCCTGCTATTGCAACTAAGAAAGCTGAATTCAAACAAGTTGTTAAAGAGTCAAAAGAGATGCACGAGCAGCAAATGCAAGAGAGTCCAGGAGAATCTTCTCAAATCTCCTTAGTTCCTTGTGTTATGGATGTAGTGCAAAACATTGAGGTCAACATTGCTGCTACCACATCCCCAGTGCACTCGGAAGATGGCACCAGGACTATTGGTGATGAAGCTAAGGATGGCGAAGAAGCGGGCACCTTAGCCAAGCCAACTCCTGCAGAAGGTGTTGAGACACATGCCCACATGGATGATCACTCAAAGGGAATCACAGACGAGTCTCAGGTGATGAGTAACCCCACCACTTATGACTCAGCTGGTGCACCAGCTGAGGGGGAAGCTCTCACCACCACAACTAGGTCGAAGGATGCTGAGGGAGACCAACCAATGAAGTTTGGAGGCGAAGGTGAGAATAAAACTGTTAAGTATAGTGAAGTTAATGATGCTCAGATGGTTCAGATCGTCTCGGCTAAGACTTCATCTACACTGAAGGCCGATGACACTGCTGAAGCAGCTAAGGCATATGATGGAAGTGAGGTCATGGGAGTTAAGATTACTGGCCCTGAGAATGCAATCCTAGGATTTGAGACTCCGACGGATGCCATTCAAGACCCCAAAGCAAATCGGTCTGTTGAAGGGATAAATGTCCAAGACCTGTTGTGGTTGAGATCGCACGCAGGATGATCAAGGCCCACCGTGGTTGAGAATGCCGAGGGTGTAGAAGGCCCGTAAGAGGTTGAGACTTCCCCGGTAGAGAGAACTGAAAATGAGCCAACTCCTCATGTGGAGGTCGATGAAGAAGAAGAGATCAACGCCCTTCAAGATTCACAAGAAAATGTTGATATCAATTCTTGGAATCGAAGACGATCTTGATTCCACTCATGTTGATACATCTAATAATGACACAACCGATGAGGATGCTTAGGACTTTCGAGCCGAGTCAGTAACAAAGCTGCTCTGATGAGATTTGTATTAGTTGATCGGCCATCCCCAATGGCACCATCACACTCTGATAAAGCTGATGAGTCACCGAGGAACAAACAACTCAAAAGGAAGCAACAATTGATACCGAGGAAGCTATTAAGACAACTAAGGATCAGTCGATCAACAAAGTTAACACAATTGCTCAAGATGCCGATGAAGCTGAAATAGCTGAGGCACGTAGAGCTGAAAACATTTTGAAGGAAAAGGGAAAGGCCCCACAGACTCATGGCATGGGTATTCCTATTTTTCAAGATGAACTTATTGCGGAATATTTTCCGTTTGATGCCCATATTCTGTTCGAAGACGAATCAGCTGTGGAACAAGCCCATTACAATGTCCAAGTACCCCCAGAAGAACTCTGAGCTCCATGTGAAACTGCAATCGTGCCCATTGGCTTTAACTTTGATGTAGTATGGCCAAAAGATCATCTGCTGAGACAGTTGGCTTCAGGAAAGCCTTTAAAGCTATCTTTGATGAGATAGAGAAAATGGAACATGGCTTTGCATCCTTGGATCGAGAGGCTTGATAATAGAATGCCACAATCACCGGAGACATCAGAGGAATAGTTCTGCGGATTAGAGAATGGGTCAGATAAGTGAAGGCTTTGAGGCAAGAGCATGTCACCTATTCCAAGTCCCTATTGGCTAAGATGGTGATCCGGAGCTCTAACAACCTCAAGTTTCAAAGTGAGAGGCAACGAGACCACATTTTCGGATAGACAAGTCACACAGGTCGAACATGGAGTTGCTCAAGCTGCAACATAAGAATGAAAATTGCTAGAATGGAGACCAATGTACAACAACAAATTCAAGTCCTCTAAAAAAATGAAGGCGATGGCAAACAGAGTCTAAAACTCGAGGTCGGAAATTCCATAACACTACTCCAAGTCACACGACAAACATGACGCCACAAACAACAGACTCGACTTTATCCTGAGTGATATGTTCCCTGGCTTGGCCCTACCCTTTGGTGATGATGCCAAAAAGGGGGAAGAGGAAGCCAAGAAGGAGCTGAAGGAAGGGCAATGGAGTGATAAAGAGGGAAATATAGGGGAAGCAAGTAAGGGGGAAGAAAGCTCTGTTAAGAAACCCCCTTTGAAAATCATGTTTGCTAAAACCCTGCAACAAGGAGATGTAACAACCTCAATTCTCAGTAGACTACCAAAAGAGCTGACAGTGGAAGAGAAAGCTAAAATGGCAGTCAAGGAATCAAGAAAAGCCATGGGAGCTGAATTTGAGAAGGTAGCTGAGAAGCACTCTGAGCGCATTAAAGATATCAAAACAAGGTTTGATGGCCCCCCAGCTAGACTATTGAAGGATTCCCCAGCAATAAAACCCCCTAGAGAAATCATGATGCCTGATGCTGGATCTGAACCCAGATCACTAGAGGAGTTTCAAACTCTAGAAGCTAAAGGTTATTTCAAGAATATGACTATACCACAGGCGTGGGACTTGTACTGGGAGAAGGGTCTTTATTTGTGCAAATCAGTTGAAAAGCAACAGAGTTCCAGCAATCACTCAGCTGGAAAGACACCAATACAGTACACTCCCAGAAGACGAGCTGAGTCAACAAGAGGGAGGGGAAGGTTTGGAAGTGATGGAAGAGGCAGAGGCACTCCACCACAACCAAGACCACAAGATATATGGTATATTGATCCACACAAAAAGGGGAACAATTACTGGGCTGGGTATGACCATCTTGCCAATCTAGAAGTAAAGCGCTAGAATGTGGAGGCAGTGAAAAGGCAAAAGGCCAAAAATGAAAGAGCTATGCACGAATGGGAAGAAAGGCAGCATAGAAATGACCCTGCTGCTAAGCGTGCATATGAAAAGAAGAAGAAAGATGAGGAAGAGAAGAAGAGAAGAAGAGCAGAGGACGATATAAGAAAAGCAGAAGATGAAAATAGAAGAAGGAAGTATTCGAGGCATTGAAGACGGTTGTAACCCCTTCCATGTATCTTACTTTAATCAGAATACAAGTTTTGTAAGTTTTCTTGTAATTTTATCCTTATAGCTTTGCTCTGATACATGATGTAATTCTGATACAGTGTATAAAGTATACCATGTAAATAGTTTTGTAAAGGACAAGAATGATATGATCAATAAAATTGACAAATTCAGCTCATACATTCTTTTTTACTACACTGCTTACTTAGCTGTAATTTGTATTTAAGTTTTGGCATCACCAAAAAGAGGGAAATTGTTAGGAAATTTATTTTAGATTTTGATGATACTAAGTAAAAACTTATAATAGAAAGTTGGCACCCCATTTTCCTTGTATTTCTATTTTGTAATAGATAGGACTGGAACTATGCTCCCCATAATACACGTTTTCTGAAAAACCATGCTGCTCCTTCGACGTGCATGGCAGCAGCCCTCCCGTGCGCGTCGCCCAACCCTATGTTGCGCGTCATGTGGAAGATCAAGAGGTTGCGACAGACTATTAAGGTTTGGAATAAAGATGTCTTTAGGGATGTTAATCGTCAGGTGGAAAACCAGATGGAGAAAGTTCGTCAGATTCAGGCAGATATTGAGTTTGCGGGCTTCACTGTTGCACGTCGTGACATGGAATTGGATGTTTAGAATGCTTTGTCTCACACGCTGTTATTACAATCTGAATTCCTGAAGCAGAAAGCCCGCTCGGCTTGGCTAAAGGATGGGGATCATAACACTGCATTTTTCCATCATTGTTGTCAGGTTCGTAGTGGATGCTTGGGGGTCCAGGGTCTGATGATCGATGGTAGCTACTCAGATGACCCAGTTGTTCTTGGAAATTACATCATTTCCTTCTATATGGAGCTCTTTGCCAATACAGGACACACCAGTTCAGACTATTCTCTAGTTGTTCAGGTGATTTCTTCTAGGGTTGGCACGGTTGATAACACTCTTTTGACGGCTATTCCTTCGGAGTCGGAGATTAAAGATGCGACTTTAGATATGGGTTCGGACAGTTCTCCGGGGTTGGACGGTTTCAACGGGATGTTTTATCGTCACTTTTGGGACGTTATTTCAGCAGATGTGGTGGCCGCGGTCTGTTTCTTCTTCGTTAATGCGTCCCTTCCTACACGACTGAACACTAGCTTTATGACGCTCATTCCGAAGACTAAGGATGCTAATGTTATTGAGAATTTTCGGCTAATCGTTATGAGCAATTTTCTTTTTAAGATCATTACCAAGATCTTGGTGTCTCGACTAGGTTCTATCATTTCCACTTATTTGTCTCCTACACAGTTTGGTTTTATCCTGGGCAGGCAGATTCACGACTGTATTGCCTTCGTTTCGGAAGGCTTCAATGTTTTGCAGGGGCAGAATGATACCAACATGATTTTAAAAATTGATATCCGCAAGGCATTTGATACTGTTAATCGGGGCTTTTTGCTACACGTTTTTTGCTGTTTTGGTTTTTCAGAAGTGCTCGTTCACTGGATTTAAATTATTCTTCAATCCTCCATAATTTCAGTTTTGTTGAATGGGTCGCCTGTGGGCTATTTCTCTTGTTTTCGAGGGGTTAGACTGTCATGCCCCAAAATCGGGAGCCGTGACTCGGACGATCTAACATAAGCCGACCCAAAATAAACCAATCATTCATTCATAAAAGTAATTCAAGCATAATAGTAAAATCCTAACTCATACATAAAGTCAAATCAGACTAAGTCAGAATTGTCGCAGCGGAACTAAACAAAGGTACATCATTGTTCATAAATGTTTCTACGGGTTCTACGCCCATCTGTTACAAATTTCTCAACTGTTCATTCATAAAAAAAATAACATAAATAAGATTCAGTTGACTTAAGGTCCAATAAGATGTGGGACTAGTCGGTAGCATCAAAGTCTTCGCACTCCTTCTTCTTCCTAAGTCTCATTCTCTCAGTTGGAAAAATAGGCGGGAGTGAGACAAAAATTCTCAGTGGGTGTGGTGAGCGTGTGCAAGTGGGGCTTATATTTTTATGCAGTAAAATCGTTTCATGAGTTTTGATGCAAGAAACGTGCAATGATATTATCTTATACTTAATAGTTTTATTAGTATTAGTTAACAGTCAATTCATTTCAGTTGGTTGCGCACGAAAGTGTGACGCCAACCCAGTCAGTCCGTCAATTCATATCGCTTGGTTGCGCACGAAAATGTGACGCCAACCCGTATAGTCCGTCACCATATCAATTGGTTACGCACGAAAGTGTGACGCCAACCCAGACCACCTTATACGGCAGAGAAGTGTTGATCAAACATTATCTCCCCAAATAGTACACCTTATTCCTCTTGTCGATAGGGTTGTAGCCGCTATCCCAATTGACACGACGTCTCCATAGTGGAGCCAGCTAAGCTCGGAGAACGTCATAATCATGATTATACCTTAATCCTACGACCCAATCACCCGCCAGACTCTCCTATCCGGCTCGAGGTTGGGAGTTGGACGATGGAAGCCGGCATGAGACTGTAGCCAAGCTACCCATCCCATACGCGACTTATCCATTCCAGAAATCCATCAATCCATATCGCTTGGTTGCGCACGAAAGTGTGACGCCAACCTGCCGATTCAAGAGGATCGGTGCATTCATAGACTTGCCGCGTCCAATATTCAGTCAGTCAGTCATTGACACGCCATATATACCGGAGGGGTAATCTAGCCGGTTCTATTCATTGATTCAGTGTATTATGCTAAAGTTCTTAGTAAGGTTTAGCTTATGCGGGTGAGGAAGTCATCTTATTATCAGTACAAATAGTCGGTATGAAAATCCTGAATAAATTCGGATAATAATTTTAAAAATAGAATTTTTAATTTAAATAAGATATTTTAATATTTCATGAATAAACTGAATTTAGAAAATAAAATAATTTCCTATGACCTTGGTAAATTTTATTGTAAAATAAAATGTCACGCCCCAGACGGGGACGCGATGATGATCAACAACTTAAATAGAAATAACCCGAACAATCTAAACAAATAATAACATGACCCCAAATAAAACAGAGTCTAAAGCAGCGGAAAAAAAAACTACAAGTACGGTACGATTACAAATACATCCCAACAACATCCAAATAACTTACAGTCTAGAACTATCCGAATTAACTAACAGACCATTGAAAGAAACAAAGTACACATCACATCTCAAACTTAAGTGTCAAAGGGTCATACGCCCTTAAGTACAGTATGAAAAAAAAAATGAATAATAGAAGGTCCAACATCAGCAGAAGCAAAAGGAACAAGTCCAACAATAACAATAAAAGGAAGTAAGTCCAACAGCGGACCACGGGAAATCAGTCTGTGGCAGGTTCAGCATCTTCAACGTACTCCTCATATAGCCGTTAGAAAATAGGAGGGGATGAGACAAAAATTCTCAGTGGATGGGGTGATCGTGTGCAAATGTGGCGATATAAATACGTCAGTCATGATGCGTGGTTTCACATACAGTTCACAAGCATCGTGATATAAATACTTAAATAATATACTTATACAGTTTTGATGAAACAGTTCGTGTTCATACAAGAACTATATGATTCAAGCAACACAGGTAGGATTGCGTACGAAAAGTAACGCCAATCCATGCAAGACAAGTAGTGGTTGCGTACGGATTTGTAGTGCCAACCAAACGGGTCCGATTAACTCCAGAATCGTGTAGATCAGACAGCGATTCCTTCGTTCTTTCTTGTAACTCCCCAAGCAAGATGGTCCAAGACCTGTCACCTTATCGCTCCATAGGCAAAGACAAATCTACAGTAGAGCTAGCTAGGCCCGGATTGTCATAATCATGATTATACCTCAAGTACTACGACGCGCGCTCCCTCGACAAACTCCACCCCTCCGCTATGGGGATTAGGTCGATGGGGCCGAGAGAGTGGAAGAGCAACCGAGCTGCCTGGTTCCATCCCCCCCGACGTATCCATACCGACTGTGAGCTCGACACACCAAGTTGAACACGAAAATAATTACAATTACAGGATATCAACCAGGTAGTCGAGTATATTGATTCAGGGTAGTAGTTCAGGAAAAGTTTTTGAAATCGCCTGTGGTATTTATTGTTGTTGGTGGAGTAATTTGGATGAAGATAATTATCGAGAGGATAAGTAATCTTCGATGTCTTGAAGAATTAGGTGGGGCATAAGTCCCGTTATAGATTCGGAACCGCAAGACGAGGAAGTTGCCCCCCGATCGCGTAGTAGTCCGTCAAGACGATCTGATAAGTCAAGGGATTTTAAGAAAATAAAATATTTTAAATAATTATTATAAGTCAGAGGGTCCATGGCTGTTCTTAAAAGAAAATAATTTGAGTTAGGTCCTTGTTAAAAAGAAATATTTACAATTAGCCCCGTTTTGTAAAAATCAATACTTTTGGGGTTAAAAATTAAATTAAATAAATGTCCCGACCTTGAAAATTTATAAGGTCAGTTCCTAAATTCTCTAAATTGTTCAGAGATTCAGGTTTTAAAAGTTTTGAGGTCAGTTTTTATAAAACTTTCACATTAGCCCTAAATTTTTTAAAACCGTCATTTCGGTCCCTAAGTTTAAAATAATTGGATCTCACAAACCGGAAGGGATTTTAATGTGATCCAGTTGTAAAATGTCACTACAATCAGTGAGATATTAGGACAAAAAATAGTTTAAAAAAAATAAGTATAGGTCCCTTAACTTTTAAAAATCTCATTTTTGTCCCATTTTAAAATAATTGCCTTTAAGGCTTTTAGGGGTCCAATTGTTATGAAATTCGAACCTTGGGTTCAAAATATCATTAAGTTATAGTTAAATTAGTATTTCCAGGTATAGGGACTGTATAAGTCCTGGAAATTTCATTTGGGTCCTCAAGTTAAATCTTTTACAATTTGGTACCTCAATTTTTATAAAATTACTTCCAAGCTCTAAACACTTGCATTTTTGGAATACTATTAAAATATGTTATTTTCAGTCCCTTAAGAGTTAAAATTTAAAATTTTAAAATAGGGGCCTGGTACAGTTTCGAAAATTGCAATTTAGCCCTTAAACTTCTAAAATTTTACAATCTAGTCATTGGGCTTTTAAGGGTTGATTTTATTTATCTCAAAACTTTTAAAACTTTATCAAAATGTCCAAATATCATTTGTGAACCTGAGTAAAGTCCCAAAATTCAAAAATTACAGAGCGGTCCCTTAAGTTTTATTTTCTTGCAATTAAGTACCAACTTGCCATTTTTGTATTTTAAGTCCAAAAATTCAAATTTAATCAATTATGCTCGACTTGTCCAGGTTATAAGTCATATGAAATATGGTATTCAAGGATCATAAACATGCATGTCCATTTCATACAATAATTCATCAAATACATCATTAAAGTGTACATGCATGCACCTAAATTTCAATAAATAGCATTTTTGAGCAACACTTGAGAATTTTTACAACTTGGTACATGAAATCAACATGCAATACATAATATATATATATATATATATATATCAAGTGCTCAAGATTAAAATACTACATGCATTTAATGAAAAAAAACACCTAGGAGTTAGAAAGATTTTTCCACCAACTTTAAATTGGTAGTTGTGAAATAAAAGGTTAAATTTCACAACTTGATTGAAACTCACTTAGGTCATACCCTAAGTCAAGAAATACCAAAAATTAAGAGTTAGAAAATGAGGTTAACAATTAAGGAGAAGAAGAAAGAGGTGAAGAAATTGGTACAAAATACACTTACCTTGTGTAGTAGGCAATATGTATTAAGTAGAAGCTTCGAAAAATGGTCTATTGATCACCCTTAAGGAATCACTTAAGGTCAGCCCCTATTTCTCAAAAATGAAAAAGGGGTGTTAAAATTTGAAGAAAATAGAAAGAATGAGGAAAAAGCCACTAGAGTCCAATATCTTACCTTATAATCCAATTCTTCACAATTCTTCAAAGTCTTTCTAAGATGATCACAATGCTTGCATGTCTCCCAAGTAGTCTTCTAAGTGTACCTCCAAAAATCAAAAGTGAACTTTAGTTAAGAAGGGAAGATGACGAGCTAGAGTATATCAAGATGAATTGAAGAACAACATTTCTTACCTTGTGTAGAGGGGGTGTTCGAATTTTTTTTGTAAGTAGTAGAGGAATTCTTGAAATTTTTGTTAAGTGTTTGAAGATATGAAGAAGATGATGAACATATGCTTAGAGAGATGTTGGAGGATTTTAGAGGGAAGGGAGAGGATTTTGCTTGAAGAGATGAATGCGTTGGTGAATTTTTGAAAAAATATTGTGTAAAAATGGCTTATTGGTCGTCCATCATGAGAGAGGGAGAGGAATTTTTGTTTTGTGTCTAGTCTTCTAAATTGTCTCTTGCATGGAGATAATTAGACTAGTCAAAGTATGGGCAAAGGATGAGTTTGAATGGAATTTGTTAGGAATAAGAAAAATGTTGGGAAGAATAGAATATGTTGGGGAATTTAATGATGTAAAATTGAGGTATAAGATAATGTGTATAAGGTTTGTAATATTAATGGTGTAATTATACACAAGATGAATACATAAAGTGTATGTGTACGAGAGTTGGATGGTATTTCTACACCAAAATTCCCATGTTGGCCGTCCACTAAGGGAGTATTTTTGGTATTCATATTTGTTTTGTCCAAAAATTGATGATAATAGATGAATAATATCAATCTCCAAAATAAATAGTGATTTCCTGGATCACTTATTCTAAATCAAATTCTTAATTCTAAATCAAATTCTTAATTCTATAAGGTATAAGTCTCTAAAATAAATAGTCTCTTAAAATTCTAAGGTGACTAATAAATGCACAAATAATAATAATGATCAATCAAGTGATCATTAATGTGAAATAAAATTAATAAATGATCATAATCACAAGAAATAAATAAAATGAAATTAAATGCGAAATATATTTATTATTAATATTTACCCGTCAAAGTGACGCGGTAAAATAGTCAATATAGTACGTAGACGATAGATGAAATAGATATACACTCGTCTAAAAATCGAGGGCTTCACATAAAATATTTTAATTAAAGAGAAAAATTTATGCCGGGTTTTAAAATTCCATAAGTTGTGATCCCGAACTCGGAAAAGGGCAAGATTAGTCTCTATTTTTTCTAAAATTTTAAGGAATCATATTTTGTGGGTCTAGGGGTCATATTTTTGAAAATTGCAGGTCAGTCCAAAAATTTCTCCCAATTTATTATTTTAACCCGATACTTTTAAAAATGGATATCTCTTAAATCAGAAAAAGTTTTAATGATATTTCAAGTCTAATAATTTCTTTGGGGAAGGAAGTACGTGGGTTAAAAATATTTTTGAAAATATTTCAGATTTAATACCGATTTTCTGAAAAATTCTATTTTAGCCCCAAAGGCAATTTTACCGTTAAGGGCTCGTTTCAGGCCCATTTTTCGTGAAAATTGGACTATAGGTCCAAAATACTATTTTAAATAAGTTTGTATTATTTTGGTACAGTGACTGCCCCTATATTTCGAAATTCATAGTTTTAGTCCTCTAAAGTTTGAAAAATATCATTTTGGTGCCTAAAGGCTCTCATATTCGCATTTGTTTGACCCCAAGGGTCCCAAATATTATTTATCTCATATACATTATTTTTACAGTAATTGTAGTCCAAAATTTTGAAAATTTCCAGAAGATTCCCACAGTTTTCGGTTTTTATCACTTTTGGCCCTATATTTTGCGTTATTTGCAAAAATGGCCCAAACTCGATTTTGTTCACAATTTCATATGTCCAGAATACTTATATAACATATAAAAATATATTTCTCACATTCTCAGTTATTTTGATCACATATACAAAAGAAAGCCTAAAAGCATCCAAAAGCTACTTTTCTAAGCAAAATCACTTTTGGCTTAATTCCGAATTCACATAGATATATTTTCGAAATTATTTCAGAAAAATAAAACTGAAAATTTTCCAAAAATATATCATAAAATAAAACACATACATTTATGCCAAAAGAAAGCATATATGCATACAAAAGCTATTTTTTTTTAACAAGAATCACTTTTATCATAATTCCAAACACACATATATTTTTTTTCCTTTTTTTTCGAAATTTTCCAGAAATAAAAAGTAACTGAAATTTTCCAGAAGTATATAAAAATATACAAACACATATTTCATGCTATTTTATGCAAAAATTATGAGTATTTTGAAAAGTTTCACCCACCTCTTTGATATTTGGTAGTAGGATGGTCTAATGATTTTTTTTCCCCTTGTAATGCCTTCTCAATGCCTTAGAGCCTTAAGGACAGCCCCTATGTTGGAAGAATTGGTGTCAAAATATGAAGGAAATGTAGAGAAAAAGAAACAATGGAGAGTTTAAGGCCTAGGAAGTTCTTACTTTTCATGTCTCTTGAAAGCTCCTTAAAACCTCAATTCCAAGCTCTTAAAACTTGGTCCTTATCCCTCAAATTCCTAGATTTTTGACCCTTGTAGGTTGAGAGAGTGTTGTGTCCCTTTTTTTTTTTTTTTTTGTAAAGTGTTTAAGTGTAGAAGAAGATGAATAGAGAAGAGTTGTATGTTTTCTTGTGAAATAGGTAAGTGTATAGGAAGAAGTGAAGAGGCTTGATTTGTGGGAACTAAATTGAGGCTTCCCTCCTTCAATATACTTATGACCATCCCTCCCTCTTCCCATACTCAAGAGTACTCTAATTTCTAGGCTTGATTTTAGGATGGCTACTTAGCATGCTTACTTTGGTAGAAGCAAGACTTGTGGGAGTGGATGAAAGCTTGCATACTTAAGTGAATAAGACAAAAGGGAAAAGACAAAAGGAAAAAGACAAGGTTGTTTCTTCTACTCTTATACAAGTCTTTTATCACACTTATGTAATTAGTCATCTATTTATAAGGTGTATAGTAATTTCCAAGTAGTATCATCACTTATAATCTAAGGTATTAAATAGAATTAGAACCAATAATACAAGTAAAATATATCAATCAAGCAATTAATCAAATTATAAAAATTATTTCAAAATATATAAATATAATTTTGGAAATTAATAAATTATTTAAGTAAATATTATGCTACAAGAAAATAATTAGTTGTTAAGAGATAAATCTAACCGGTTAATGTATTGAATTAGTTGTAGATGGTTTTAATAGATCATAAAATGAAATGGTTTGCTCGTAAAGCATAAAATTATTTTTTCAATAAAATAGGTTCAAATACTACTTTATTTATGCAAAGAATTTCAAAAATCATAATAAATTTTTGTTAACTCAAAATAATAGATTTGGAGTAAAATGTTGAGTTTATTGAAATAGATATTTCAAAATATCAAAAATTAAGACGTAGTTTCTTTTAAATAAAAATGATTTTCATCGATTGAGTAATGGTAGCTTTATGGAAAATGACTAAATATAAGTATTGTCGTCATAAAAAAAATATGAGGACAAGAATTTTATTTTTCAAATATTAAAGAATAGATTTTAAATAGCACTTTTTGCCGAATCGAGTTGCAAGGAAAATGATAATAGTCATCAAATTTAAGTAGTAAACGTAAATCAATTGCATTATCATGTAATTAGGTAATAAATTAAGTAACGTTAATATTGATAACATATTGTGCTATGGAATACTAAAATAATATTTTGGGAAATATATGTGGATCGTGCCGTCTATGGTATAAAAATTGGGGGCCTCACATAGACAGTGTGATCCTTTATCTCCCTTACTCTTTTGCATTGTGGAGGAAGTGTTGAGCATATTTAGTGATGATGCAGTTATCCGAACTCAACTTCACCATTTATGGTGCCTAAGAAGATCATTTATCCTTCCTCTATTATGTACGCAGATGATATTGTGATTATGTGCGGGGCCTCTTCGGCGAATGCACGCACTCTTCTTCAGATCCTCACGCTTTATGCAGATATATTGGGTCAGGACTTCAATCCTCGTAAATCCAAAATCTACTTTGGCAACCGGGTCGCTAATCATGTGCGTGGCCATATACAAACGATCACGGGTATTCATGTTGGGGCTTTACCAACGGTTTATCTGGGAGCCCCTATTTTCAAAGGTGCTCCCAAGGTGACGGATTTACAACCCGTCTTTGATAAGGTGATTCTCAAGTTCAGAAGGTGGAAAGGGACATCTTTATCTATTGTTGGTCGTGTCTGCCTGGTTAATTCAGTGATTACCAGCTCCTTTGTGCACACGATGATGGTTTACAAGTGGCCTCGAACATTGTTACTGCAAATGGAAAAGGCCATACATAATTTTATCTGGACTGGGATGTCAACTCTAAGGGTTCAGTGGTGGTAAATTGGAATCATTGTTGTATGCCATGGGCCAAAGGGGGGATGGGCGTCTGCTCTATTATTGTTGCTAATAATGCGTTCCGGATGCAGCTGGGTTGGAAGGTTATGAATTCAGACTCTTTGATTTACAAAACCTTCAGAAAACATTTTTTGACTTCGGATGGTTCTCTCCGCCATTCGTTTATCCCCTCTTCCATCTGGACCGGGATTCAGCCTTGCATTACGGGTTTCTTGGAGGACTCTCGTTGGATCCCCGGGTGTAATTCTGTAGTCTTATTGTCACGCCCCAAACGGGACGCGACGAACGATCCACAACTTAAATACAATAACCAAACAGTCCAGACAAATATCAACGAGAACCCAATGAAACAGAGTCTAAATAGCAGCGGAAAATAAAATAACAAGTACAATTACAACTTACAGTCTACAATCCATAATCCATATTACATCCCGAAAATCAACCAAATATAGCAACTTAAAGTCAAAGGGTCCTACGACCTTCGATTAAAACCTAATGGAAAGAAATACAAGAGTCCAACAACAACACAAGAAAAGAGTCCAATCAACAACAAGAAAATAGGTGGGGATGAGACAGAAATCTCAGTGAATGGGGTGATCGTGTGCAAGTGTGGCGATATATATAGTTAAAGTGAGAAAACAGTTATATGAAAACGCGTGAGTATGATGCATGAATTCACACACAGTCCACAAGCGTCGTGATAAATATATTTAAGTAATATACTTATACAGTTCAAGAAAATATTCATGGTCACACAGCACTATGTGATTCAATCAAGACAGTAGGATTGCGTAAGGAAATGTAACGCCAATCCCATGCAAGGCAGATAATGGTTGTGTACGAATTTGTAGCGCCAACCAATGCAAAACAAGTAGCGGTTGCGTACGGATTTGTAGCGCCAACCAAACGGGTCCGATAACTCCAGAATCGTGTGGATCAGACAGCGATTCCTTCGTTCTTCCTTGTAACTCCCCAGGCAGGATGGTCCAAGACCACCACCTTATCGCTCCATAGGCAAAGACAAAATCCACAGTGGAGCTTGCAAGGCTCGGATCTGTCATAATCATGATTATACTTCAAGTACTACGACCCGCTTCCCTTGGACACTCCGTCCCTCAGTTGCGGGATTAGGACGATGGGGCCGATGGAGTGGAATAGCAGCCGAGCTGCCCCTTCCCATTCCCGACGTATCCATTCCGATCGTGAGCTCGACACACCAAGTTGACTCAGCAGAAAGTAAATACAAGTACAGCAAATCAACCAGCAATGAGTATTATTGATTCAGGGAAGTAGTTCAGGAAATTTTTGAAATAACGCGAGGGCAATTTTGGCGTTGGTGGAGTTTTTGGATGAAGATGATTATCGGTAGGATAAGCAACCTTCGATATCTTGAAAGATTAGGTGGAACATAAGTCTCGTTATAGATTCAAATCGCAAGGCGAGGAAGTCGCTCCGCGATCGGGTATTAATCGGTCAAATTGATCCGATAAGTCAAGGGTTTTTTGGGAAAATAAATACTTTAATTAAATCTCCAAGTCAGAGGGTCCAGGGATATTTTAGTAAAAGAGAAAATAATTTTAGTTAAGTCCTTTATAAGAGAAAAATTGTAATTTAGCCCCGTTTTGTAAAAACCAACACTTTTGGGATTAAAAATTGAATAAATAAATATCCCGACCTTGAACAATTATGAGGTCAGTTCCTAAATTCTCTAAATTGTCCAGAGATTCAGGTTTTTAAAGTTTTGAGGTCGAGTGTTTATAAAATTCTCACATTGGCCCCAAATTTGTAAAAATTGCCAATTCGGACCTTAAGTTTAAAATAATCGGAACTCAAAAACCGGAAGGGCTTTTAATGTGATTCCAGTTGGAAAATGTCACTAAGGTTAGTGGGATATTGGGAAAAAGCAGTTTTTAAAAGAAATAAGTGTAGGTCCTTTAACTTTTGAAAATATCATTTTTGTCTCATTTTGAAATAATTGCCTTTAAGGCTTTTAGGGGTCCAATTGTTATGAAATTTGAACCTTGGGTCCAAAATATAATTAATTTATAGTTAAGTTAGTATTTCCAGGTGCATGGGCTGCATAAGTCCTGGAAATTTAATTTGGGTCCTCAAGTTTAGTATTTTACACATTAGTCCCTCAATTTTAGTAAAATTGCTTTCCAAGCCCTAACCACTTGGATTTTTGGAATACTTTTAAAATATGTAATTCCCAGTACCTTAAGAGTAAAAATTTCAAATTTTAAAGTTTAGGTCTGGTGCAGTTTTAAAAATTACAAAGTAGCCCTTAAACTTTCAAAATTTTACAATCTAGTCCTTGGGCTTTTAAAGGTTGATTTTATTTATCTTAAAACTCTTAAAACTTTATTAAAATGTCCAAAAGTCATTTTTGAACCTGAGTACAGTCCCAACAATCGAAATTTGCAGAGGGGTCCTTTAACTTTTATTTTCTTGCAATTTAGTCCACCAACTTTCCATTTTTACATTTTTAAGTCCAAAATTGAAATTTAATCAATTATGCTCGACTTGTCCAGGTTATAAGTCATCCAAAACATGAATTTTAAAGATCATACACATGCATATCCAATACATACAAGAACTTATCAAATAAAACACTAAATTGCACATGCATGCACCTAAAATTCAATAAATAGTAATTTTGAGCAGCTCTTGAGAATTTTCATGACTTGATACATAAAATTGACATTCAATACATACATTATATATATCTCAAGGCTCATGATCAAATTTTCTACATGCATTTTAATAAAACACCTAATAGTTGGAAAATATTTTTCCACCCACCTTAAAATTGGAAATTGTGAAATAAAAGGATAAATTTCACAATTTTTGGATGAGCCTTCTTAGGTCAGCCCCTAAGTCAAGAAATATCAAAAATTTGAAGATAGAAAAATGAGAGAAAAATTAAGGAGAAAAAGAAGGAGATAAGAAAATGAGAAGGACTACACTTTACTACAGTAGTAGGTGTTTGGAGACTAGTTGAAGCTTTAAAATTGGAAATTTTGGTTCAACTCCAAAATCACCTAAGGTCAGCCCCTATTTCTCAAAAATGAAAAGGGGATTAAAATTTGAAAAAAAAAATAGAAAGAATAGGAAATAAGGGGTCTAGTACTCAATTCTTACCTTGTAGTCCAAATTCTCTACTAGTTGTTCTTCAATTCTTGAAGTCCTTCTTCAAGATGATGTCAAGCTCTAATCTCCAAATGGTCTTCTAAATGTACCTCCAAATCAAATTCAAACTTAAGTTAAGAAGATGGAAGAGATGAACTATGTGATATCAAAAATGGATTGAAGATAAAATTCCTTACCTTGTAGTATGGTTTGGTTCGACTTTTTTGAAGAAATAGGGGGAAAAATCTTGAAAATTTTCTAAGTGTTGAAGAAGAAGTAAGAAGAAAGAGTAGAGAGAAGTTGGGAGTTTAGAGAGAAGGAGGAGGATTTTGTGTATGAGATGAATGTGTTAGTGATAAAATGAAATGAAATTTTGGCACAAAAATGGCCATATGGCCGTCCACCTTGATGAGAGAGGGGGGAGGAATTTTGTTCAAATTGTGTCTTGCATTTTGCCTCATGCATGCGAGATAATTTAAGGTCAAAGGTATGGGCAAGACTTGGTTTGAATGGAATGTTGGAAGACTTCCAACATGTTGGCAAAAATAATATTAAAGAAGTAATATAAGAGATGATGTGTATAATGTTTGAATTAATGGTATAATTATACACAAGATGACTAATATAAGGTGTAGGTGTACAAGAGTTGGATGATATTTTTACTCCAAAAATATCCATGTTGGCCGTCCACTATGAGGGCATTATGGTAATTCCATATAATTTTTTTTTGTCCCAAGTTTGATGATAATAGATGAAATATATCAATCTCCAAAATAATTAGTGATTTCCTTGATCACTTGTAAGTCTCATGATCACTTAATCTAAATCAAAATCTTAATTCTATAAGGTAAAAGTCTCTAAAATAAATAGTCTCTTAAAATTCTAAGGTGACTAATAAACACAAAAATAGTAATAATGACCAATCAAGTGATCATAAATGCAAAATAGAATTAATAAAGATCATGATCACAAGTAATTAAATAAAATGAAATAAAGTATAAAATATATATATATATTATTAATAATTACCCGTCAAAGTGACGCGGTAAAATAGTCGATCAAATATATAAACGACAATAAGAGTCAATTATGAGCTCGGAAAAATCGGGGCTTCACATCCTCCCCTCCTTAAAAGAATTTGGTCCCCAAATTCTCTTTAGAATAGTTCTGGATATTGATTCCTCATGTCTTCTTACATCTCCCACGTTGCGTCTTCATCTCGGTTGTGGGTTCGCCACACCACTTTAACCATCGGGATTTCTCTCATACGCAACTGTCGTATCTGCTGATCAATGATCCGGATCGGCCTCTCGGTGTAGGATATATTTTCCATTAGAGGAGGAGTATCTCGAGTGATGATATGCTCGGGATCTGGTTGATACTTTTTCAGTCTCGACACGTGGAATACATCGTGCATTCCCGCATATGGTGCTGGTAACTCGAGTCGGTAAGCTAACTTCCCGATCCTCTCAGAAAAATCTTGTAAGGTCCAACATATCTCGGACTCAACTTGCCTCCTTTCGTCGGATTGATCAATCCTTTCCGTGGTGAGAGTCTGAGAAATACTTCATCTCCGACTTCAAATTCCAAATCCTTTCTTCTCTTGTCCGCGTAACTCTTTTGGCGGCTCTGAGCTGTGCGAATCCGCTCCTTGATTAGCTTGACCTTCTCCATGGCCTCCTGAACTAAGTCGACCTTTGGAATCGAGGGCGACTTTTGTTTCTCTTTCGGAGTCCATTGGTCATCAATCTCCCAGTGTAGTGGGGATCTATATTTTTGCCCATATAATGCCTCGTAGGGTGCCATCCCAATCGTGGCCTGATAAATGTTATTGTAGGCGAACTCGGCTAATGGTAAGTGCGAATCTCAACTTTCTTGGAAATCCAATGTGCAGGCTCGCAGCATAACTTCAAGGGTTTGAATTGTTCGCTTAGATCGTCCATCGGTTTGTGGATGTGTTCTTTGTCGAAACTTAGCGACGCACCCAATTCCTCGTGCAAGCACTTCCAAAACTGGAGACAAACCTCGGGTCTCTGTCGATACTATGTCGACCGGTACTCCATGCACTCGAATGATTTCTGATATAAATCATGCAAGTTTCGCAAGCTATCGCTTTCTTGATGGGTAAAAAGTGTGCAGATTTCGTGAGTCGGTCTACCACTACCCAAATAGCATGGCCTCCTCTGGTCTTTGGTAGATCCGTCACGAAGTCCATCGTTATGTGTTCCCATTTCCACTCGGGAATTCTCAATGGTTGTAGTAAACCAGATGGTCCTTGGTGTTCTGCTTTTACTCGTTGACAAGTTAAACATCTCGCAACGACCGCTACTTGGTTCTTCATGTTTACCCACCAATAACTCCTTTTCAAATCCTTATACATCTTGTTTCCTCCAGGATGTATAGTGTATTTTGAACGGTGTGCCTCTGCTAGGATTTTATTCCTAATTTGCTCGTCATTCAGTACACACACTCGATTCCGGAATCTGATAACTCCATCTTCAGGTACCGAGAATTCTGATCTTTCTCCTTTAAGTATCTTCTCCTTCAGTTTTTGAAGATGTGTATCTTTTTCTTGTGCTTCTTTGATCTCTTTCAGCAGATTGGGTGTAACCGAAATGTTAGCACATGAAATCTGAGTATTGGTTCTCGTCAGATTCCAATTGCTCAGCTCTTCTGTAGATCCCAAGGGGTGTGAGTGTAAGGTTTAGAAGGGGGGGTGGTTGAATAAACCTTACCAACTTTTCAAATTAGTCCTTTTAAATATTCAGAGTTAATACTTCACAGTTGTGTCCTTGATGGACAACTAAGTTAGTTAATCAGCAGAGTTAGTCACTCAACGCACTGATCGAGCTGTTAATAGAATAACTCACTTGTTTTGACTAAAGACTTAACTCGACTCGTGATTTGTTTTCAGCGAAGACTTAACACCCTTTAATTTGGTTAAGTTTGTTTTAATACTTGGTTTTAGCACTCGATTGATTATCAATTGATAGCAAATTTATCAAAGATATATAAAAATAAGATGCGAGAAATTAAAGTCTTTGAAATGTAAATGACACAATAAGTTTTTATAGAGGTTCAAGATGGGGTAATTCTTCTACTCCTCTCTTCTCCAACTAATGGAGGAATATACTAAGTATTGATCAATATACAGAGTGGTTAATGATCCGTATACAAGTCTTGATCACACAAAATGACTTGATCCTTTGGGACTCGATCGAGATGCCTTGGTCACGCAAACCGGCTTCTCGTAATACTCGCTTCTTCACAGGCAACCGCCTTGCTACTACAACCCACTTGCTTAAGTTCCATGGATTTGATCACGAAGCCCTCCAACTAGCTTAAGCTTGGTTCGACCTTGAACCTTTCTACAATCCCTCGTGGAATGTAGACCCCTTGATTCTTCAAAAATTTCCTCTTCAACTGATTGAAGTTATCTTTCCTTCACAGGTGAGTGTTGGATTGATTTCCTTCGTAATATAGGCTTGAGGATTGATCTTGAATGATTTGAGAATATTTTTGGTTGCAGTTCAAATGTTTTCTTGAATGTTTGTGGTTCAGGTAACCTTCTCTCAGAGTTATTCCTCAGCCTTTTATAGTGATCTTTCAAAAATCTGCCCGTTGAAGAGATAGGCTTATTTTTGAAATTCACTTGTGGTCGTTGGCTTGTCTTGTTGCGATCCTTGAAATTGCCACTTCCTCGTATGAATGATTCTTTCGATTTTCAGTTCTAACCCAAGTGCAAAACCGCTTCCCATTGGTTTATTCCTCTTGCACGCTTCTGGGACTGAGCACTTCAAGAAAGGTAGTATGGAAGTATTACTTGTTTAAGTAATTCTCTTGATTTCTGTGCAACGGATCTCTTTCAGTTATCTCGACTTGACTGCATTTTCTTGACTTCCCCAGGCGACGTCGAGTCAGCTTCCAATCATTAGATGACTCTTCTGTCACTTCAACTTGAGACTTGGCTATCTTGAGTTGACTTGACCGATACTTCACTCAGCTGCATCTCAGCTGCACCTTCAGTCGAGTTCCTATCTTCTCTTCTTTGCCATACTCAGCTGCCTCAAAGCGTAGTCTTCCTTTTTGTCTCTAATTGACTTCTTGCATGTTTAGGCATAGCTGACTTGACTCAGCTCGACCAGCCCTATCTATTACAATGCAATTTACAACAAAAATAGGGTGCCAACTTCTATTCTAAGTTTTACATGGCATTCATCAAAATCTACAAAATAATTTCCCAACAATTTCCCCCTTTTTGATGATGCCAAAACTTAAAACATACAACAATAATTAAATAGCAAAGATACATACATACGGACAAATGTAGAATCACGTAATGTATGCTTAGAATCGATCTTTTATTGATCATAACATTCTTGTTCTTTACATAGTCAATTTACAAAGTGTATCGAGCTTGATTCAAAAGAAAATGTATTAGAGCTTAAGTGGACCTTAAAATGTCCATGCTGTTTTATATCTACACAAGTAGAAATTGTACAATTTTATTCGATGTACAGAAGACTTACATAAAATGTATTTACATAGTAAAATACATGAAGGGGTGGACAACAAACACTTCATCTCCTTCGCCGCTTCTTTCTTTTTATCTTCTTCACTTCTGTCATCTTCCGACCTTTTTCTTTTCTTCTCATCTTCGGGCCGCCTTCTTTTTCTCATACGCCTTCCGGCAAACCTTCATCTCTTCTCGCTTTTTCTTGTCTTTCCTCCCATAGCCGAGCTTGTCTTTTATTTTTCTCTTCAATTCTCTTCACATACTCAAAGATTGTTCTTAGCCACTTGCAAAGTTGGCTACTTCACAAATCCACCCAATAGATCCCTCCTTTCTTACCTGGATCTATGTACTCAATGTTTTTGGGCGAGATCTAGGTCCAAACCTCTTCCTCCACCATCGCTTCTTCCTCTCGCTCGGGCGTGTATTGTATCTTGGGGCCTTCTTTTTCCCAATTGAGTGACCAAACAGAGTGACCAAGAGAGGATCGCGAGTTTGTCAGCTCGTCGCCTTCTTCACATAGTTTGAGACCTTTCTCCCAAGACAAATCCTGTGCTTGAGCCATGGACATGTTTGCGAAATAACCTTCGATGCGAGTGTCTTGAATTCATCGACCGATCTTGCCTCGGTTTCGGCATCCAAATGGCATAGGTGTCTCTGTCACCGAATGCCTCCATGTTGTTTCGTAATATCCATAACTCGGGCATCCATCCTTCCTTCTACTTCCTTCATCATCGCTTCAATCGCCTTTCTCTTTTCACCATAGGTACAAAGAGTGTTGGAGTGGCGAGTCATCGGGAGTTTGGATAATATCACCTATGACAAGACCTTGTTGGGGGTTTTAGTAATCATCATGGTCACATCTTTCGAACCTTCCCCCTCAACAGACTTCCCTTTCTTCTCTCTTATTACTTCCTCAATTGTCTTTCCCTTCACAAATGCTTCCTCCTTCTCGCCTTCGATCCCTTCGCTTTTTTAGGTATTCCTCTTCCCCTTTCAAAGGAGAGAGGAAACCACGAAACAAGCTAGCAAGCAAGAAGTCTAGTCTCAATGATAGTTGAGTTATGCTTCAATCTGGCGGAGTAAGCCGCACGGAACTCGTAGCGGGTGGTGTTGGATTCAACTGCTACCAACTTCATCTCAAAAATGGCGAGGAGACTCGAATTTTTGATCCATATTCTCTTCCACACGCAGGAGCTCGTGCTTATTCATGCATTTGTTCAATGTGCTCTTGCAATTTTGTCTTTGCATCAGCATTCTCAGCCCGCCAGACTAGCAACTTGTTGAACAATGTCCTGAAATATCGAGCTTGTTCCACACGCATTGTTTGTCATTGTTGCCACCACTCACGGATCCCGACTATTATGCCTCTCAAATCGCCAGCAGGTTGGCGTCCCCGTTATCCACCTCATGTCCAAAGAGGCCTGGTGCCTTTCCATTTTTTCTATCTCAGCAAATAAGGCTTTGAACACGTCCCTAACTTCGCTTGTCACCTCTTTTTCACCGACGGCCAAGCAACAAAAGTCATAGTCACCGAACAATGGTGTCGATGGAATAACATGATCAGTCCGTGGAAGCGCTCACAATCTTTAGTCGATTCTTCAGGGAGGTCGTACCTCCGAGAGAAGGGAAATGATTCTACGAAAGGATCATCACGGAAACTGAATCTGTTCAATGATAATTGGTGCTCGTGAAGTCCCTTGTGGAGTCGAACTCTCGCGCAGCTTGGGGAGCCTACGCAGTGACTCTGTTTCACCGGGTCTCATTTGAAGTCAACCCACTTGCCGAGAGCCTCACTGTCTCAACAGCTTTCGTCGGTCTCCTCAGCTTGTTTTTCCAAATGAGTTGATCGTCCTCGGCCTTATCAAAGACATGGGTGGCTCATCATCAAAGTTGAATGTTTGGCGAGTAGTCTTGAGGTCAGACTTACTCGTGGTTGGAACATCCTCAGCTGAGTATTTGGGATCAGTCACAGGGGATGACTCAGCTTCATCATCTCCTTCCGATCCCAGAAAGGTTACATCAGGATTATCCTGGGAATCGTGAAGAGCACTTATCTCCTTTTTTGATGGATCAATGATAGCAGAAGGGATGTTCTCGTGCTTCGCTTTCTCTACCCCGGAAGTCTCAACCTCCCGTTGGCCTTCATTACCTCATGCGCCTCAATCAACAGGGCCTTGACATCCCTTTTAATAGTGTCAACTGTCTTGGGGTCTTTTGAGGTGGCATCCATTTGAGTCTCAACTCCATGGATTGCACTTTCATCGCCCAGAGTGTTAACTCCTAGGGCATTTCCTTCCTGTGCCTCGATTGCATCAACGGCGTCATTAGCCTGCAGAGTAGTTGGCACTTCACCGAGACAATCACAACTATCCGAGCCTCGTCAAGGACAACTTGTTGTGTATTCAAATGTTGTTCCTTCTCCACTTCGCCTCCGAGATGCATTGTGGAGTCACCGCAACATCCTCCAACCTTGTCGTAGTGGAGGGAGTTTCCCCCCGGCACACCACCGAGTGACTTGGAATGGGGTCACTCGTCTCCGACTCCGGTTGTTCCCACCGAGTATTCAGCCGTTAGGGCGGTGGTGAGACACCTTCATTAGGGGTTGCTCGACCGGGGTCCCTAATCCCGCCATCGCGCATTCCTTAACACCTTCCTCCGAATGAGCTGGGGAAGTGGTGGCAACAACAACAAAGGGCAATATGTTGCACCACTCCCATATGGTCTATCTCTAGTTGTGATTTGGAGGACTCTCCGGTACCTCCAAAGATTCTTTGCTCATGAAGTATTCTGATTCTTGCATTGCTTCTTTGCATTTGCAATTCTTCTCCGTGGCAGCAATAGGGTCCAGATCCTCATCACTTTCTCGATAGGGCGTCAAGGTGAGAATGTGTATGATCGGTGGTGCCAAGTGAGAGGGCGATGTTGGCCTTCTCACGTGCCTCTCGCCCTCACCGCTCTAGCCCGTTCGTTTTCTTTTTTGAATCTGCAGATATTGATGCAATTATCCTCGTCAAGGCTTGCAGATGTGTCCACCTCAAGAAACCTCAAGAGTTCTTCTTCCTCAAAGAATGAACTCGGACTTTCAAACCGCACTGGATAGACTCAACTTCCATTTTCTCCACTCTCACAGCACGATTTTGGATATCCGGATACAATGGAGAGTACATGATTACATCGCTCTTCATCGGTCTCTTGCCGCCCTCGTTTCCGTGGGATTGTTGGTAGCAGACTTTGCCGCCGACACCCTCAAGAGCCTTTGTTACAGTGGAGACACAACCCCGTCAACATGTGATTCAGCTTGTCTCACCATTTCTTGTTCCTCGCCTTGTTCTATCTATAGCTGGTCCTCGACTTGCCTCTCGCTGATCGGCCTCAAATAGACTTGGTCGTTTCATCGATAACTTCGAGACTCTACTTCTCCAAATAGCCTCGGTATCTTCTCCAATCGAGTGACAGACTCACTGCCTTCTCAAGCTCGGAGAGCTTGGAAAGTCTTCTTCTTCTCTTTGTTTTTACCAAAGGGATATCTGGCTCCACTTCCTCTAGTTCATTGAAGGTAAATGCCTTCGCAGATGTCTTAGAGACAGCTGCCTTCCTTGTTGTGGCAGTCCTCTTCTTCTTGATTACTGGAGAAGGGATTAATGGTTACTTCTCCATTGCGGCTGCAGGGGCAGGAGACACGGCTGCGGGGGCAGGTGACTCGGCTGCAGGGGCAGGAGCAAATTTCTTTTTCTTTGCTGCAGGGGCAGCAGTCTTTTTAGTAGCTGCAGGGGCAGCCTTTTTCTTTGGAGGAGAGGAGACAACAGTATCTTCGTGGTCACCGATTCCCCCTCACTGTGATCGCCCTCTTGGCGTATGTTTTCTTCTGTGCACCAGATAGGTTTGATCTGAACATCCTCTTATTTACATGGAACGCCTTTCCATGTCGAAAAGGGACTCCTTTTACCTCCATCAGTCGGCCAATCACCAGGCCGTATCCTAGGGAACCTCCAAACGTTCCATCCTCCTTGAAGGATTTGTTCCCAACGTTCTGGCAGAGTCTGCTGTAGACAAACTCTGCCCAATTCACCTTCTTTTCTTCAAGGATCGCAACCATTACGATCAGCTTAGCTTTAGACAGCTGGTCAAAGCTGCCAAATTTGATGTCTATGCATTTGGCAACGATGTCCAACAATTTGTGGTAGTCCTCTTTCAGCAGCCTCTTGTTAGCTGTGTAGACCACTTTTGCAGCATAGTCGGACTTGGCTACTTCCTTCCAAGCATCAGTCAGGTCGACCTCAACTTCATGAATCTCCGGCACTCCTTTCGCCGGCAACAAGCAGTGTTCAGCCAAATCCATGAACAGAGGACTTGATGCCCTCATCGTGAACTTCAGCGTTCACGTAGAACTGTGCGACCTCTTCAACATAGGTCTTCGGAAACTCCAACTTTAGAAACGGTTTTAGCCCGTGACGCTTTCCAATTTCTCAAAGATCTTCTTCACTAGGGCGTCGTCGGACCTGCTTAACCATACCATCGAAATCCACAGTAGACCCGGTGTGGATTTGCTTTCCTAGCTTGACAAAATCATGTGTAGATGCCATTTCGAGATGTTTTACCGAACGAAACTTGAAAATTGAACTGAGGATAGATAGGGTTTTGAGAGAAAATTTTTGCTTTTGCTTTCGAGAGAGAGATGAACAGTTTTTGGTAAAGTGTGAGAGAAACGGACGAAATGGTTTAAGTATGGTTCATGAAAGGACGTGCGGGTGGTTTTTGAAATTTGATCAAAATCAAGGGCTTAGATCTTGCCGATTTACATTTAATTTCTCGCATTTAATGCGGCAAAGATTTATATCCAATCATAAGCTTGGTGTGCGCTTTTTAGCCTCAGACACGCCATAATTATGCCGACGTCATTCTTAAAAACATTCCCGCTTAGTAAAAACGACTGCGTTTTTGTCACTTTGCTCATGAATGACTCAGCTTGCTCCTTAGCTGATTCAATCCTTCTTTTCACTGCTCTCCTAGTGACTCAACTGTCAGCTAACTCGATACAGTTGATTTTCCGATACGGCTGATTCACTTAGCTGAATTACGAATTCAGCTCTTTTTCCTCTTTTCATGTTTCATCTCTTTTCTTTGAGTCTTCTGAGTGTCAACTCAGCTCAATTAACCCTAACTCATGCTTGAGTTCTTCAAATCTTGACTCACATAATGGTTTTGTGAATATGTCAGCCAACTGCTTATCAGTTGAAATATATTCCAAGGTGATGTCTTTCTTTTCAACATGATCTCTTATGAAGTGATATCTGACATCGATATGCTTTGTTCTTGAGTGCAACACAGATTTTGAGTGATTGCAATTGCACTTGTGTTATCACACATGATTGGAATTTCCTTTCTTCAACTTCATAGTCTCTCACCGCCTCATCCATAAGACTTTGGGCACAACAAATGCCCGCAACTATGTATTTTGCTTCACAGAGAGGTGGCTATTGAATTTTGCTTTTTGCTAAACCAGAAATTAGCCTATTTCCAAGAATTTGACATGTGCCCGAGGTGCTTTTCCCAATTCTACATCCAAAGATAATGAGTCCGAATAACCAATTAGCTTGAATCCACCTTCCTTTGGATACCATAAGCCAACTTATTTCCTTTCAAATATCTCAAGATCCTCTTGGTCGCAAATCATGTGGCTTTCTTTGGAGCAGATTGAAATCTTGCACATACACCTACAACAAAGGTGATGTCCGCCCGCTTGCCGTGAGATAAAGCAATGATCCAATAAGTGCTCAGATCTTGTTTGATCTACAGCTTGCCATCCGCATCCATATCCATTTTGATCGATGTATTCATTGGTATTTTCACGTAAGACTTCTCTTCCATACCAAATTTCTTCATTAAATCTCTGGTGTATTTTGTCGACTTATGAAGGTTCCATCCTTCACTTGCTTCACTTGGAGTCCAAGGAAGAATGTCGCTTCTCCCATCATGCTCATTTCGAATTTGCTTTGCATAAGATTTGAAAATTTATCACACAGATCTTTGTTTGTGGATCCAAAGATGATATCATCCACATATATTTGAACAAGCAATATACTCTTTCTATCTTGAATTTTGAAGAGTGTTCTGTCCACTTTGCCTTCTGTGAATCCGTTCCTAGTCAAGAATTGTGACAATGTATCATACCATGCTCTAGGTGCCTGTTTCAACCCATATAGAGCTTTCTTGAGTTTGTATACTTTATCTCCAAGAGTCTTCTGCTCAAATCCTAGAGGTTGTTGAACATACACTTCTTCTTCCAATAAACCATTAAGAAATGCACTATTTACATCCATTTGATATACAATAAAGTTCTTGTGAGCAGCATAGGCAAGAAACATCCTTATGGCTTCCAATCTTGCCACAGGAGCAAATGTTTCATCAAAATCTATCCCTTCTTTTTGGCAATATCCTTTGGCTACCAATCTTGCTTTGTTTCTTACCACAGAACCTTCCTCATTCATCTTGTTTCTGAATACCCATTTAGTGCCAATAACATTTTGATGGGTAGGTCTTTGAACCAGCCCACACTTTATTTCTTTCAAACTGATTCAGCTCTTCTTGCATGGCTTGTATCCAATGTGTGTCATCCAATGCTTGTGACACATCTTTAGGCTCTATTTGTGAGATAAAGCATGTGAACATTGTGTCATCCAATGCATGTGAACATTGCTTCTTGTTGTCATTCTAAGGCGTACTCTTGTTGGCATTTCACGCCTTCCTTCCGTGCGGTGTCTAGTTTTCATGCCGAGCTACTAGCGCTGAGATGGGATTGCGGCATGCCCGGCGCTTCTCGCTTGATTTGATTGAGTTGGACGCAGCGGTGGTGGTCACCACGATCACTCGTGGCCTCGGCTCTTGCAGTTCAACATACTTTAACTCGCATTCGAACATGTTGAGGACCTTGATTCGATTTTCCACATACACAGAGAGGGGAATCGACCAAAGAGATCACCTAGCGGCTTTGGGAGCTACGCCCTTGCAGACATTTTGTTGAGGAGGGCACGACTTCTCACCACCTCCTTGCGCTCATTCGGATGGACAAGCTGGGATATCCGAGCTTCAGATTTTCATAGATCATTGGCTCTCCTAGTATTTTTTAGATACTCATTATGATAGTCTTTCTAGATATCGTAGTGATAGGTTGTTTTGTTGTTTTTGATTTTCTCCCGCCATAACGGGACATTACATTGTATGATACTTTGGTTACTTGATATACAGGTAGGGGATCACGCCTCAATCCCCCACCCCCCGGGGTGTTATTTTGCTAAAAAAAAAAAAAAAAAACATTGCTTCTTGTTGAGCTCGGGATCTCGTTTTGACACCTTCTCTTACATCTCCAATGACTAGTTCTCGTGGATGGTCTCTCATCCATCTTACATCAAAGTTGGAGTAAGTTAGCCGATTCAAATCTCTTGTAGATGTGTTGCTTTGATCAGCTCTCTCATCATCACTTAGCCGATTTTCCAACTGCTTTTGAGACTCGCCTATCTCATCTTCATCCGGGTTTATAATTCCAAATTTCTTCACTTCAACATAGGGACTATTTTGCATGGTTGGTTGATTCAAATTATCACCGACTCTTCAATGTCTTCTCCATTTACATTTGCTCATCAAACACCACATGAATGGATTCCTCTCAGTAACCATAGTCCTCTTTGTTGAGTACTCTTAGGCTTTGCTTTTAAATGAGTATCCCAAGAAGATACCTTCATCACTTTTAGCATCAAAAGCCTTTAAATTATCTTTGCCATTGTTATGGATGAAGCATTTGCATCCAAATATTCTAAAATATGCAACATTTGGCTTTCTCCCCCGTCCAAATCTCATAGAGTCTTTGTCACCGCCCTGCTTATCATGCATCTATTTTGAGTATAGCATGTTGTGTTTATTGCTTTTCAAAAATCTTTTAGGTAGCCCCTTCACTAACATGGTCCTTGCTACTTCTTTAAGAGTTATGTTCTTCTTTCGCAACTCCATTTTGTTGTGGAGTCCTTGTCAGATAATTCATGACCAATACCATTTTCAATACAAGATCGAGTGATTATACTATTGATAAACTCGGTTCCTCTCACGATCTTATTTGGATAATGGTTTGACTCTTTCATTTTGATTCTTTTCATCACCGTGGGTAGTTTCGCAGAGTTTCTTTCTTCTTACACATGAATATTATCCATGTATATCTTGAGTAATCATCTATTACCACCAAGGTGTATTTCTTCCCACTTATGCTAGTTGGTTCAATCGACCAAATAGATCCATATGTAGCAGTGTAATATTCTTGTTGAAGATGGACATGTCTTTTCTTTGAATGATGATTTGATTTGCTTTCCCATCCGCATGCATCACATACACTTTCCTTCTTGTATACCGAGTCCGAAGTCCTTCTACAAGACTCGCTTCATGCATCAAGCTTTCCTTCTTGTTAATTGTTTTGAAATTTAGGTGACTCAGCTTTTTGTGCCACAACCAACTTGATTCACCAGCTTTTGCTAGTAGACAAGTGCTTGGTGTTGCGCTTGACCAATCTACCACATACATGTTCTTTTGTCTGCATCCTTGCAACACAACCTCATTGGATTCAGTGTCCTTGATTTGGCATATACCCATGTTGAATCCAACATTGTAGCCTTTGTCACAGAGTTGGCTAATACTTAGCAGATTGAATTTGAGTCCTTCAACATATGCAACATCTGTGATTTCTAATCCATTTTTCTTGATGGATCCAATGCCTCTTATTTCTCCTGGAGCTTCATTTCCTCCAAATATGACTTTTGCACCTCTGACTTCCTTGAATTTTGATAGATTTTTCTTGTTACCTGTCATGTGCCTGGAACAACCACTATCCATGTACCAGGTTCCTTGGCACTCAGCTGCTCCTTGAACCTGCAATCAAGGAAGTTAGGTTTTAGGTACCCATACTTGCCTGGGTCCTGAGGGGTTAGTATTGTAAGATGATCCAACCAACCTATAGCCAAATGATTTGACTCTAAGGGGTTGCCATCTATCAGTGCCATAATCATAATTAATTTTGGCAAATTGATTGGGGTTCTAGGTTCATACAAAATGCTCTTTTGTCAGTATGCCTGTATGTGTTTTAGCAATTGCCTTCTTTGGGTAGTTGTGATATCTCTGAGCGTAGTGCCTAGGTGCATATGTGTGCTGATGAAAGCTCTTATACCTTTGGAGTGGCCTTTGCTGAGTTCTAGGCCTTTGCCACTTAGATTTATATTCCATAGGTCTTTGCTGAAAGTTCACATTATTCCAATCAGCTTGGCTTGGGTAGTTTCTACCATTCCCATCATATATATTTCTTTTATAGAATTTCTGGATTTTTAGCTCTTTTTCTTCTTTAGAGTATTTCCACTTTTGGAGTTTGCCGAGAACTCTACCGATTTCTTCTCACTGCCCTCTCAAAGACACTCAACTCGGCAAATTTTTCCTTTTCCTTTATAACCAATGCCAGTTTGCTTGTAATTGTGCTTTGGGATAAATGTGTGTGCACCATTTGGAGTTTTGGATTTTTGGGATACTCCATTACTTGAAGATCCTTTTTCCAAAATCACTTTTGAGCTTGATATAGCACAGAGGTATTAAATCCTAAGCCTGCCTTGTCTCCACATTTTCTTTGACTCATAATAAGGTCATCCAAGGATTTAGATGCCTTAGTGAATGAGACAATCACATTTTTGAGGTCATTCTCCTCTTTTCTATAGCGTATATTTCTCGCTATTAGCTTAGCATTTTCAAATTTTTTAGACTTTTATTCTCATTAGCTATTTGACTTAGAGTACTCCTCCTTAGTCACCGTGAGTTTTGCTCTTAAGCAGGTCAGTTTTCCTCGTTAGTAGTGTGTGTGAGGATTTAATATGTTCAAAATCTTTCATGATTTTGCCTAATGAATTATAAAGACCAAAGGGTGATGAAGTGTGTGTGTCACAATCACTATCACTAGAATCGAGTGTGATGAATTAGAGTGTACCTCATCTTCTTGGTCAGTTGGTCTTGTTCCTTGGCCATCAAACGCATCAAGGCTTCTTCTTCGAGTCACTTGAGTAGTCACCACTACTCTCCTCGAATCACCGTGGTCTCTTGACTTGGTTGTCTCTCAAATCTCTGCACCAACATTGCCTTTTTCTTTTCTTTGTCTTCTTTCTCTCAAGACCTTTCTTTCTTCTTCATTCCTGTATTTGTTGACTACAGATATGGGCAATCAATGGCATAGTGACCTGGTTGCCTCGTAGTTCCAAAGATTTTCAACCTTTTGATCACTCTTTTTCCATTCTTGGATTGTCACCCTTTGATATTCAATTTTTGATGCTCGCTCTCTTGGTTGGCCTATCTTCCTTGACTTGGAGGAGCCGAGTGTCTTCTCGAGGATTCGCCCTTGCCTCTCTTGTAGTTCTTGTTGAAGAATTTGTTAAACCTTTTAACCATCGTGGCTATTTCTCTGGTCAATGACTTCTTTGACCTCAACTCTCTTGCCATCCTTAACAATTAGAGCAAATTGTTTTGGGCACAAACTTGTCTCCTCCTCGGTCTTTTCTTCTCAAAATTCGTAGGCTTTGAGATCCGAGAATAGCTCATGGTTGGATGTCTTGGATAGGTCCATGGAATGTCTTAGTGCCATGACCTTCATTTCCCATTCAGCTAGAGACTTCTTAGAATCTTCATACACACTTCTTCGTGTATATTCTTTTCCAAGTGCGTATAGTTTGTTGGTAATTTTTTTGAACCGAGCATCCATTGATCCAAGGTCTCTCCTCGCGATCATTTTGAAATTCTCAAATTTCTCAGACATCAATCGATAGTTTATTTTCCTTGATTTGCTCCGAGCCTTCACAAATCAATGTTAGCTTGTCCTGCATTTCTTTAGCCGTTTTGCATGATTTGACTTTATTGAACATGGCTTTGTCCAAGGTTTTGTAAAGAATGTCCTTGGCCACATTGTCCAAGTTATATCTTTTTCTCGTCATCATTTGTCCATTCAAATCTTGGTTTTTCAACCATGACGTCCGGGAGCAACATCCTCTTCACCTTCAAATTGCAGCCTTCTCTCTTACAAATTGTTCACTTTTAAAATTTGCAGCGCCCATCCTCTATCACTATCCACATCTCATCGTAATGTCGATAGATGAGCCTCGCATACGAATTTTCCAATCATCAAATTCTTCCATTGTGAACATAGGGATGCATGTCAAATTTGTTTCCATGATAATAACTTTTGGCCGGGTAAAAAGAGTTTTGAAAGATCAAGTACTAAAACAGACTTTGAAAAATTTGGAGATCTAGTTCAAGAACTGCGGAAGGCTCAATGAACCAACCGCCCGATGCCACTTGTAGGTCCCAAGGGGTGTGAGTGTAAGGTTTAGAAGGGGGGTTGAATAAACATTACCAACTTTTCAAATTAGTCCTTTTAAATATTCGAGTTAATACTTCACCGTGTCCTTGATGGACAACTAAGTTAGTTAATCAAAGATAGTTAGTCACTCAACAGACTCGACGAGCCGTTAATAGAATAACTCAACTATTTTGACTAAAGACTTAAACTCGACTGTGATTTGTTTTCACCAAGACTTAACACCCTTGAATTTGGTTAAGTTTGTTTTAATACTTGGTTTTAGCACTCGCTTGATTATCAATTGATAGCAAATTTATCAAATGCAGATATAAAAATAAGATGCGTAAATTAAAGTGCTTTGAAATGTAAATGACACAATAAGTTTTTATAGAGGTTCAAGATGGGGTAATTCTTCTACTCCTCTCTTCTCCAACTCCTGGAGGAATCCACTAAGTATTGATCAATATACATAGTGGTTAACAGTCCGATACAAGTCTTGATCACACATCCGACTTGATCCTTTGGGACTCGCCCGAGATGCCTTGGTCACGCAGCTTTCTCGACGACTCACCTTCTTCATGGCGGCACCGCTTTGCTACTACAACCCACTTGCTTAAGTTCCTTGGATTTGATCACGAAGCCCTCCAACTAGCTTAAGCTTGGTTCGACCTTGAACCTTTCTACAATCCCTCGTGGAATGTAGACCCCTTGATTCTTCAAAAATTTCTCTTCAACTCGATTGAAGTTATCTTTCCTTCACAGTGAGTGTTGGATTGATTTCCTTCGTAATTTAGGCTTGAGGATTGATCTTGAATGATTTGAGAATATTTTTGGTTGCGCTTCAAATGTTTTCTTGAATGTTCGTGTTTAGGTAACCTTCTCTCGAGTTATTCCTCAACCTTTTATAGTGATCTTTCAAAAATCTGCCCGTTGAAGAGATAGGCTTATTTTTGAAATTCACTTGTGGTCGTTGGCTTGTCTTGTTGCAGTCCTTGAAATTGCCACTTCCTCGTATGAATGATTCTTTCAGCTTTTCAGAGTTCTGACCTAAGTGCAGTGCTTCCCATTAGTTTATTCCTCTTGCACGCTTCTGGGACTGAGCACTTCAAGAAAGGTAGTATGGAAGTATTACTTGTTTAAGTAATTCTCTTGATTTCTGTGCAACGGATCTCTTTCAGTTATCTCGACTTGACTGTATTTCATTGACTTCCCCAGGCGACTTCGAGTCAGCTTCCAATCATTGGATGACTCTTCTGTCACTTCAACTTGAGACTTGGCTATCTTGAGTTGACTTGACTGATACTTCACTCAGCTACATCTCACCAGCACGCTCAAATGAGTTCCTATCTTCTCTTCTTTGCCATACTCACCGCCTCACAAATGAGTCTTCCTTTTTATCTTTAGTTGACTTTTTGCATGTTCAGCATAGCCGACTTGACTCACCGACCAAATTTATCTATTACAATGCAATTTACAACAAAAATGGGGTGCCAACTTCTATTCTAAGTTTTACATAGCATTCATCAAAATCTACAAAATAATTTTCCAACATCTTCTAATGATTCCCAATCTCAAATCATAAGTCCGCTAAGCTCGCCTTTCGCTTAGAGCGCCTCGCTACAACGTTAGCTTTCCCGGGATGGTATTGATATCAAAGTGATAGTCCTCAATCAACTCCATCCATCTCCGCCCCTCGTTGAGGTCTTTCTCGGGAGAATAGGTACTTCAAGCTCTTATGGTCCGTGAAAACCGTGAATGTTGCTCCGTAGAGATAGTGTCTCCATTTCTTTAACGCGAACACTATCGCCGCCAATTCCAAGTCATGCGTTGGATAATTGGCCTCATACGGCTTGAGCTTTTGTGATGCATATGCGATAACTTTTCCTTCCCCGCATGAGCACTCGCTTCCTTGTCCTTCTTTTGATGCATCACCAGAGACGATAAAGTTTTCGGTTCCCTTTGGAAGGGCTAAGACTGAGTCGTAGTAAGTCATTTCTTCACTCTGAAACTCGCCGCACTTGTCATTCCACTCAAACTTGACTTGCTTCCGGGTTAGTCAAGTGAGCGGTCCAGCTATCTTGGAGAAATCCTAGATAAATCTCCGATAATATCCAAATAGTCCTAGAAACTCCTAATTTCCATTATGACTCGGGTTGCTTCCATTCCACCACCGCCTCGTATCTTCAAGGATCCACCGCAATCCTAGTGCCGGATACTATGTGTCCCAAGAACGCGATTTCACTAAGCCAAAATTCGCACTTGCCGAATTTGGCATACAACTTATGCTGTCGTCGTAGTGTCTCTAAAATGATTTTCATGTGACGCTCGTGGTCTTCTCTAGACATAGAGTACACGAGTATGTCATCACCGAATATCACCACGAATTGATCCAAATAAGGTTGGAAGACTCGATGCATCGTCCATAAATGCCGCTGGTGCATTCGCGCAAAAAGACATTACTACAAACTCGTAGTGTCCATATCGGTTTGAAATGCGCTTTTGGATATGTCTCCTTCATGGATCTTCGCTTGATAATATCCTTGTTGTAAGTCAAACTTCGAGTACACCGCTGCTCCTTGAAGTTCATCAAATAGTTTGTCTATCCTCGGGAGGGGATATTTGTTCTTCATGGTCACGCTATTAAGACCACGATAATCTATACATAGTCTTAATGTGCCATCCTTCTTTTGACGAACAACACAGTGTGCTCCCCACGAGACGCATTGGTCGGATAAATCCCACATCCATCGGTTTTGTAATTTCATTTTTTCAGCTCTTGTAACTCAAGAGGATCCATTTTATACAAAGTGTTCTCGCAATCGGGGTAGTCCCTTGGTAACACCTCGATGGTGAACTCGACTTCCCTATCCGGAGGGATAGTGGTGAGTTCTTGGAAATACATCCGTATATTCTCGATACTATAGGTACTTGGTTGATTTGTGTCTCAACCTTGGGTTTCTTAATTACAAACGCCAAGTACCTCGAGCCCCTCTAGTGATCGCTTTCCTCGCTTTCATTGCTGAAATGATTGGGGCAATCTTAACTCGTGCCCTTCCCGAAAATTTCCACTTCGGTTTTCCGGTTCACATAGCTTAATGGACTTGTTATGGCAGTCCATTTGTGCATGGTGTGCAGATAACCGCCATCCCCAATATCACGTCGTATTCGGAGATAGGTAATAGGATTAAATCGACAGAAAAGTTTATCTCAAAGAATCTTAACTTCGCATGCATTATAGATAATATCCGTTATCCGACTTGCACCCATAGGAGTTGACACTTCTAGACATATATGCATATGTTCCATGCATGCATGCGCTTTTGTGTACAAAATGCGGTGCAACAAATGAATGCGTTGATCCAGGGTCGAACAATATTTTCGCGTAGTGGTTAGATACTAGAAGCGTACCTTCCACCACATCCGCCGCCTCCGAGCCTCCCGTCCGCTAGTGCAAATGCTCGAGCGGGCATCCTTGCCGACACCCCGCCATTTCCCGCTTCTACGGGGCCGTGTCTGCTTGTCTTGGCCATCGTGATTTCGGCAATCTTGCACCGTGATGATTACTACCACAACGCAAACACCTTTCTTGTTTATGCCAACAAGCGTTGGCGATGTCCCTGCCGCAATGTCCACACACTTGACCCGCTTTCCTTGACTCGTCTCTTTCCTTTATCTATTTTGTTAACTAGTCCCTTCAAACTTAGCAAAGCGGTTTAGATTGTTGTCCCACAAATTGCCCTCTTAAGATCGTTTCGATGGCCTACTCATTGAATCTGTCCAATACGGTTAAGTCCCGACTCAATGCGAAGAGTCGCTTACCGCTACGAGTAGGTTGTCGGTTCAACAGTCAAGCTTTCAAGTTCCGCTTTCAATCATCGAGTGAACTTGTAAAGCTTATCCTCTTCGCATCGATTGTCCCCCAGCATATTTGGACAATCGGTGAAATTCGACTCGTCGAGCTACAATCAGTTCCCTTACCTCAATCTGAAATTCATCTCGCCGCTTCTTTTCACAACCTCGTGGAATGTATCGTTCATTGAACTCAAAAAGAAATTTCCCATGTTCTCGACTTACCCGGTTTCCCATCTTCTTTCAACCGCCCACCACCGAGCAAACTTCTTTTAAATACGAGTGTGACTTTCTCCTTCCTATTGGAGATCATTGAAGATATTCTCCAACTTCCCTACCCATTCTTCTACCTTCGTATCGCCTGGCTCTCCCAAGAAGGTCGGTTCGAATCGCATAAATTGCTCCAACGTCGAATCATCTCACGGGGTTGAGGCTCGCCTTGTCTCATGAAAACTAGTATTTGCAAGGCTTGTGTGGTCAAATTGTCTCCTACAGCAGGGAGGAGGCGGTGGTATTCAGAGGGTACCCCGCCCGGTACATCATCAACCACTGTTCGCGAAGGTCTCCCACGCCCATCGATGTTTTCTCAATCTCGCGTTAGTTGCGATTCACGAGTAAATGATACAATAACTATTGCGTAAAGCAAGTTATATCTGAAAGTAACAACAAAACTCGGATCATTCCAAAGGTAAAGGAAAGATAAGAAGGAATAAGGAAAGAATGAATAAAGAAAGTCATCAATCAACTAAGTCAAGACAAGTATGACTATGGAATCTCAAAATATGCGTTCTAACTTAGTTCACACATCAACAAGACTTTCTATGCCAATTTGAAATCGATTTCACACTTAATTGGTCAAGTCGCAGATTACCCAAAACACGCTCCTATCCTGGGTCAGCATTCCAAGTGTAAGTCCGCGGTACGATAATCTAGAGGGGGTGAATAGATTATCTCCATCTTTTCGATTTCCCCTCTTTTTCGAACCAAATGCTCAAACACAATAATAAATGAAAACACGCGTCGATTTAAAGAGGTTCAACCCACCTAGGGCCTATTTGCCCCAAGATATCCTGGATGGATTGGAAAAAAAATTTTATTAATTACAACTTACAACACCTTGTCTTCAACACCACCTTTCAAGATTACATCTTTAAGCGATCACCACAATTCTTCAATCTTGAGGGTACCAAATTCTTCAACACCCAAGGTACATCATCAATCCCTAGAACGCCATTCTTTTCCACGAATACCTCCTTGTGTTGAATGATGACAAAAATCAAGATTTGGCCACTCAATAATGAATATTACTTGAAGTGCAAGTGTAATCAAGAAATGCGACCTCAAGATGTAAAGGAAATCCTGATAAATACAATAACTAAAGCTTGAAATTTGCAAGGTATATCGTAGGAAAAGTAACAACAAAACTAAAGAATCTTCACCAGTCAGATAAAAGGTAAAAGAAAGATAAATAAATGATGAAAGAATAAAAAAAGTCTAACTTAAGAATCAACAAGTCAAGACAAGTATGACTAAATCGAAACCCGATCAATGAAATACTCCAAAAAGTTAGTAAAAATTTTTATAAACTAAAAAAACCTTAGTTCAAACATCAACAAGACATACTTCAAAAATGCCAATTTGAAATCGATTTCACACTTAATTGGTCAAGTCGCTTATTACCCAAAACACAAAATCGAGGTCCTATCCTGGGTCATCTTGTAAGTTTCCATCTTACGAACAATCCACAACTTAAATACAATAACCAAATAGTCCGCATAAATATCAACGAACCCAATGAAACAGAGTCTAAATAGCAAATGAAAATAAAATAACAAGTACAATTACAACTTACAGCTACAATCCATAATCCATATTACATCCCGAAAATCAACCAAATATAGCAACTTAAAGTCAAAGGGTCCTACGCCCTTCATTACAAAACCTAATGGAAAGAAATACAAGAGTCCAACAACAACACAAGAAAAGAGTCCAATCAACAACAAGAAGAAGTAGTAAATCCAACAAGCGAGTACAAGGTCTCAATCCAGGGCCTGGTTCAAAGATCTTCAACGAAATCCTCATCTAAGGTTAGAAAATAGGTGGGGATGAGACAAAAATCTCAATGGATGGGGTGATCGTGTGCAAGTGTGGCGATATATATAGTTAATGTGAGAAAACAATTATATGAAAACGCGTGAATATGATGCATGAATTCACACACATCCACAAGCCGTGATAAATATATTTAAGTAATATACTTATACGCTTCAAGAAAATAGCTTCATGGTCACACAGCACTATGTGATTCAAGATCCAAGACAGTAGATTGCGTACGGAAATGTAACGCCAATCCCATGCAAGGCGAGATAATGGTTGCGTCGGATTTGTAGCGCCAACCAATGCAAAATAAGTAGCGGTTGCGTGCGGATTTGTAGTGCCAACCAAACGGGTCCGATAACTCCTAATCATGTGGATCATACAACGATTCCTTCGTTCTTCCTTGTAACTCCCAGCAGATGGTCCAAGACCGGCCACCTTATCGCTCCATAGGCGAAGACAAAATCCACAAAGGAGCTTGCAAGGCTCGAATGCATCATAATCATGATTATACCTCATGTACTACGACCCGCTTCCCTCGGACACTCCGTCCCCCGCCATGGATTAGGGACGATGGAGCCAGAGAGTGGAATAGCAAGCCGAGCCGCATTGGTTCCATCCCCAATGTATCCATTCCGATCGTGAGCTCGACACACCAAGTTGACTCAAGCGAAAAGTAAATACAAGTACAAAACAACGAGGCAAAATGAGTATTATTGATTGCAGGCGATTCAGAAATTTTTGAAATAACGCGAGGGCAATTTTGGCGTTGGTGGAGTTTTTGGATGAAGATGATTATCGGTAGGATAAGCAACCTTCGATATCTTGAAAGATTAGGTGGAACATAAGTCCGTTATAGATTCAAATCGCAAGGCGGGGTGTCGCCCCGCGATCGGGTATTAATCGGTCAAATTAATCCGATAAGTCAAGGGTTTTTGGGAAAATAAATACTTTAATTAAATCTCCAAGTCAGAGGGTCCAGGGCTATTTTAGTAAAAGAGAAAATAATTTGAGTTAAGTCCTTTATAAGAGAAAAATTTTAATTTAGCCCCGTTTTGTAAAAACCAACATTTTTGGGGTTAAAAATTGAATAAATAAATATCCCGACCTTGAATAATTATGAGGTCAGTTCCTAAATCCTCTAAATTGTCCAGAGATTCAGGTTTTTAAAGTTTGGAGGTCGAGGTTTTATAAAATTCTCACATTTGCCCCAAATTTGTAAAAATTGTCAATTCGACCTTAAGTTTAAAATAATCGGAACTCACAAACCGGAAGGGATTTTAATGTGATTCCAGTTGGAAAATGTCACTAAGGTTAGTGGGATATTGGGACAAAAGCAGTTTGTAAAATAAATAAGTGTAGGTCCTTTAACTTTTGAAAATATCATTTTTGTCCCATTTTGAAATAATTGCCTTTAAGGCTTTTAGGGTCCAATTGTTATGAAATTTGAACCTTAGGTCCAAAATATAATTAAGTTATAGTTAAGTTAGTATTTCCAGGTGCACGGGCTGCATAAGTCCTGGAAATTTCATTTGGGTCCTCAAGATTAGTATTTTACACATTAGTCCCTCAATTTTAGTAAAATTGCTTTCCAAGCCCTAAACACTTGGATTTTTGGAATACTTTTAAAATATGTAATTCCCAGTACCTTAAGAGTAAAAATTTCAAATTTTAAAGTTTAGGTCTGGTGCAGTTTTAAAATTGCAAAGTAGCCCTTAAACTTTCAAAATTTTACAATCTAGTCCTTGGGCTTTTAAAAGTTGATTTTATTTATCTTAAAACTCCTAAAACTTTATTAAAATGTCCAAAAGTCATTTTGGAACCTGAGTACAGTCCCAAAATCGAAATTTGCAGAGGGGACCTTTAACTTTTATTTTCTTGCAATTTAGTCCACCAACTTTCTATTTTTACCTTTTTAAGTCCAAAATTGAAATTTAATCAAATATGCTCGACTTGTCCAGGTTATAAGTCATCCAAAATATGAATTTTAAAGATCATACACATGCATATCCAATACATACAAGAATTTATCAAATAAAACACTAAATTGCACATGCATGCACCTAAAATTCAATAAATAGTAATTTTGAGCAACTCTTGAGAATTTTCATGACTTGATACATAAAATTGACATGCAATACATAGATTATATATATCTCAAGGCTCATGATCAAATTTTCTACATTCATTTTAATAAAACACCTAATAGTTGGAAAATATTTTTCCACCCACCTTAAAATTGGAAATTGTGAAATAAAAGGATAAATTTCACAATTTTTGGATGAGGCTTCTTAGGTCAGCCCCTAAGTCAAGAAATATCAAAATTTTGAAGTTAGAAAAATGAGAGAAAAATTAAGGAGAAAAAGAAGGAGATAAGAAAATGAGAAGGACTACACTTTACTCAGTGTAGTAGGTGTTTGGAGACTAGTTGAAGCTTTAAAAATGGAAATTTTGCTCAACTCCAAAATCACCTAAGGTCAGCCCCTATTTCTCAAAAATGAAAAAGGGGATTAAAATTTGAAAAAAATAGAAAGAGTAGGAAAGAATGGGTCTAGTACTCAATTCTTACCTTGTAGTCCAAATTCTCTACTAGTTGTTCTTCAATTCTTGAAGTCCTTCTTCAAGATGATGTCAAGCTCTAATATTCAAATGGTCTTCTAAATGTACCTCCAAATCAAATTCAAACTTAAGTTAAGAAGGTGGAAGAGATGAACTATGCGATATCAAAAATGGATTGAAGATAAAATTTCTTACCTTGTAGTATGGTTTGTTCGACTTTTTTGAAGAAATAGGGGAAAATTTTTGAATATTTTCTAAGTTTTGAAGAAGAAGTAAGAAGAAAGAGTAGAGAGAATTTGGGAGTTTAGAGAGAAGGAGGAGGATTTTGTGTATGAGATGAATGTGTTAGTGATAAAATGAAATAAAATATTGACACAAAAATGGCCACATGGCCGTCCCACCTTGATGAGAGAGGGGGAGGAATTTTGTTCAAATTGTGTCTTGCATTTTGCCAAATGCATGGGAGATAATTTAAGGTCAAAGGTATGGGCAAGACTTGGTTTGATTGGAATATTGGAAGACTTCCAACATGTTGGCAAAAATAATATTAAAGAAGTAATATAAGAGATGATATGTATAATGTTTGAATTAATGATATAATTATACACAAGATGACTAATATAAGGTGTAGGTGTACAAGAGTTGGATGATATTTTTACTCCAAAAATATCCATGTTGGTCATCCACTATGAGGGCATTATGGTAATTCCATATATTTTTTTTTGTCCCAAATTTGATGATAATAGATGAAATATATCAATCTCCAAAATAATTAGTGATTTCCTTGATCACTTGTAAGTCTCATGATCACTTAATCTAAATCAAAATCTTAATTCTATAAGGTAGAAGTCTCTAAAATAAATAGTCTCTTAAAATTCTAAGGTGACTAATAAACACAAAAATAGTAATAATGATCAATCAAGTGATCATAAATGCAAAATAGAATTAATAAAGATCATGATCACAAGTAATTAAATAAAATGAAATAAAGTATAAAATATATATATTATTAATAATTACCCGTCAAAGTGACCCGGTAAAATAGTCGATCAAATATATAAACGACAATAAGAGTCAATTATGAGCTCGGAAAAATCGGGCTTCACACTTATTTTGGATTGACAACTAGTTGGGTTATGCCATTGCCGACATGATTGGTATCCCGCAGAATACGTGACATTTATTTTGGCATCGCATCTCGGATTACTTCTATGACGGTCCTGCACTTCACCTTCTCGCTCATTGAGACATGCTTGATCTCGTCCGGGATATTGTTCGAGTCCCCATCACTCGACTTCGAAAGATACGCGTTTGGATGAATTCGATGAGGAGATCATCACTTCAAATCAACGTACTCTCATTTGCGCCCACTCTCCGGTGGTCCAATGGGGTTCCCGGATATGGTCACCGACGTTCAATTGTGGCATGGAGAGCTATCCATGATCGACCGGCATATAAAATCCAAGCCAACTCCCCGCAGAAGGTGTTGAGACACCGCCCACATGGCCGATCACTCGAAGGGAATCACAAACCAGAGTCTCGGTGTGTTGAGTAACCCCACTACTCACGACTCACCGGTGCGCCACCGAGGGGAAACTCTCACCACCACATCTACGTCGGAGGATGTTGTGGGAGACCAATCAATGAAGTTTGGAGGTGAAGGAGAGAATCAAACTGCTCAAAGTTGAGTGAAGTTAATGAAGCTCGGACGGTTTAGATCGTCTCAAATTTGAGACTTCATCCGCACTACAGCGATGACGCGCTTTGCGGCCTAAGGCACATGATGGAAACGAGGCCATGGAGTTGGGAATCCTGGCTCGCAAGTTCAATCTTAGGAGTTGAAACTCCGAAGGATGCTAGTAAAGACCTCAAGCGATTCCGTCTGCCGAAGGAATAAATCTCCAAGACCTGCTCGGTTAAGATCGCACACAGGGATGACCATTGCCCATCATCGGTTGAGACTACTCAAGGTACATAAGGCCTAGAGGAGGTTGAGACTTCCTGGGTAAAATAACTGAAAATGAGTCAACTCCTCATGTGGAGGTCATCAAGAAGAAGAAGAGATCAACGCCTTCATGATTCCTAGAAAATATAGATACTCGAATTCCCGGAGTTCGACGATGAAGCCGAGTCCACACCAATTAACACATCCAATAAGAACACGACTAGTGAGGATGCTCATGCCTCTTGGAGCCAAGCCGGTGACAAAGCTGCTTTGATTCAATTTATATTGGTTGATGGGTCACCCCAATGGCACCATCACACTCCGATGAAGCCGATAAGTCACCGAGGAACATAAAACTCAAAAGAAAGCCAAATCGATACCGATGAAGTTGTTAAGACAAATGAGATCACTCGGCTCGGAGTTAACACAAAATTGCTCAAGATGCCGATGAAGCTGAAACATCTAAGGTACGTAGAGGTGAAAACATTTTGAAGGAAAAGGGAAAGGCCCCACAAGCTAAAGATGTGGACATCCCTATTTTCCCTGATGAACGCTTTGAATATTTTCCGTTTCAACGCCCAAATTCTTTTCGGTCGAATCACCGTGGGAACAAGCCCGATACAACGTCCAAGTACCCCCTGGAAGAACTCCTAGCTCTAGGTAAAACGCAATTGTGCCTATTGGGTTCGATTTTGATGCGAAGATGCCAAAAGATCAGTCTGCCGAGACAGTTGACTTTAGGAAAGCCTTTAAAGCCATATGTGCTGAGATAGAGAAGATGGAGCATGACCTTGCTGATTGGACCGGAGGCTTGATAACAGAGATGCCACAATCACCGGAGATATCAAAGGAATAGTTCTCACGCATTAGAGAATGGGTTGGACAAGTGAAGGCTTTGAGGCGTGAGCAGTCACATACTTCAAGTCCTTATTTGCAAAGATGGTGATTTGGAGCTCCGACAACCTCAAGTTACAACAAAAGGCAACGAGACCACATATTCGGATGGATTAGTCACACATGTCGGATATGGAGTTGCTAGAGTTGCGACTTCATAATGAAATTGCAAGAATGGAGACCTAATGAAGAATTCCCCAGCAATAAAACCCCCAAGAGAAATCACGATACCTGATGCTGCATCTGAACCAAGATCACTAGAGGAGTTTCAAACTCTAGAAGCTGAAGGTTATTTCAAGAATATCACTCTACCATAGGCGTGGGACTTGCAGACTGGGAAAAAGGTCTTGAACTGTGCAAATCAGCTGAGAAGCAGTAGAGTTCAAGTAGTCATTCACCGAAAGACACTGGACAAAGACACTCCCGAGCAGAAGGAGCCGAGTCGGAAGAGGAGGTGAAGGTTTGGAAGTGGTGGAAGAGGCAGAGGCACTCCATCACACTAAGACCTAAAGATACAAGATTTATTGATCCACAAAAGAAGGGGATTAATTATCAAAAGCCGGATACGACCATCTTGATAATCTTGAAGTAAAGCACAAGAACGAGGAGGCGGTAAGAAGGCAAGAGACTGAGAATGAAAGAGTCACAAGAGAATGGGAAGAAAGGAAGCGAAAGGAAGACCCTGCTGCTATGCGCGCCTATGAAAGGAAGAAGAAAGATGAAGAAGAGAGGAAGAGAAGAAGAGCAGAGGAAGATAGAAGGAGAGCGGAAGATGAAGAGAAAAAGGAAGAAAGTGAGGCATTGAAGATGGTCAGAACCCCTTCAATGTATTTTACTTAACTGTAAATACAAGTTTTTGTAAGTATTCCTGTAATTTTATCCTTCCATCTTTGCTCTGATACATGATGTACCTTTGTACAATAAGAAACTTTGATACAATGTAATAAATAGTATAGCTCAGATACAGTGTATAGAGTATACTATGTAAACAACTTTGTAAAGGACAAGAATGATATGATCAATAAAACTGACATATTCAAGACATACATTCTTTGTTACTGCACCTCTTATGTTTGCTGTAATTTTATATAAGTTTTGGCATCATCAAAAAGGGGGAAATTGTTAGAAAATTTATTATTGGATTTTGATGATATCATGTAAAACTTAGAATAGGAAGTTGGCACCCCATTTTCTTTGTATTTCTATCTCGTAATAGATAGACTCGCATGAGCCGAGTGAAGTCGCTATGTTGAAGAATACAAGAGTCAATCAAGATCAAGAGAAGACCCAACTCGTGTGTCACCGAGTGTAGTCATGATGGAATGCACAGACTCATCAATAAGATATATAGTTGTGGGACAAATTTGAGAAAAGGATGAAAAAGTAACACTCAAGTCGATTTATGAGCCAAGTCCGCGCGGTTGAACCGCTACTGAGTCATTCCTAAAAGGTTGAGCCGACTCAAGTTAAAGGAGTAAATGCACTGTCAAGTCAAGTCGACTAATATTAACTGCTTGCATAGAAGTCGATATTACTTAAATTAGTAATACGTCCATGCTACCATGTCTAAAAGTGCTCATTCCGGAAGCGTGCAAAATGAATAAACCAATGGGAAGCACTAAGCTTGTTTCAGTCCTGAAAAGTGTCGCAAACAACATTTAATACGAGGAAAATAGCCTATCTCTTCAACGGACAAATTTTCAAAAAAGTCGCAAACAACATTTAATACGAGTCATTCCTCACCATCACAAGTTGTAAGTCAAGAAAAGACAAGTCAACGAACATGAAGTGTTGTTTGAAAATAGTCTATCTCTTCAACGGACAAATTTTCAAATAAGCACTAAAAGGTGAGGAAGCAAATGAGAAACGGTTACCATTCTAACAAGCAATTCAAGCAAGCAAACCCGCAAAATATACTCAAGCTTTCTAAGATATTCCTCAAGCCTAAAATCGAAGGAACACGATCCAACACATTCAAATGAAGGAAAGAATACTTCATCAAGTTGAAGAGGAAACAGTTTAAAGAACTTAAGGGGTCTACTCTTAAAGGTTGAAGGAGGCGTCGTAGTAAGGTTCAAGGTCGAACCGGAAGATTTGAGTTTGTTGGAAAGCTATCTAATCAATTCAAAGGGTTCGAAGGAGTCAAGTAGCAAGACAGTTGTCTTGTGAAGAAGTTCGAGTCCCAGGAGCAACAACCAGTGTGATCAAGGCATTGCGAATCAAACTACTTTGTAACCAACTGTCACTTAGTGGATTCCTCTAGAGTTGGAGAAGAGTGGATTAGAGGAATTACCCCATCCTCGAACTAATATAAAATTTACTTGTGTCATTTTACTTATAGCACTTTAATTTCCTCGCTTATTTGATATCTCGTTGTTTAAGTTTATATTGATAAACCTAGTGATAATAACATTGCTAAAAACAAGTTTAAAAACATCAAAGGTGTCAAGTCTTCCACTCAAGAAAACCAAATCAATCGAAAAGTTAAAGTTAGTCGACCCAATTGAGTTATACTATCAATAGATCGGTCAGTCATTGAGTGGGTAACTTTGTCAAGTAAGCCAACTTAGTTCTCCCCAAGGACTTAGGCGATTTGAGTTAACTCTATTAAAAAACTTTAAAAGGACTAAATTCAAAAATTTGGTAAGGTTCATTCAACCCCCTTCTAAACCTTACAACACACCCCTTGGGACCTACGAGAAGTGTCATTTGTTGCCAACTAATCCAATGTGTTTTTCTTTCTCCGACTTGCTTCCCCACCAAAAGCTTCGAATTGCCCTTTCAATCCCGACACCGTCGTGGAAGTAAGAAACAACTCATTAAGTATGTTGGTATTGCTTGATAACAGACTTAATAAGTATTTCTCTCCGACTAGAGAGTAAATTTTCTTTCCATCCCTTTAGTTTATGACTAACACGTGTGTGGATTGTACGAAAAATATCCTTTTTGATCCACCAACCGTAGCCTGTGAGTCTAATGTATTTTCCCAATCGCTCCACTCTTCTGATGCCAAGCCCGCTCCCCAGCATAAATTTGTGAGATCTGCATTTATATTCATGTCATTGGCCGACAATTCGATTTTTCCAAATTTATTTTTTGTCCTTGCTTTTTTTCATAATTTTCCAGGATCTGCTTTTATTTTATCTACCTCCTCACAATTAGCCCAAAAGAACAAGAAGGTATCATCCGGAAGAAACGATGGGAGACGCTAGTGCTCATCTATTGATTTTTATACCGTGTATTTCTCCGTGATTTTCTTCTTGCTTGAGTAGAGAGGAGAAGCCATCCGCACACAACAAAAATAGATAATGGGATAGAGGGTCTCCTTGTCGAAGACCCCTAGTAGGGGAGAATTTTTGCATCGGGTACCATTTAATAGAATCGAGTAAGACACCGAGCAAAAACATTGCATAACCAAATTTATATATGTTCTATTAAAACCAAGTTTGAGAAGAATAGCATCCAAAAAAGACCATCCGACGCGATCGTATGCTTTACTCATGTCTAGTTTAAGGGCAAGATGGTCTTTTTCCCTTTAACTTTCTTTTTCATAGAAAGAAAGATTTCAAACGCGCCATAACATTATCCGTTATTAACCTCCCGGGATAAAAGCACTTTGATTTCTAGAGATTACATCCGGGAGGATCAATTTAAGCCGATTTGCAATAGTTTTCGTAATGACCACTCAAGATAACATTGCAGAGGCTAATTGGTCTAAAATCTTTTGCCGTTTCTCGGGGATTTGGTCTTTGGTATTAGCACAATAAAAGTATGATTAAGCTAAGAGGGGTTTAATGTACTTTTGTTTAAGATGCTAAGAATTAATGTGGTAACGAAGTCATTTTGAATAATATGCCGAAGTTTTGGAAAAATAAAGGACACATACCATCCGGGGCTGTGCTTTTAAAGGATGCATTTGGGGAAGATCTTGTTTGATTTCCTCCTCGATATCTGGTTCTAGGAGTGAAAGATTCACTTGATGCGTGACCTTAGGCTCAATCGATCGAGAACCGCTTCAAAATCGGAATTGTCATCGATTTAAATAATTCCGCAAAATACTTTGTAAGATCCTCGTGCAATATCGCCTCCTCAAACAGTGTTATTATACTCTCCGAAGTAGTAATTTTTTCGATCGTATTACGTCATTATCGTTGTGATGCCTTTCGATGGGAAAACCATGTATTTCGGTCTCCCGCTTTATCCATAGAGCTCGTGACTTCTAATGCCATAAGATTTCATCCATTTTATATCGTTCATCTAGCTCGTTCGCAAGGGATTTACATTCCGCAATTACTCGGTCCATTTGGGGCTGTTTCAAGCTTTCCAATTTGTTTGTTGTATTTTACTAATGTGATCCCTATTATTTCCAAAGTGCAATCTATCCCATGTTTGTAAAGATCAAGCACATACTTCTATTTTTCTTTAAAGAGAGAATAAGTTTTGGTCTCCCCCATGCTTTCCCCACTCGCTTGTTCGCACCCTTTATGTTCTAGCGACATTCTTCCTCGGCGAAATAACCCTCGTCTCTTTCTCACATGGGCGTATTTTATCATTTCCGTGGATTTGTATTAGCAAAGGTGAGTGGTCCGAGTGTATTCCTGGGGTAAATGTTCGACTCGAATAAAGGTACATGTCCTTCCACTCCTGGATGCTAGTGCTCGATCGAGATGTTCCCGAATATTTTTCTCATTTGCTTGGCCATTCGTCCATGTGAATTGGTGTCCGTAGAAACCCAATTCTTATCGCTTGCACTCATTTATGGTATTATGAAACAACTCCAGGTTACTAAGTAATTTTGTGTTGCCTAGCATTTTTTCATGCATCCACGAACCTCATTAAAGTCTCCCATGCACATCCACAGTTGAGCATCTCCCTGATGAAGGTTTTGTAGTAATTGACACGGTTTCCACTTGCGGTTATGATTTGCCCACCATAAATGCATGATAAGATCCATTTTTGCCTATCATCCTTGTTTTCTACGACAAACGAAATATGATGGGGTGAGAAAGATTTCAACGTGAGATCATATGGATTTTCCACATCACACATAACCCGTCTTGCTTATTTATAGACTCACCTTCACAAACCAACCGAAAAACAACCACTATAATGAAACCGAGTAGCATTTAACGAGGCATCCGGGTTTCATTTAACTTAGTTTCAATGACAAAAATGATTCCTGGCATTGTAGTCATTAGGATCTTTTTCAGTGCGAATCGTCACTTGGTTCCCAAGCCCACGACGCTTATAGCTTAAGAGATTCATGATGATCGATGGGGGCTGGCCTCAAGCCTCCGCCGTTGCTAACTCGTAGTTTTCATTGTCAATATCCATGTATCGACATTTTTGTGATCCTCCATTATGTCCTCCCTCGTATCTCATTATTTTTCTTTTATCATTTAGTGCGCTGTATGTGTCCGATCACTTTCCTTGGGGTGTATAATCTCTCTTTTGATTATCTTGACTCGACGGGTTGGGTTTTGTGTTGTTTGGGTTTTGTCGATTATTGGAGTATGATTTGGGGCGTATGTGAAGGGTGTTCTATATGTTCGGTGTAGTAGGATTTGGTGGTTTAGGGATGGGCTTTGAGGTGGTTTGGGGTACGAAGTGGTTTTCAAATAGGGTGGCCGAGGTTGGTTTTTGTGGTTATTTGTTGGTATGGATTTGTTTGGTTGTGGTGCTACTTTTTTGGTTTGGGTTTTCATGCAAGTCAAAGGGTGAGTGCTTGGATTTAGGGTGGGTTCGAGATTTATGGGTGTGTTTGGTGTATGCGAGGCTTGGTTTGGTTGGGTATCAGTTTTCTCATCATTTTTTGGGGGTGTATTATCAGGTTTATTGGGCTCTGTTTCTCCATTGTCACCTTCGTAGACTGCCACCTGCTTAGGTTTCTGAGCTATGGCCAATATCTCATGTGGTTCATGGTGTTCCTTTGGTTTATTGTTCTGAGTTTCTTCCATATCCCATTATTTCCTCCTAGTTTCAAACAATTATCTGCGAATCCCCAAGTCCTTCGGCCTTTGTATCCCTTCAATTGTCACATCAGCATGCTTCAAAGGTGAAGCTCTCAAATCGTCTCCATACGGTGATTTGTCATCCTCTAGGTTAGCAAATTCTTCATGGTCTTCAACAACGTCACGATCTCGCTTTATATGTCCTAAGCACATGTAAATGTAACAAAAGGAAGGCAATCTTTTGTACTTCACCGTATCCATATAAGATGACCATCCCTGATCACGATCTTAGTTCTTCTTTTCAACGGTTTTATCGTAACAAGCAATATCTTTATTTGGACGCTTCTATCCACCCCATCGAGTGTTCGAGAGTCTATCTCTAAAAACTTTCTGCAATGATTCCCGATTGCCCATAGTACTTCTAGTTGTTATCCCGCGATTGGAAGATTGTAAATTCAGATCCAAAATGGAACTTTATCGAAGTTTAACGCCAAGGTTGGGTTCCACTATCTAGTTTTTTCAATATCGGGATATTCTTGTCATAAAGCCAGGGTTCCATGGATATCACCTTGTCAACATCCCTCCAATGATTGAATTGAAAAGAAAATAAGTTTGGCTCTAACTCCTTCGTTGTCATACCGTGAGTAGGTTTCTATACTTTCCTCATTTTTTCCAACAGTCCAAAAGCATTGAAGGCTTTGTGTGTGCAAACCCTTCCGATCACACAAAAAGATGATTTATGGTCGATATGTTCTGCAGATTTGGGTATGACTATAGGCTCTTCTTCCTCCTCAAGCAAATTATGGTTATTTTTATCTATTGCCATAGCGGATTTCTTGCGGTTCTACGAGTTAGGGTGTTTGGTGAGCCACAATTGATCCTCCCCTCCTAGCCCAAATACGGCAAAAGAAATCGAGAAAATTTCAAATGAAAAACCCCAAAAACATAGATACAAAAGAAAAGACAAAAAAACGAAAAGGATTAGGAAGATGATAATGATATTATAGTTAGAACATCGATAAGATCTCGTGTCGAAGGTCAAAGTGTCTTCGCCGTTAATCTGTGGTTCACTATAACGGCGAGCAAAACTCGGGAGAGCGGCCAACAAAACTCACAAAGGAAGTTCAGATTTCGATCCCGGGAAGTGGTGAGAGAGACAAACTAAGTTAGGGGCGGAGGGAAGTCGTGAGTCGACAGAGAAAACCAAAGAGAGAAAAACTAGAAACAATATCTAAAAGAGGAAAAAAGGAAGCAGATCTAGTAGATTTAATATATTTGTGAGTATGGGAGATGTATGGGCAATCAATTGGACATTGGAGAATAAATGTCGAGAATAACTCAAAATTTGAGGTGCAACGATATATAGGCTTGAGATTTAGCTTAGAAAGCATAAAGAGACAGAGAGTGAGAAATTTTCGGTGGTGATGGAAATTGGTTAGTCGGCCACGAAAAAACCAACCCTAACCCTAGTAGGAACAAAGAATTCCATTTCGGAAGGGATTTTAATGTGATTCCAGTTGGAAAATGTCACTAAGGTTAGTGGGATATTGGGACAAAAGCAGTTTGTAAAATAAATAAGTGTAGGTCCTTTAAGTTTTGAAAATATCATTTTTGTCCCATTTTGAAATAATTGCCTTTAAGGCTTTTAGGGGTCCAATTGTTATGAAATTTGAACCTTAGGTCCAAAATATAATTAAGTTACAGTTAAGTTAGTATTTCCAGGTGCACGGGCTGCATAAGTCCTGGAAATTTCATTTGGGTCCTCAAGATTAGTATTTTACACATTAGTCCCTCAATTTTAGTAAAATTGCTTTCCAAGCCCTAACCACTTGGATTTTTGGAATACTTTTAAAATATGTAATTCCCAGTACCTTAAGAGTAAAAATTTCAAATTTTAAAGTTTAGGTCTGATGCATTTTTAAAAATTGCAAAATAGCCCTTAAACTTTCAAAATTTTACAATCTAGTCCTTGGGCTTTTAAAAGTTGATTTTATTTATCTTAAAACTCCTAAAACTTTATTAAAATTTCCAAAAGTCATTTTTGAACCTGAGTACAGTCCCAAAAATCGAAATTTGCAGAGGGGTCCTTTAACTTTTATTTTCTTGCAATTTAGTCCACCAACTTTCCATTTTTACATTTTTAAGTCCAAAATTGAAATTTAATCAAATATGCTCGACTTGTCCAGGTTACAAGTCATCCAAAATATTAATTTTAAAGATCATACACATGCATATCCAATACATACAATAATTTATCAAATAAAACACTAAATTGCACATGCATGCACCTAAAATTCAATAAATAGTAATTTTGAGCAACTCTTGAGAATTTTCATGACTTGATACATAAAAATTGACATGCAATACATAGATTATATATATCTCAAGGCTCATGATCAAATTTTCTACATGCATTTTAATAAAACACCTAATAGTTGGAAAATATTTTTCCACCCACCTTAAAATTGGAAATTGTGAAATAAAAGGATAAATTTCACAATTTTTGAATGAGGCTTCTTAGGTCAGCCCCTAAGTCAAGAAATATCAAAATTTTGAAGTTAGAAAAATGAGAGAAAAATTAAGGAGAAAAAGAAGGAGATAAGAGAATGAGAAGGACTACACTTTACCTTGTATAGTAGATGTTTGGAGACTAGTTGAAGCTTAAAAATTGGAAATTTTGGTTGAACTCCAAAATCACCTAAGGTCAGCCCTATTTCTCAAAAATGAAAAAGGGGTTAAAATTTGAAAAAAAAATAGAAAGAATAGGAAAGAAGGGGGTCTAGTACTCAATTCTTACCTTGTAGTCCAAATTCTCTACTAGTTGTTCTTCAATTCTTGAAGTCCTTCTTCAAGATGATGTCAAGCTCTAATATTCAAATGGTCTTCTAAATGTACCTCCAAATCAAATTCAAACTTAAGTTAAGAAGGTGGAAGAGATGAACTATGCGATATCAAAAATGGATTGAAGATAAAATTTCTTACCTTGTAGTATGGTTTGGTTCGACTTTTTTGAAGAAATAGGGGAAAAATCTTGAATATTTTCTAAGTTTTGAAGAAGAAGTAAGAAGAAAGAGTAGAGATAAGTTGGGAGTTTAGAGAGAAGGAGGAGGATTTTGTGTATGAGATGAATGTGTTAGTGATAAAATGAAATAAAATATTTACACAAAAATGGCCATATGGCCGTCCACCTTAATGAGAGAGGGGAGGAATTTTGTTCAAATTGTGTCTTGCATTTTGCCAAATGCATGGGAGATAATTTAAGGTCAAAGGTATGGGCAAGACTTGGTTTGATTGGAATATTGGAAGACTTCCAACATGTTGGCAAAAATAATATTAAAGAAGTAATATAAGAGATGGTATGTATAATGTTTGAATTAATGATATAATTATACACAAGATGACTAATATAAGGTGTAGGTGTACAAGAGTTGGATGATAGTTTTACTCCAAAAATATCCATGTTGGCCGTCATTCACTATGAGGGCATTATGGTAATTCCATATTTTTTTTTGTCCCAAATTTGATGATAATAGATGAAATATATCAATCTCCAAAATAATTAGTGATTTCCATGATCACTTGTAAGTCTCATGATCACTTAATCTAAATCAAAATCTTAATTCTATAAGGTAAAAGTCTCTAAAATAAATAGTCTCTTAAAATTCTAAGGTGACTAATAAACACAAAAATAGTAATAATGATCAATCAAGTGATCATAAATGCAAAATAAATTAATAAAGATCATGATCACAAGTAATTAAATAAAATGAAATTTATAAAATATATATATTATTAATAATTACCCGTCAAAGTGACCCGGTAAAATAGTCGATCAAATATATAAACGACAATAAGAGTCAATTATGAGCTCGGAAAAATCGGGGCTTCACACTTATTTTGGATTGACAACTAGTTGGGTTATGCCATTGCCGACATGATTGGTATCCCGCAGAATACATACATTTATTTCGCATCGCATCTCGGATTACTTCTATGACGGGTCCTGGCACTTCACCTTCTCGTTCATTGAGACATGCTTGATCTGTCCGGATATTGTTCGAGTCCCCATCACTCGACTTGAAAGATACGCGCGTTTGGATGAATTCGATGAGAGATCATCACTTCAAAATCAACGTACTCTCATTTGCGCCCCTCTCTCCGGTGGTCCAATGGGGTTCTGGATATGGTCACCGACGCGTTCAATTGTGGCATGGAGAGCTATCCACAATCGACCGGGCATATAAAATCCAAGCCAACTCCTGCAGAAGGTGTTGAGACACCCGCCCACATGGCCGATCACTCGAAGGAATCACAGTAGAGTCTCGGTGTTGAGTAACCCCACTACTCACGACTCACTGGTGCGCCACCGAGGGGAAACTCTCACCACCACATCTACGTCGGAGGATGTTGTGGGAGACCAATCAATGAAGTTTGGAGGTGAAGGAGAGAATCAAACTGTCAAAGCAGAGTGAAGTTAACGGCTCGAGGCGGTTTAGATGTCTCATTTGAGACTTCATCTCGCACTACAAGCGATGACGCTTTGAAGCGGCTAAGGCACAGATGGAAAGAGGCCATGGGAGTTGAGACTCCTGGCTCTACAAGTTCAATCTTAGGAGTTGAAACTCCGAAGGATGCTAGTAAAGACCCCAAGGTCATTCCGTCTGCTGAAGGAATAAATCTCCAAGACCACTGTTGCGGTTAAGACGCACACAGGGGATGACCATTGCCCATCATCGGTTGAGACTACATCAAGGTACATAAGGCCTAGAGGAGGTTGAGACTTCCTGGGTAAAATAACTGAAATTGAGTCAACTCCTCATGTGGAGGTCATCAAGAAGAAGAAGAGATCAACGCCTTCATGATTCCTAGGAAAGTATAGATATCTTTTGAATTCCGGAGTTCGACGATGAAGCCGAGTCCACACCAATTAACACATCCAATAAGAACACGACTAGTGAGGATGCTCGTGCCTCTTGGAGCCAAGCCTGACAAAGCCGCTTTGATTCAATTTATATTGGTTGATGGGTCACCCCCAATGGCACCATCACACTCCGATGAAGCCGATAAGTCACCGAGGAACATAAAACTCAAAAGAAAGCCACAATCGATACCGATGAAGTCGTTAAGACAGTGAGGATCATCGGCTCAAAGTTAACACAAACTCAAGATGCCGATGAAGCTGAAACATCTAAGGTACGTAGAGGTGAAAACATTTTGAAGGAAAAGGGAAAGGCCCCACAAGCTAAAGATGTGGACATCCCTATTTTCCCTGATGAACGCTTTGCGGAATATTTTCCGTTTCAACGCCCAAATTCTTTTCGAAGTCGAATCAGCTGTGGAACAAGCCCGATACAACGTCCAAGTACCCCCAGAAGAACTCCTAGCTCTAGGTGAAACTGCAATTGTGCCTATTGGGTTCGATTTTGATGCAGTATTGCCAAAAGATCAGTCTGCCGAGACAGTTGACTTTAGGAAAGCCTTTAAAGCCATATGTGCTGAGATAGAGAAGATGGAGCATGACCTTGCTGATTGGACCGGAGGCTTGATAACAGAGATGCCACAATCACCGGAGATATCAAAGGAATAGTTCTGCGCATTAGAGAATGGGTTGGACAAGTGAAGGCTTTGAGGCGTGAGCAGGTCACCTACTTCAAGTCCTTATTTGCAAAGATGGTGATTTGGAGCTCCGACAACCTCAAGTTCCAGCAAAGGCAACGAGACCACATATTCAGGATGGATTAGTCACACATGTCGGATATGGAGTTGCTAGAGTTGCAGCATAATAATGAAATTGCAAGAATGGAGACCAACGTTGAACAACAGATTAAGGTCTTCCAAACAGAATTGAAGCTGATGGCAGCTAAGTCTAAAGCTCTGAGGTCTAAATTCAGAGCAGCCTACTCCACGACCCACGATAAATATGACTCCACGAACAACATGCTAAATTTTATCCTGAGTGGTATGTTCCCCTGGCTTAGCCCTACCCTTTGGTGATGATGCCAAAAAGGGGAAGATAAAGCCATGAAGGAGGAGTCAAGGAAGGAAGCAAGGAGAGATAAGGAGGTATGTAAAGGAGAAGCAAGTAAGGGGGAAGGAAATTTTGTCAAGAAACCCCCGCTGAAAAATATTTTTGCTAAGACCCCACAACAAGGAGATGTAACAGCCTCAATCCTCAGCAGACTACCAAAAGAGTCGACAGTTGAAGAGAAAGCTGAAATGGTCATTAAGGAGTCGAGAAAAGCCATGGAAGTGAATTTGTAAAGGTAGGCGAAGAACTCGAGCGCATAAAGGATATCAAAGCAAGATTCGATGGCCCCCACCGATTCTCAAGAATTCCCCGCAATAAAACCCCAAGAGAAATCACGATACCTAATCTTTGCATCCAACCAAGATCACTAGAGGAGTTTCAAACTCTAGAAGCTGAAGGTTATTTCAAGAATATCACTCTACCACAGGCGTGGGACTTGTACTGGAAAAAGGTCTTGAACTGTGCAAATCAGCTGAGAAGCAGTAGAGTTCAAGTAGTCATTCAAATTGGAAAGTCACCAAGATCTGAAAGACACTCCCGCAGAAGGAGCTGAGTCAGTAAGAGGGAGGTGAAGGTTTGGAAGTGGTGGAAGAGGCAGAGGCACTCCATCACTGCTAAGACCTAAAGATACAAGATTTATTGATCCACAAAAGAAGGGGATCAATTACTGGGCTGGATACGACCATCTTGATAATCTTGAAGTAAAGCACAAGAACGAGGAGGCAGTAAGAAGGCAAGAGACTGAGAATGAAAGAGTCACAAGAGAATGGGAAGAAAGGAAGCGAAAGGAAGACCCTGCTGCTATGCGCGCCTATGAAAGGAAGAAGAAAGATGAAGAAGAGAGGAAGAGAAGAAGAGCAGAGGAAGATAGAAGGAGAGCAGAAGATGAAGAGAGAAGAAGGAAGCAGCCGAGGCATTGAAGATGGTTGTAACCCCTTCAATGTATTTTACTTAACTGTAAATACAAGTTTTTGTAAGTATTCCTGTAATTTTATCCTTCCATCTTTGCTCTGATACATGATGTACCTTTGTACAATAAGAAACTTTGATACAATGTAATAAATAGTATAGCTCAGATACAGTGTATAGAGTATACTATGTAAACAACTTTGTAAAGGACAAGAATGATATGATCAATAAAACTGACATATTCAAGACATACATTCTTTGTTACTGCACCTCTTATGTTTGCTGTAATTTTATATAAGTTTTGGCATCATCAAAAAGGGGGAAATTGTTAGAAAATTTATTATTGGATTTTGATGATATCATGTAAAACTTAGAATAGGAAGTTGGCACCCCATTTTCTTTGTATTTCTATTTGTAATAGATAGGACTGCATGAGCTGAGTGAAGTCAGCTATGTTGAAGAATACAAGAGTCAACTGGAGACTGAAGAGAAGACCCAACTGTGTGTCAGCTGAGTGTAGTCATGATGGAATGCACAGACTCGACTGAATAAGATATATAGCTGTGGGACAGCTGAGTAAAGGATGAAGAAGTAACACTCAAGTCACTTATGAGCCAAGTCTGCCCGCGTTGAATCGCGCTGAGTCATTCCTAAAATGTTGAGCCGACTCAAGTTAAAGGAGTAAATGCACTGTCAAGTCAAGTCAACTAATATTAATCTGTTGCATAGAAGTCGAGGATATTACTTAAATTAGTAATACGTCCATGCTACCATGTCTAAAAGTGCTCATTCCGTGCGTGCAAAATGAATAAACCAATGGGAAGCACTAAGCTTGTTTCAGTCCTGAAAAGCTACAAACAACATTTAATACGAGGAAAATAGCCTATCTCTTCAACGGACAAATTTTCAAAAAAGCCGCAAACAACATTTAATACGAGTCATTCCTCACCATCACAAGTTGTAAGTCAAGAAAAGACAAGTCAACGAACATGAAGTGTTGTTTGAAAATAGTCTATCTCTTCAATGGACAAATTTTCAAATAAGCACTAAAAGGTGAGGAAGCAAATGAGAAACGGTTACCATTCTAACAAGCAATTCAAGCAAGCAAACATGCAAAAATATACTCAAGCTTTCTAAGATATTCCTCAAGCCTAAAATCGAAGGAACACGATCCAACACATTCAAAGTGAAGGAAAAAATACTTCATCAAGTTGAAGAGGAAACAGTTTAAAGAACTTAAGGGGTCTACTCTTAAAGGTTGAAGGAGTCAGTAGTAAGGTTCAAGGTCGAACCGGAAGATTTGAGTTTGTTGGAAGGCTATCTAATCAATTCAAAGGGTTCGAAGGAGTCAAGTAGCAAGACAGTTGTCTTGTGAAGAAGCTGAGTCCCAGGAGCAACCAGATTGTGTGATCAAGGTCATTGCGAATCAGAAACTACTTTGTAACCATCTGTCACTTAGTGGATTCCTCCAGGAGTTGGAGAAGAGTGGATTATAGGAATTACCCCATCCTCGAACTAATATAAAATTTACTTGTGTCATTTTACTTATAGCACTTTAATTTCTCGCTTATTTGATATCTCGTTGTTTAAGTTTATATTGATAAACCTAGCTGATAATAACATTGCTAAAAACAAGTTTAAAAACATCAAAGGTGTCAAGTCTTCCATCAAGAAAAACCAAATCAACTCGAAAAGTTAAAGTTAGTGACCCGGTTGAGTTATACTATCAATAGCTCGAGTCAGTCTGTTGAGTGGGTAACTTTGTCAAGTAAGCCAACTTAGTTCTCCCCAAGGACTTAGCCGATTTGAGTTAACTCTATTAAAAAACTTTAAAAGGACTAAATTCAAAATTTGGTAAGGTTTATTCAACCCCCCTTCTAAACCTTACAACACACCCCTTGGGACCTACAGAAAGTGTCATTTGTTGCCAACTAATCCAATGTGTTTTTCTTTCTCCAGACTTGCTTCCCCACCAAAAGCTTCGAATTGCCCTTTCAATCCCGTCCGCACACGTTCGTGGGAAGTAAGAAACAACTCATTAAGTATGTTGGTATTGCTTGGATAACAGACTTAATAAGTATTTCTCTCCCACACTAGAGAGTAAATTTTCTTTCCATCCCTTTAGTTTATGACTAACACGTGTGTGGATTGTACGAAAAATATCCTTTTTGATCCACCAACTCGTAGCTTCTGTAGCCCAATGTATTTTCCCAATCGCTCCACTCTTCGGATGCCAAGCCTCGCTCCCCAGCATAATTTGTGAGATCTGCATTTATATTCATGTCCGGTGACAATTACGATTTTTCCAAATTTATTTTTTGTCCCGAAGCTTTTTCATAATTTTCCAGGATCTGTTTTATTTTATCTACCTCCTCACAATTAGCCCAAAAGAACAAGAAGGTATCATCCGGAAGAAAAGATGGGAGACGCTAGGTGCTCATCTATTGATTTTTATACCGTGTATTTCTCCGTGATTTTCTCGCTTGCTTGAGTAAAGAGGAGAAGCCATCCGCACACAACAAAAATAGATAATGGGATAGAGGGTCTCTTGTCGAAGACCCCTAGTAGGGAGAATTTTTGCATCGGGTACCATTTAACAGAATCGAGTAAGACACCGAGCAAAAACATTGCATAACCAAATTTATATATGTTCTATTAAAACCAAGTTTGAGAAGAATAGCATCCAAAAAGACCATTCGACGCGATCGTATGCTTTACTCATGTCTAGTTTAAGGGCAAGATGGTCTTTTCTCCCTTTAACTTTCTTTTTCATAGAAAGAAAGATTTCAAACGCGGCCATAACATTATCCGTTATTAACCTCCCCGGATAAAAGCACTTTAATTTCTAGAGATTACATCCGGGAGGATCAATTTAAGTCGATTTGCAATAGTTTTCATAATGACCACTCAAGATAACATTGCGGGCTAATTGGTCTAAAATCTTTTGCCGTTTCTCGGGGATTTGGTCTTTGGTATTGGCACAATAAAAGTATGATTAAGCTAAGAGGGGTTTAATGTACTGTTTAAGATGCTAAGACAGTGGTAACGAAGTCATTTTGAATAATATGCCAGAAGTTTTGGAAAAATAAAGGACACATACCATCTGGGCCAGGTGCTTTTAAAGGATGCATTTCGGGAAGATCTTGTTTGATTTCCTCCTCGATACGGTTCTAGGAGTGAAAGATTCACTTGATGCGTGACCTTAGGCTCAACCGACCGAGAATCGCTTCAAAATCGGAATTGTCATCAGATTTAAATAATTCCGAAAAATACTTTGTAAGATCCTGTGCAATATCAGTCTCCTCAAATAGTGTTATACTCTCCGAAGTAGTAATTTTTTCGATCGTATTACGTCATTATCGTTGTGATGCCTTTCGATGGAAAAAACATGTATTTCGGTCTCCCTCCTTTATCCATAGAGCTCGTGACTTCGATGCCATAAGATTTCATCCATTTTATATCGCTTCATCTAGCTCGCTCGCAAGGGATTTACATTCCGCAATTACTTCGGTCCATTTGGGGCTGTTTCTGAAGCTTTCCAATTTGCTGTTGTATTTTACTAATGTGATCCCTATTATTTCCAAAGTGCAATCTATCCCATGTTTGTAAAGATCAAGCACATACTTCTATTTTTTCTTTAAAGAGAGAATAAGTTTTGGTCTCCCCATGCTTTCCCCAACGCTTGTTCGCACCCTTTATGTTCTAGCGACATTCTTCCTCGGCGAAATAACTCGTCACGTCTCTTTCTCATTATGGGCGTACTTTTATCATTTCCGTGGATTTGTATTAGCAAAGGTGAGTGGTCCGAGTGTATTCTGGTAAATGTTCGACTAGGTAATAAAGGTACATGTCCTTCCACTCCTGGATGCTAGTGCTCGATCGAGATGTTCCCGAATATTTTCTCATTTGCTTGGCCATTCGTCCATGTGAATTGGTGTCCGTAGAAACCCAATTCTTATCGCTTGCACTCATTTATGGTATTATGAAACAACTCCAGGTTACTAAGTAATTTTGTGTTGCCTAGCATTTTTTCATGCATCCACGAACCTCATTAAAGTCTCCCATGCACATCCACGGTTGAGCATCTCCCTGATGAAGGTTTTGTAGTAATTGACACGGTTTCCACTTGCGGTTATGATTTGCCCACCATAAATGCATGATAAGATCCATTTTTGCCTATCATCCTTGTTTTCTACGACAAACGAAATATGATGGGGTGAGAAAGATTTCAACGTGAGATCACATGGATTTTCCACATCACACATAACCCGTCTTTCTTATTTATAGACTCACCTTCACACCAACCGAAAAACAACCACTATAATGAAACCGAGTAGCATTTAAATCGAGGCATCCGGGTTTCATTTAACTTAGTTTCAATGACAAAAATGATTCCCGCATCGTAGTCATTAGGATCTTTTTAGAGTGCGAATCGTCACTTGGTTCCCAAGCCCACGACGCTTCTAGCTTAAGAGATTCATGATGATCGGGGGGCGCCTCGAGCCTCCGCCGTTGTTAACTCGAGTTTTCATTGTCAATATCCATGTATCGACATTTTTGTGATCCTCCATTATGTCCTCCCTCGTATCTTTTATTTTTCTTTTATCATTTAGTGCTCCCGTATGTGTCCGATCACTTTCCTTGGGGTGTATAATCTCTCTTTTGATTATCTTGACTCGACGGGTTGGGTTTTGTGTTGTTTGGGTTTTGTCGATTATTGGAGTATGATTTGGGGCGTATGTGAAGGGTGTTCGATATGTTCAGTGTAGTAGGATTTGGTGGTTTAGGGATGGGATTTGAGGTGGTTTGGGGTACGAAGTGGTTTTCAGCCAGTAGGGTGGCCGAGGTTGGTTTTTGTGGTTATTTGTTGGTATGGATTTGTTTGGTTGTGGTGCTACTTTTGTTTGGTTTGGGTTTTCATGCAAGTCAAAGGGTGAGTGCTTGGATTTAGGGTGGGTTCAGTATTTATGGGTGTGTTTGGTGTATGCGAGGCTTGGTTTGGTTGGGTATCGGTTTTCTCATCATTTTTGGGGGTGTATTATCCGGTTTATTAGCTCGTTTCTCCATTGTCACCTTCGAGATCGCCACCGCTTAGGTTTCGAGCTATGGCCAATATCTCATGTGGTTCATGGTGTTCCTTTGGTTTATTGTTCTCGAGTTTCTTCCATATCCCATTATTTCCTCCTAGTTTCAAACAATTATCTCATGAATCCCCAAGTCCTTCGGCCTTTGTATCCCTTCAATTGTCACATCAGCATGCTTCAAAGGTGAAGCTCTCAAATCGTCTCCATACGGTGATTTGTCATCCTCTAGGTTAGCAAATTCTTCATGGTCTTCAACAACGTCACAGTCTCGCTTTATATGTCCTAAGCACATGTAAATGTAACAAAAGGAAGACAATCTTTTGTACTTCACCCATATCCATATAAGATGACCATCCCGATCACGATCTTAGTTCTTCTTTTCAACGGTTTTATCGTAATAAGCAATATCTTTATTTGGACGCTTCTATCCACCCCATCGAGTGTTCGAGAGTCTATCTCTAAAAACTTTCCTCATTTTTTCCAACAGTCCAAAAGCATTGAAGGCTTTGTGTGTGCAAACCCTTCCGATCACACAAAAAGATGATTTATGGTCGATATGTTCTGCAGATTTGGGGTATGACTATAGGCTCTTCTTCCTCCTCAAGCAAATTACGGTTATTTTTATCTATTGCCATAGCGGATTTCTTGCGGTTCTACGAGTTAGGGTGTTTGGTGAGCCACAAAAGATCCTCCCCTCCTAGCCCAAATACGGCAAAAGAAATCAAAAATTTCAAATGAAAACCCCAAAAAACATAGATATAAAAGAAAAGACAAAAAACGAAAAGGATTAGGAAGATGATAAGGATATTATAGTTGGAACATCGATAAGATCTCGTGTCGAAGGTCAAAGTGTCTTCGCCGTTAACTCGTGGTTCACTATAACGGCGAGCAAAACTGGAGAGCGGCCAACAAAACTCACAAAGGAAGTTCGATTTCGATCCCTGGAAGTGGTGAGAGAGACAAACTAAGTTAGGGGCGGAGGGAAGTCGTGAGTCGACAGAGAAAACCAAAGAGAGAAAAACTAGAAACAATATCTAAAAGAGGAAAAAAGGAAGCGGATCTAGTAGATTTAATATATTTGTGAGTATGGGAGATGTATGGGCAATCAATTGGACATTGGAAATAAATGTCGAGAATAACTCAAATTTGAGGTGCAACGATATATAGGCTTGAGATTTAGCTTAGAAAGCATAAAGAGACAGAGAGTGAGAAATTTTCAAAGGTGATGGAAATTGGTTCTGTCTTGCGCCGAAAAAACCAACCCTAACCCTAGTAGGAACAAAAATTCCATTTCGAACACCAAACCCTACAGAGAGGGTACCATTTTTTATTCCTTTAATATTTGTTCTTATGGCCGACAAAACAAACACTACAGATAAGAGTGGCGAAATGTTGCTTTCACTTTGCATCCCTCGTATAATCCTAGAACTATATTGGTGTCCTCTCTCTTAAATAGAGAAAACTACACCATGTGGAGAAGAGCGATGATGAAAGCTCTTAGCGCCAAGAATAAGTCCGCATTTATTAATGGAATTATCGGAAGCATCCTTCTACAAATGAAAGTTATGTTCTCTCGAAGTAATTGTTAGATAAATGTTTTTATCATGATTTTGATGATTTTGTTTTTACACCAAAACAATATTTTCTAAATGTTGTCCAAATACTCCTAAATGATTTAAAATATTTTTACTAATTTTTCTGAGTATTTCTAGAAGTTTATTTTTGACAAAAATTGGACAACACATAAATATTTTGTCATGATTTTGATGAATTTGTTTCATTGTGTTTTTACACTAAAACAATGCTTCTAAATGTTGTCCAAATACTCCCAATCGATATAAAATATTTTTACTAATTTTTCTGGAGTGTTTTTGAAGTTCATTTTCGACAAAAATTGATAACTCAAGGTCAACCATCGCCCTATAGGGCAACCCGTATCTGAAAGTTGTGCAAAACAGAGAACAACCTATTTGCTTTGAAAAAGGGAGGGTGGACCGGTCACCCTATAGGTGACCGTGGCCGGACCTGGCCGCCATACCATACAGGCGACGGTGTCCGAGTTTGGTTCGAATTTTGCAAATTTCCCCGTATTGCATTTTTTAAGAGGGCAACCGGTCCAAGGGGGTGTCGACGGTCGAACCCCATGGTGACCGGCCGCCCTACGCACTTCTCGGATACTTTCTTCATACGTATATTTCTCGCGCGACCGGTTGCCATTCCGTTTTGACAAAGAATTCTAACCGTTGTGCAAATGTACAACTTTTCCTCAATTTATGGTATTGATTTCTAACAGCTATATTCTTCATTTGTCTCGCACTTTTTTCTGATTTCAATCTCATAGAAGGAGCCTATCAAGTTCAAGACATACTCTATAAATAGATGAAGAATTGAAGAACCTACAACACAACAAGATACATTCAAGCAAACACTTTTGTTCTTCTATTTCAATATTCTTGTTGTAATAGCCTAAGGTCTTACATTTTCACATCTTAAGGTCTAGGCTTTTCATTCTTGATTACACTTGCACTCAAAATTGTATTATTCATTATCGAGTTGTAATCTTAAATTTTTGGGTTCATCATTCAACACAAGATATCCTTGTGAGTGTTCTTCCTGTAACAACACACTTGGATGATCTAGGTGTTAGGTGTAATTGTGGTAATCTTCTTATTGAAGAGTTTGGTGCTCTTTGGGGTGTTAAAGAATTTGGTGTTCTTCAAGCTCGGAAGATTGTGGTGATGTTCACAAGGTGCCGTTGCAAGAAGATTGTGGTAATCTTCAAGGGAGATTGTGATCTCCAAAGAGGTGTTGTAAGGTGATGTTGTATTAATTGTGGTAATTAATAAAATCTTTCTTTTCTTTTTTGAAATCCATCCCGGAGGTACTTTGGGTGGTAGAGTATTAGGCTCTAGATGGGTTGAACCTTTATAAATCAACGCGTGTTGTTTATTTCCCGAACTTCCATTCTTGTCTTGGCTTATTACATTCGAAAAAGAGGGCATAATCGAAAAAATAGGCATAACCTATTCACCCTCCTCTAGATTATCGTAGCCACTTGGACTTACAAGTGGTATCGAGCCAAACTTTTGGCAAGCTCGCTCCACATCGCGAGTAAAGAGGAACGATCATTGGCTATGAATGAAGTCTACCTTACCGGCGTCTCCACCAACAAGCCACCACTATTTGATTCCAAAAATTATACATTTTGGAAAGAATGAATGGAATGCTATTTACAAAGTTGCGGGTTCGATATTTGGAACATTGTCATAAATGGAGAATCCATTCCGATGAAAGATGGACCACTCACCTCCAAAGTCCTCAAGGAGCTCAATGATGAAGACAAGGAAATTCTCTCCTTAAATGGTAAAGCTCTAAATATTCTTCATTATTCACTTACTTCTTCTAATACGGTTATATTCGAGGAATACGATCGACACATGAAGCATGGAAAAATTAGAAGCTATTTATGAAGTATATGCAAATGAAATGAGCAATTCAAAAGCATCTACCTCTCAAATGGATACAACATCAAATCCAACAACATGAGATGAGCTTCTTACAACGTCCGATGATGAAGAAGACGAGCAATGTTTAATGGGCATCACGAAGACAATGAGGTATGCTCAAACTCTTTTATTTCTTTTAGTAATGAAATGCATGATGATTATGATAATTTGCAAAATGATTTCGATGAACTTCAAAATGAATTCCAAAGCTTGCTTGTTAAATACAAAAATTTGAAAAAGGAATTCAATGTTTTGAAAAATGATAAGGATAATTTACTTACATCATATGAATCACTTTCTTGTGCTCACACTACCACACTTGATAAGGTGAGAAGCATTGAAAAAGAAAATAGTACTCTTGTTGAGGATATTAATTGCATGAATGAGGATTTATTAAAATTCAACTTAAGTACCGATAAAATGACCAAAATTCTAGATATTCATCATTCCGATTATTTGAAACTTGGACTTGGTTATAAGCCTAATATTATTGTTGATAAGAAAAAGAACCAAGCCACTATGCATGTTGGTCATTATGCTCCTAAAATTATTACTTGCTTCTATTGTGGTAAAAAGGGTCACACGGCTAATTCTTGTCGGACTAGAAATAACTCTAATTATTATTGGAGACCTAAAGTATCAATACTAACCCCAAAGGACCCAAACACTTGAGGGTACCACAAGAAAATCTTATGATAGGTACTTGGCGCAACAAAAATTAAAGAAAATTCAAATTGTCAAATCGGCAACAAACATTTGCGCCACTTGATCAAAAGAGAAGATATTATCAACAAAATCAAATTCCAAGAAGAAACTATGATCAACAATGGGAAGGACACGATCCTTGAATTGGCAAAAGTGGAAAAGTTATCATCAACAAAGTGATTTCTCAAGATGAAGATACTACCAACAAAGGGAAAGACACAACCTGTGGAAATGGCAAAATTGGTAAACCGTATCTCTTCTTATTTAAATACGCATAATGTCTTTAATTTTTTTAAAAAGGAGACCTTGTATGATGCTTTTCTAAACTCGTGTGTATTTACAATGACTTGTGTGTTTTATCATCTCTTATGAATTTTTATAGCATAATATATTTGTGACATCTCTTATTGCTTTAGCCTACACTTTTACCATTATGTTTTGTGCAAGAATTGTTTAAAAATTGTGTAGGATATATATCTTCAATGACCATCTACGTCATAATATGTTAAGAGTGACATAAACTATCGAGGTACGCTCACCATTGTTATTCATCTCATAGACTCGATATATTTTTACCATATGCATATGTGCTTGCTTTCCAAGATATTTCAAAATATCTCATACAAGTGCCATTAAGAGGATTTTTCGATTTTTGAAAGGCACTATTCGATAAGGCTTGTTTTATCCGAGACTTATGAAGGATTATGTTTTGTTTTGATAAAACATTCACTTTTTATCCTCCTCTCAAATTATGCATTTGATTGCACATTTTCATGTCCTTATTTTTGTTTTGCTTTGTCATTTTTTTTTTAATATTTCTTATAAATGAGGTCTCACCTATATGCTCTCGGATTTTTCAAATTTCAAAAGAGACCTTATATAGCTTTCTTCAAGCATATTTGAACCTACATGTCTTATCAAACTCTTGATGATTTTCTTTAAAGCATAGTATGTGTTACTTGTTATATTGCCTATATTATTCAATATTACTATTCTCTTGTGCAAGAATTGTTAAGATTTTGTAGAAATTTTTGGTATTTCGAACAAGCTTGATGATCAAGGCAAGGTTAGTAGCTCAATGGTATTGTTAAGAAGAAGGTACTAATTATGATGAAACATTTGCACCCGTAGACGTTTTGAAGCTATTCGTATTTTTACTTGCCTACTCTTGTTTTAAAAATTTCAACCTTTACCAAATGGATGTTAAATCCGCCTTTTTAGATGGTTTTATTCAAGAAGAAGTCTTTGAAAAATAACCTCCGGGTTTGAAAATTTTTCTAGGCCAAATGATTTTTATAAAAAGGCCTTATATGGTTTAAAACAAGCACCCCGTGCATGGTATGGTAGACTTAGCTATTTTCGTTTTTGCAAAATGGATTTACAAGAGGTAAAGTTGATACTACTCTCTTTGTTTTTGAAAAAGGGCAAGATTGTTTATTAGTGCTAATTTATGTTGATGACATTATTTTTGTTGCTACTAATGAATTCTTGTGTAAGATATTTTCGAAGTTAATGCAAGGTGAATTTGAGATGAGCATGATGGGTGAGCTAAATTTCTTCCTTGGACATCAAATTAAGCAATGAAATTAAGCAATGCCAAGAAGGTATTTATATTTCACAATCAAAGTATACAAAAGAACTTTTGAAGAAGTTCGACATTGAAGAAGGAAGGATCATCACTAATATGACAACCAACATCAAGTTAGATAAAGATACTAAAGGCATATTGGTTGACAAACAAATTCGAGGTATGTTTATCTACTTTTATTATTCCGATAGACTCGACATATTATGCTTTATGTCTATATGATCGACTTCAAAACAATCCCAACGAATCTCATTAAAGTGTCGTTAAAAGAAATTTTCAAATATTTGAAAGACACTTCTTCTTAGGACTTGTTTTATCCAAAGTTTTAAAACATTCTTATTTTTCGGGATAACAAGTCCTAGATATATTATTTCTCCAAATACGGTTATTCTTATTCGAACTAAATATATTGAGATTCGATATCTTTTTTTAAGGGATTGCGTTTCTTAAGCGAAAAATTGAGATGTGTTTAATTACGTCTCAAGGATAACTCGCGGACATTTGTTTTTAATCGTTAATCGCGAGTCTTTTACCTCATTTCGAGCTTGATTAGACATAATGTATACTTGAATGAGGTCTATGTTTGCATTTCGCTCGTTTTAAAACTTAGGGGTGAAAAATCGAATTTTTGGTTCAAAATTCGGACAGAACCACAAATAGAGCTCCGGGACCGCTTTGAGGAGGGGACCGGTCGACCTACACTGGACCGGCGACCCCCCCTTGACCGTCGCCCCAGAGCAATTTCGGTGTTAAAATGAGTTATGTCCAATACTTAGCCGTTTTGTGTTCTATTTTTTCAAATTCGCACCCGTTGCAAATTTCACACACATTTCACTCAAAATGATTTCTTTCTTGTATTTTATATATTTTTGAGTTTATTCTATTGGTATATCATCCATGATACCCGACCTCTCCAATTTGATACTATGTTGGAATTCTTATATTCTTATGTTGGGTATGATGATTGTTGTTGGATGATATTTGTGAAATTACATTTGGTGACGGAAAATTTGGCTTGTTTATTTTTACAAGGGCTATATACATCTTCTTTATTATTTGACGCCCGCCAATTGTTCGATAAAACGTTTCAAAGAAAAATTCATCACCTACATGATTCTCTCGATTTCATATGTCTTATATATTTATAGAGATCATGTTTTGCAAATCAAATGAGCTTTTACAAGCTTTTACAAGTCATATGATCAACTCTTCCCTTAGCTTTTGGAATTTTAAGCTTAATGATCAATAGCTCGATAAATCGGTTAAATTAAGCACTTTGATATGGATATATGATGTATTTATCGTGCTAAAATTATTTGATGATTCCAAAGGGGATAAACAAGATATAAGCTCTTTAGTTCAAAGAAGCTAAAATAAGCTCGCGAAAAAAGCTATAAGCTATGGTTGTTAAAAGCGAAAAGTCATGAATAAAATCTAGTCCAATGGATATATTATGGACTTTTTATTCTTATTGATGATTGTCTTTGATAGGGGAGCTTCTAAGCTCTTGATTCTTGAGTTTATTTTTTAAAAGCTAAAGCTTTTAGCTTTTGGTTAATTGCTTCTATTACTCTTGTTGTGCATGTTGATAGGGGAGCTTTTGCAAAAACGTTTTTGAAAATCTTTACTCCCTTCCTTATGGCTATTATGCATGGTTTGTTGTCGCTCTCAACGGATAATGTTTTTTAACCGAAAATTGTTTTGTTTTCAAAATCGACCTCTTTAAATTGTTTTGGTTTGTAATCATCAAAAAGGGGGAGTTTGTTAGATAAATATTTTTATCATGATTTTGATGATTTCGTTTTTACACCAAAACATTGTTTCTAAATGTTGTCCAAATACTCCTAAATGATTTAAAATGTTTTTACTAATTTTTCGGAATATTTCTAGAAGTTTATTTTTGACAAAAATTGGACAACACATAAATGTTTTGTCATGATTTTGATGAATTTGTTTCATTGTGTTTTTACACTAAAACAATTCTTCTAAATGTTGTCCAAATACTCCCGATCGATATAAAATGTTTTTACTAATTTTTCGAGTATTTCTTGAAGTTCATTTTCGATAAAAATTAGATAACTCCCACCACCATTTGGCATAGTGGTATCATTCCCTCCAATGTGTGGGAGGTCGGAGGTTCTATCCCCAAAGAAGTGTGTGTGCGTAACCTAAAAAAAAAAAAAAAGTTTCTTCCGCAACAATTTTACACTCAAATCACCAATCATACGCCACATACAAAGATCATCCAAAAATGTCGTCGCGTGACAAGAAGAATCGAAACAATCCAAGAAAAATCAGCCGTATCCGAACCCTTTCCAACCTCGAACCGCCCATCCGCTCACGATTCCGACAAAGGTGATTTCGATGGCCCCAGGAGTACTACACCGGTGGCGAGAAAAGTGGTATGCTTGTCCAAGATCCATCCAAGTGTAATGACGTTGATGCGATTTTGATCAAGCTTGGCGGTGGGTGATGTACGAGGACCCCTTGGAAAATCTTGACCATCAACGAGCTCAAGAAGTTTCACCGGACAGAAGAACGCTCATGGTGAAACTGTACCAACTTCTCCACAAAGAACCTAAGTCAATTGTGCACAACATTGTTTTCTGGAGAAATGGTTTCACCGTTAATGATGGCCCTTTGAGGAGCTTGGATGATCCGAGAAAATGCTCCATTTCTTGAGAGCATCGGAAAATCTGAGTGCCCTAAAGAGTCGGAACCCGCGGACAGGAGGTCCTCTGCTCATGCCAATCTCATAAGGAGGGATGAAAACGCCATGAGCCGAGAAATACGTCTTGCTCCGTTTCGGGAATGGGCGTAACTCTAGGGAGTAGCTCGCAACCGATTCGCCTGGAGTCAATCAAGCCGCTCCTCCGCTCCACGGTGCTCCATCTCCGTCCGTGGGCCTTGTGGTGGATAAATCACCGCCATCCACTTCAATTCAACTTAGGGGGTGATGGAACCCGCATGGTTGCACACTTCAACCACCACCATACGATCAAAGACATCCGTTCCTTCATTGATGCGTCTAGGCCTGGGGGATCGAGGTCATATCAATTGCGCATCGTTGGATTTCCTCCCAAGATCCTTACCGATCTCACTAGATGGTTGAACAAGCGGGGTTGTTGAATTCAAAGTGGTCATTCGAAACTCTAAGACATCCGCATCATTATATCTTTCTTTTATCGTAATCTTTGGGATTATATATGACTAAAACTAAATTCGTGCTTGTATTCTAATTTAAGCTATATGCATAAAGAAGATACTCCTCTCTTTTGAGGTCAACCTACGCCCGCCCTATAGGGCAACCCGTATCTGAAAGTTGTGCAAAATAGAGAACAACCTATTTGTTAAAAAAAAGAGGTGGACCGATCACCCTATAGGGCGACCGGTGGCGTGGACCGGCGCCATATAGGGCGACCGTGTCCGAGTTTGGTTCGAATTTTGCAAACTTCCATGTATTGCATTTTTAAGAGGGCAACCAGTCCTAGGGGCGTCGACGGTCGAACCCCATGGTGACGATTGGTCGCCCTATGCAATTTCTCGGGTACTTTCTTCATACGTCTATTTCTCGCGACCGGTCGCCATACCGTTTTGACAAAGAAATTCTAACCGTTGTGCAAAGACAGGCAACATTTCCTCAATTTATGGTATTGATTTCTAACAGCTATATTCTTCATTTGTCGTGCAATTTTTTACAGATTTCAATCTCCTATGAGGAGCCTATCAAGTTCAAGACATCCTCTATAAATAGATGAAGAATTGAAGCAACACAATAAGAGAGAATACTACAACACAACGAGATACATTCAAGCAAACACTTTTGTTCTTCTATTTCAATATCCTTGTTGTAATAGCCTAAGGTCTTACACTTTCACATCTTATTATTAGTCTAGGCTTTTCATTCTTGATTACACTTGCACTCAAAAGTGTATTATTCATTATCGAGTTGTGATCTTGAATTTTTGGGTTCATCATTCAATACAAGCTATCCTTGTGAGTGTTCTTGTGGTAAGAACACACTTGGGTGATCTAGGTGTTAGGTGTAAGAAGATTGTGGTAATCTTCTTGTTGAAGAGTTTGGTGCTCTTTAAGGTGTTGAAGAATTTGTTGTTCTTCAAGTCGGAAGATTGTGGTGATGTTCACAAGGTGCCGTTGCAAGAAGATTGTGGTAATCTTCAAGGAGATTGTGGTAATCTCCAAAGAGGTGTTGTAAGGTGATGTTGTATTAATTGTGGTAATTAATAAAATCTTTTTTTTTTTTTTGAAATCTATCCTGGAGATACTTCAGGGTAGTAGAGGATTAGGCCCTAGGTGGGTTGAACCTCTATAAATCGACGCGTGTTGTTTACTTCCCGCACTTCCATTCTTGTCTTGGCTTATTACATTCGAAAAAGAGGGCATAATCGAGAAAATGGGCATAATCTATTCACCCCCTCTAGATTATTGTAGCCACTTGGACTTACAAAGAATGTGAGGACATGGTCGCATCATGGATCGGGAATGTCATTATTCCGGTTGGTCGGAGATGCGATTTATGCAAAAACAAAGAAAGACTTATGGAAGGATCTTGAAGAAAGATTTTCACAAATAAATGGGCCTCATATTTTTAACTACAAAAAGAATTACATTAGTATCACAAATTTATGGGAAGTGAATGCATTGTCCAACACCCCTCCTCGAAGATGGCGTGTGAAAGTTGTGAACACCCAACTTGAAAAGCAACTTTCTCGAAAATGTCACCATAAGGGATTTAGTGAATAGATCAGCTGGTTGTTCTTGTGACCGAACATATTTGGTGCAAATCCGACCTTGTTGAATCTTTTCATGAACTATGTGACAATCTATCTCAATATATTTTGTTCGTTCGTGAAAAGTGGGGTTGGCACTATATGAAGCGCGACTTTGTTGTCACAATAAAGTTGTACTGGTTGTGAATGAGAAACTCACAAGTCTCCAAGTAGACAACATATCCATGTAACCTCACAACAAGTGGCTTTCATTACTCGATATTCACTTGAAAGACATGAATGTGAGATCACATGCTTTTTAGACTTCCAAGAAATTGGTGAGTTTCCAAGTACAATGCAATATCCCATAATAGATCCTCTTGTTTCGTAACATCCTCCCCAAATCGAGAATCACAATAAGCATGCAAAAACTCGTGTGGTGGCCAAAAATGAGATTGTTTAGGCTTGTTAAGAATCTAGCTAAGGATTTGCACACTATATGTAATGTCCGGTCTAGTGAACGTCAAATATAATAAACATCTATATCGTGTGGCATTAGCTAAAGATTCTTCATTTGTTTTATTAAGCTTCAAATTTTGTTCCATTGAGTCTTGAAGGTCGGGAACAAAGGTGACCAAATTCCTTAAGGAGTTTGAGTGCATATTTTCTCGACTTAAATAAATCCCCTTCTTTGATCGTGCAACTTCAATACCAAGGAAATATTTCAACTTTCTTTCATCTCTCAACTTGAAATAGGTTTTGAAGATTTTCCTCTATTTCCATAATGGCTTGAGCATTATTACCCGAGATGAGAATATCCTCAACATAAACAAGGATGGTCAAAATGAGTTATTCAATGATTTGGTGAATAAAGAATAATTTGCTTTCGATTGTGTGTACCCAACATTTTTTAAAGTGGTCGATAACTTAGCTAGCCATTGACTTGATGCTGTTTAACACCGCAAAGAGATTTTTGCGGTTTACAAACTAAATTTTATGTTCCTGTCTATTTGAACCCGGGTGGAAGTTGCATATATACCTCTTCATGAAGATCTCCATTAAGAAATGCATTACTGATGTCAAGTTGGTGAAGGTGCCAATTAGATTTTGCAGCTACAACAAGAAGAAAACGCAAGGTTGTGAGTTTGGCAAATGGTGTGAATGTTTCTTGATAATCGACCCCTCCTGTTGGTTATACCTTTTCACCACCAAACAAGCTTTATAACGCTTAATTGAGCCATCTTGTTTGTGTTTTATTTTGTATACCCACTTGCATCCTATCGCTTGTTTATTCGGTGGTAAGGGTGTGAGTGTCCATGTTTGATTAACCTCCAAAGCTTTTATTTCCTCCGCTATTGCTTTTCTCCGATTCTCATCAAGCATAGTCCGTTTGAAACTTTTGGGTTCCGCTATAGATGAAATAGACATTAAAAAGGATCGATGTGAAGTGAAAATTTATCATATGATAAATATTTATTCCATGGATGAGAAGTACTTAATTTACAAGAAGAATACCTTGGAGATGGTAAATCACAAATGGCCATTTTGCGGTGATAGTCATTATGGTAAGATGGAGGGCGTGTCTCGCGGGTTGATCGTTTAACGAGTGGTTGAGGATAGGTGGTTTCTGGAAGTTGTTCTTGTTCTTGAGAGTCCGTTGGCTTGGCATTTTCAATATGCTCATGAATAGATTTTTGTTCTTCTAAAGGAAATGGCACAATGGGCGCGCTTGATGGTTTGCAAATATTCTTACTAAAAGGAAAAGCACTTTCATGAAATTTAACATCTCTCGAAACAAAGATTTTTTTGGTTTTTAAAACATATATCTTATACCTTTCTTTGCATATGGATAACCAAGAAAAACACAACGAGATGCTCTAGTATCAAATTTGCCTTTTCATGCATTAGTATTGGTTGCAAAACACAAACAACCAAAAACTCTCAAATGATTATAAGATGGAATAGACCCAAAAAGCAATTCATAAGGTGTTTTTCAAGAAAGAAGAGAGAGGGGTTCGATTTATTAAATATGTGGCATTTAAGAAACACTCACCCCAAAAATAAAATGGAAGGTCGGCTTGAATCGCAAGGCTCTGAGACAACATTTCAAATGGCCATGTTTTCTTTCGACGATTCCATTTTGTTGAGGCGTGTTGGTGCAACTTGTTTCATGAATAATTCCTCTATCAAGATAAAACTCTTCATGTCAAATTCGAACATGTACATGTCACATTACAAAACGGAGGCTTCACAAATATACTACTATCTATTGCATGGTGTCTCATCTATTGAAATTTAAAACAAGTAGAAAAATCGTCATTTCATTCTTTTATGCATCCCTTATACAAACTAAACATCAAATTATGTCATCATATCATTCATCTCCTATAGTTATTCTATTCCTATTGTTATTCCATACCCGAGCATGGAAATTAAAAGGCTAGGAGATATTTAAGGAAGTTTCCATGCATTTCTTTTACTTTTTTCTATTTTAAATAGAAGATGTTGTATTTATTAGCTGTTAAAAGGAAGAATGGAGAGATATTATTTTTCTTTATGTTTTGTATTAGTACTAGTAATTCTCCCCTTCCGTTGCGCCGCATATTTTATTTTAATATTTGTTAGGAAAATTTATGTATAGATTTGATGATATCATGTAAAACTTAGATTAGGAAGTTGGCACCCCAATTCAAATGTAATTCAACTTGTAATAGATAGGGTTCATTGAGCTGAGTCATAGGCAGCCAAGATGAAGATTACAAGACTCGACTGAAGATCGAAGAAAAGACCCAGCTGTGTGTCAACTGAGTAAAGTGAAGTGAAGGTTCAGTCAAGTGACATAAAAGTTGTCTCAGTCAACTGACTGACAGCAAAGTCATTCCAAAATGATTGGAATCAATTGTCAAAGGGGTATGCAGCTGACAGGACTTAAAAAAGCTGAAAGAGATCCGTTGTCAAGCAAAGTCAAGGTTTTGCTGGAAATAGGCATGTGACAGACTACCAACAATAAAGTTGTTTTGCTGAAAGAGTGCAAAAATCAAGGAACCAATGGGCTGCACTTGAAATTATGCAGAGTTTAAGGGAAGGCTGCAGAGCATTAAATTCAAGGTACGGTCTCCATCAATGCTGCAAGACAAGACAAGCCAACAACCTAAGAAGTGTGGTTTGAAAAATGTGTCTATCTCTTCAACTGACATATTTCAAACGTGCACTATAAAAGGCTGAGGTTTCATTTGAGGGAAGGTTACCCAATACGAAAAATATCACGAGCACAAGCATTCAAGCAATAACCTGCAAAGCAATATATCTCAAGTTTTCAAATAAAATCCTCAAGTCTAAACTCAAAGGAAATCAATCCAACACACAGAGTGAAGGAAATACAACTTCATCGCTTGAAGAGGAAATACTTGTTATCAAGAACAAGGGGTCTACTCTCCAAGGTTGAAGAGTATAGTAAGGTTCCGTGATCAAACCAAAGCTTTGAACCTGTTGGAGGGCTAAGTGATCAAGTCCAAAGGTTTGAAGAGTGGATTAGAGGAATTACCCCATCATCGAACCACTATAATTGCTTGTGTCTATTTACTTTCAACACACTTACTTTCTTGCATTATCTTTATATCTGCACGATTGTTAAATTGCTTAAGTCTCTTGAGAGTAACCCTACTAAAAACAAGTGTTGAAAAACATATTCAAAAAAACTAAGGGTGAAAGTCTTCCCGCATTGTTAAAAACCAAGTCAATTGCTACTTTGTTGTGTAAGCCAACTTAGATGTCCCCTAAGGACTTAGCCGACTTGAGTAAACTCGAATATCTTAAAATGACTAAAATTGAAAAATTAGTAAAGTTTATTCAACCCCCCTTCTAAACTTTACTTATCACCCCTTGGGACCTACAAGTGGTATTAGAGCGGTTGGTTCATTGAGCCTTCCGCACTGGTTACTGAGCTAGATCTCATTCTTTTTCAAAGGATCAACACTTGAAGTTTTTAAAGCTTTTTATTTCAAAAGCAAAGTTATTATCATGGAAGAAAATCTAACTCACATTCCAATGTTTACTGTTGAAGATTTTGATGATTGGAAAATACGTATGCAGGCTCACCATTCAGCCTCACATGATGAGATATGGTTTGTCGTTGAGGATTGACCATTACAAATAATGAAGGTGAACACAGCTGTCAGGGCTTCTACTCTTGAGGCTACTGAAGTACCAAAAGGTGAGGTTGTTGCAGCTCATGTGGCATGAGGTGCACGTGCCACTACTGCTGCGGTACCTAGACCTGCAATGGTGGAAAATCCACGTTGCGAGTGAACAAATGAAGACATGAAGAGATATAACTTGGACAATGTTACCAAGGATATTTTATATAAAACTCTCAATAAGAACATGTTTAATAAAGTCAAATCTTGTAAAATGGCAAAATAAATTTGGGAAAAATTTACCTTAATTTGTGAAGGGTCTTACCAAATTAAGGAAAACAAGCTAACAGTTGTTGTTCAAAAGTTTGAGAATATTAAAATGCTTGCAGGTGAGAGTCTGGATCAGCTGGATGCCAGATTCACAGAGATAACCAATGAGCTCCCAGCTCTAGGAAAAGAATATACACAAAAGGAAATGTGTAAGAAGATACTAAGGTCTCTCCCAAATGAGTGGAAAATAAAGATGATGGCCTTTAGACACTCTATGGATCTTACAAGAAAATCCAACCATGAGTTGTTCTCTGATCTTAAAGCATATGAGTTTGAGCTAAGAAGAAAAGACCAAGAAGAGACAGTTGTACCCAAGACAGCTGCACTCATGGCTGGTGAATCAAAGAGAGTTGAATCCAAAGAAGCCATTGAACAGGAGGAGATTGCCCTTATGGTAAAAAGATTCAACAAGTTCTTCAATAAGAACTACAAGAGAAACAAGGGTGAATCATCCAGGAGACACTCAGCACCTTCCAAAGCAAGGGAGGATAGACCACCGAAGAGAACTAATCACCAAAGGACTGAATATCAGAGAGCTGATAATTAGTGAGCTGAAAGAGCAGATTTTCAGAGAGCTGAAAACATGTGTTGGAAATGCAGAGAACCAGGACATTTTCCTATTGGTTGTCCCTATCCACCCGTCAACAAATATAGAAATGAAGAAGAAAGAAAAGTCTTTAGAGGGAGAAGACAAGAATCTTTGAAACAAATGGTGTAAAGAACCAACAGTGAGTCGACAACAAAGTGAAGCCGATTACTCAAATGATACGAAGAAGAGGCTTTGATATGCCTCATGGCCAAAGAACAAGAATCCAAAGAACAAGAAGACGAGGTACACTCTAACTCATCTCATTCTGATTCTAGTGATAGTGTTAGTGACACAAACACTTCATCACCCACTGATCTTTATGATTCTATTGGCAAAATGATGAAATACTTTGAGCACATAAAATCCTCACACACACTTTTAAATGAGGAAACAAGCTCAAAAGCCAAAACTCACAAATGACTAAGGAGTTGAGTACTCTAAATCACATAGGCGATGAGAATATAGAGTTGAAGGCCGAGATAGCCAAGATTCAAGTAGACTTAGCTACAAATGAAACGAGGGAAAAATATTTGAAAAATGTGATTGCCTCATTCAAGAAGACATCTAAATCATTGGATGAACTTATAATGATTAAATCATTGGATTTAACTCCTTTGTGCATGCCAAAGCTCCAAGAGTGGTTATCGAAAAAGGATCCTCAAGTGATGAGACAGTCAAAAATCCAAAGCACCATATGTTGCATCTACACCCACTCAAAAACACAATCACAACCATGTTGGCCTTGGATACAAAGGAAAAGGCAAAAAGCAGTAGAGTATGCTAAGAGGAAGCTGAAATAAAATTCAGAAGAGTCCATCAGTAGACTCCAAACAAGAAATACTCAGAAAATCCAAACAAAGCTACCAAAAGCCCTAGAGATTTTAGCAAAGAAAATCATATGATGGGAATGTTAGAAATTATCGTAGCCAGGCCGATTGGAACAATCAAATGAGATATCGACCAAGTCCAAAAGGATATAAGCCTAAGTGGCAAAGACATCGACTCAAAAATGGTCATCCCCAAGGCAAAGAGGTTATAATCAGCACACATATGCACCCAAGTACAAAGCCCAATATGCACAAAAAGATTCATTATCATCCCAAAAAAGCAAATGCACAAACTCACACACAAGCATATAGACAAAAGAGACAATTGTATGAGCCTAAAGCGTTCATTGTGATTATAGAACTGATAGGTGGAAACCTCTTAGAATTAGACCATTTGGCTATAGGTTGGTTGGATCACCTTATAGTGCCAACCCCTCGGACCCCAGGCATGTATAGCTACCTAAAAACTAATTTCCTTTATTGCGGTTCAAGGAACAATTGAGTGCAAGGAACATGGTACATGGATAGTGGTCATTCCCGGACATAGGACATGCAACAAGAAAAACCTTTCAAAATTCAAGGAAATAAAAGGTGCTAAAGTGGAGTAAATGAAGCTCTAGGGAAATCAAAGGCACATGATCCATCAAGAAGAATGTACTAGAAATCACAGATGTAGCATTTTTTGAAGGTTTCAACTTCAATCGCTAAGCATCATCCCAACTCGTGACAAGGGCTATAATGTAGGATTCAACATGGGTATTTCCCAAATCAAGGATGCTTGAATAAAATGAAATTGTGATACAAGGATCAAGACAGAAAAAAACATGTATGTAGTGGATTGGTCAACTGCTACACCAAGCACATGTCTTCTAGCAAAGAGTACATTCGAATCTAGTTGGTTGTGGAAAAAGATGCTTAGTCACCTGAATTTCAAGACAATCAACAAGCTTGCAAGGAGTAATCTTGTGGAAGGATTGTCGGACTCGATGTACAAAAAGGAAAGCATTTTTGATGCATGCCGATGGGAAAGCAAATAAAGTCTTCTTTCAAGGACAAGCCAAGTTCTTCTTCAACCAGGATATTGCGCTTATTGAATATGGATTTGTTTGGTCCAATTGAACCAAACTAGCATCGATTGAAAGAAATACACCTTAGTGGTGGTGAATGATTATTCAAGATACACATGGACAATTTTTTATGTGTAAAAAGAAAGAAACCTTGCGAAACTCCCTCAACTGATGAGAAGAGTTCAAAATGAGAAGAGTCAAACCATTATAAAGATAAGATCTGACAGAGAATCCGAGTTTGTCAATGGGATAATAACTCGATTGTATAGAAAATGGTTTGCTCATGAGTTATGAGTGCAAGAACTCCACAACATGTAATATAGTGGTGAAAGAAGGAACATAACTCTCATGGAAGTCGTGGAGACCATGTTAGTGTCGGATTGCTTAAGAGATTTTGAGTCAAGCCATTAATAGTGCTTGCTACACTCGGAATAGGTGTATGATAAACAGGCACTGCTCAAAACCCCTTATGAAATTTGGACATGGAGGAAGCCAAATTTTGGATATTTTCATATCTTTGGATGTAAGTGCTTCATTCACAACTATGACAAGAACAACTTGAAAGCTTTTGATGCTAAAGGCGATGAAGGTATCTTTTGGGATACTCAAATTTGAGAGTAAAGCTTTTAGAGTCTTGGACAAGAGGACTATGGTCACGAAGAAGAGTCTATCCATATGGTTTTTAATGAACCTAATGTCAATGGAGAAGACATAGAGGAGTTAGTGACAAGATGAATCAGCCAACTATTCAAAAGAGTCCATATGTCGAGGCGATGTGAGAAGACTCAACCCCGATGAAGATGAGATAGTTGAATCTCGAGACAACTGGAAAGTCTCTGCACTGAATGATGATGAGGAAGTTGTTCAAGACAACTTAGTCATGCGAGACGATCAATCCAAAGCAGACTTACTCCAACTAGATGTGAGATGGGCCGAGAGACCATCCCCCGAGCTTATCATTGGAGATGTTAGAGGAGTAAGAACCAGATCCAGGACTCAACACGAAGCTATGTTCACTTGTTTCATTTCCCAGTTGAACCTAAAGATGTGTCATAAGCATTGGATGACATACATTGGATTCTAGCTATGCGGGAAGAGTGAATTAGTTTGAAAGAAACAAAGTATGGGAATTAGTTCAAATGCCTATCCACCAAAATGTTATTGGTACTAAGTGGGTATTCGAAACACGATGAATGAAGAGGGATCCTGTAGTAAGAAACAAAGCAAAATTGATAGCCAAAGGTTATTGCCAAGAGAAGGGCATAGATTTTGATGAAACCTTTGCACTTTTGTTGCTAGATTGGAAGCAATTAGGATATTTCTTGTTATGTTGCACACAAGAGCTTCACTTTGTTTATCAAATGGATGTAAAGAGTGCATTTTTGAATGGACCTTTTGAAGAAGAAGTCTATGTGGAACAACCTCCGTGTTTTGAGCAGAAAAATATTGGAGATAAAGTCTACAAGCTCAAGAAGGCATTGTATGGATTGAAACAAGCACCAAGAGCCTGGTATGATATATTGTCCCGATTTCTTATTGACAATGGATTCACCAAAGGCAAGGTTGATAGAACACTCTTCTTAATTCAAGATGGAGAGAGTATATTGCTTGTTCAAATTTATGTGGATGACATCATTTTTGGATCCACAAACAAAGAGTTGTGTGACAAATTCTCAAATCTCATGCAAGGGAATTTGAGATGATTATGATGGGAGAGTGACTTTCTTCCTAGGTCTTCAAGTCAAGAAAATGAAGGGTAGAACCTTCATAAGTCGGACCAAAGATACCGAGAGATTTAATGAAGAAATTTGGTATGGAAGAGAAATCATCTACGAAGATTCCCATGAATACATCCGTCAAGATGAATATGGATGCGGATGATAAAGTCATTGATCAAACCAGATATAGAGCCCTTATTGGATCTTTGCTCTATTTAACAACAAGTAGGCGTACATCACCTTTGTTGTAGGTGTATGTGCCGATTTCCATCCGCACCAAAGGAAAGTCACATGATACAAAAAAGAGAATCCTAAGGTATTTTAAGGGATGCCAAGAAGTTGTCTTATGGTATCCAAAAGATGGAGGATTCAAGCTAGTTGGCTACTCGGACTCGGACTATCTTTGGATGTAGAGTGGACATGAAAAAGTACATCGTGTACTTCAAATGCTTGAAATAGATTAGTTTCTTGGTTCAAGAAGAAACAAAATTCAATATCTATATCCACAAGTGAAGACAAGACATAGTTGTAGGCAAATGTTGCCCCATTCTTATGGATGAGGCAACAAATCGAGAGACTACAACATAAAAAGGAGATTATAATTAAGTGTGATAACACAAGCGCTATTGCAATTACTTAAAATCCAAAGAATAACCAAGCATATTGATGTCATATATCATTTTATAAGAGATAATGTTGAAAAGAAAGACATCGCATTGGAATACATATCAAGTAATAAGCAGTTAGATGATATATTCACTAAGCCATTATGTGAATCAAGATTCGAAGAGATTAAAAATGAACTTAGATTGATTGAGTGAGTTAGGAGATTCGGAGACTCAATCGTGAGAATCAAAGAAGAGAGTATCGGAAATCAACAAAGTTTCATTTTTCAAAGAAAGTAAAACAACCAAGACGACTAGTCACTATATCGAGTTAGTTGGACAACCGAGTGCTTATTATGTGAAGAAAGAAGTAGATTCAAGTCACTTATAAAGATAGATGAGTTATTTATGAGCTAAGTGACAAAACACACGATCGTTTCTAAGCGGGAATGTTTTAGGCTTGACGTCAATAGTAATTATGGTGTCAAGAAAAAAATGTATGCGTTTTACCTATGATTGGATATAAATGTTGCTGCATTTAATGCGGGAGATTAATGTGGTTTCAAGACACGATCTCGACCATTCATTATTATTTTGAACTTTTGAATTCCAAAACCATTTCCTCACATCCCATATATAAAGAAGTTTATTTTCCTCTCCTCACACGACATCCATACTCTCAAGCAAAGAAAGCCTTTCTCTCGCAACCAAGCAAAGAAACCCTAGTTCTCCGTTCAAATCTCGAAAATTGCTCCCGCTTATGATTTCGTGAAGATGGTGAGAAAATCCACACAGATCCATTGTGGATTTCGAGGGCTTAGTCAAGCAGGAGTTGACAAAGCCCTGGCCAAGAAGATAGCCGAGAAACTCGAGAAGTCCGGTCTCAAGGAGTTTCTTTTGATGGAGTTTTCGCACACCTATTTGGAGGAAGTGGCGATGTTCTACGTGAATGCCGAGGTTCACAGCGGTGAGATTCGCTCATTGGTCCATGTACAGACATAAAGATAACTGATGTGGACTTAACAGCACAATGTCTTCTGCCTTCTTCTAGTTCGAAGGAGATAACAGAGAAGGATATCCACCTGGCTGCTGCATGGAAGGAAATTGCAACGCCCAGAGTCTGCTGCGGCTTGATCTACACAAATGAAGAAGTCTTTGATCAAGGAGGACTAGCACAACTTAATGGATGTGGTAGCTAAGTTTATGGGCATGAAGTTTGGCATCTTTAATCAAGCTCACGAGGACTAAGTTAACCGTGATGGCTACTATTTTTTGGAGGAGAAGAAGGTGAACTGGCTGAGTTCATCTTTGGCAAGTTGTGCGAACGTGATGAACAAGACCATTAATGACACCGAAGTGTTTGAAAGTTCGTTGGGACATGGCCTGGTGATAGGTCATCGATGGAGGTGAAAGGGCATTCCTCTAAGGAATGGGAAACCCTCCCACGTGAACAAAAAAATGTTTAGTGACAATCTAAAATGACAAGCCCATGCTTGAAAAGCTAATACGAGCGAAGGGGAATGAGCTGACCATGTCCCTGTACATAGTCAAGCGATCGCTAAGGCTCCATCTCATAAGCTCCTGCGAGAAAGAAGATGAAGGCTCATTCCCCTACAACAAAGTCGCACTTGCCCCGATGTCGTAGAAGACCATGTACTGCCCGCAATCGAGACCGAGAAGGAATCCTCTGCACCTTCTCCAGTCATGAAAAAGAAGCGCTCAGCTATGCCGCGGAAGCCAGTTGCAGTCAAGAAGCTGAAGATGGGAGAATAATCTTTCACAACTGAAGAACTTTAGGAGGTGGAACCTGAGGTTCCATTGGTCAAGACCAAGAGACGCAGACTTGTGAGGAAATTCGCTTTTGCTAACCCAAATTGAGTATGGCACGATCAAAGAGAAAGAGACTGCTGAGGAAGAACAACAGTCTATGAAAGAGAAGAGTGGTTTGAAGACCACTGTGGAAAAAGAAGAGATTACTGTTGGAGAACAATAGAGTTTAGAAGAAACTGTTGTTGGCGTGCATCAGAGTCCATTAGAGATAGCTTTTAGGGTGACAACTGCAGAAACAGAAGTCATTACAGCTAACCAAGGAGATGAGTTAGTTGTACGCTCTCCTCAGACTGATGCGAGGACAGCTGAGGAGAGGGCTCCCCTTGAGCCCATGCAGGAGGAGGATGATGATTTGGTGATGTTATCTCCTGCATATCCAGACATTTAGGAGAGGCTACGGATTTGGAGGACCTGGAAGTTGAGCTTAGCCATGTACTAATTCAAAAGCCCTCAGTTCATTGAGGAGGAAGAATACCTCCTGGAGTTTTTGGGGAACGTTGGTGTACGCACAACTCTGGATGAAGACAAATGCACTAATATTCTGTTTGATAGGAAAGAGAATCAATGGCTCAAAGAAATTGAAAAGGCCAAGGCTATTGCGAGTCGGATAAGCCTCACTCTTGTGCCTTTACAGACGCCCCTGAACATGTATTACAGCCAGCTTCCAGCACTGATAGTGACGTAGAAGAATTGAACCCTGCTGATGAGGTAGAGAGAGTTAAGCTAAGGTAAGCTCTTAAAGAATCCAAAGAGTTGCACGAGAAAATGTTGCTAACGGGCCTATGAGAGTCATCTTCTATTCTAATCTCTCCTAGCCTTGACATTATGGAGATGGTGAGGATGATCGATGACACTACCTCACCAAAGCACTCGAGGAACAAGATACCGGGAGGATCGGCGATGAAGCTAAGGATGGAGAAGAAGAGGGCAACTTAGCCAATCCTACCCCGAAGAAGGTGTTGAGACACCCCTTGCCTGTCGGATGCACACTCACTTGGAAAAGAAGTCGAGTCTCGGGTTTCCGGTTACCCTCTTGTTCGAGACTCGGCAAGTGCGCTAGCCGAGGAGAAAGTTTGAAACCACCACGATCTTGTCGGAGGAGGTCAGTGGGAGACACTACTCAAAAAAGTTTGGAGGCGAAGGTGAGAACATCAACGTACAACAGAGTGGAGTTGACGACGCTTAGACTGCTCGAGGCAGTCTCAATCAAAATCCTAGCCGCATTGCGGCCGATGAAGTCGTTGATGTAGCCAAGGCAAAGGATGGGAAGAAAGCCTCGGGAGTTGAGACTCCTAGTCTAAAAGCGCAATTTTAGAGGTTAAGACCTCAAAGGATGCCATCGAAGACCCTAAAGCAGCTCCGTCTCATCAAGGGATTGCTTTGAAGACCCCGCTGCGCTTAAGATCGCACAAGGGAAGTAGAAGGCCCATCAACGGTTGGGATCTGCCGATGGTAATGAAGGCCCAGTGGAGGTTGAGACTTCCATGGATAAGAAAGGCAAAAAAAAGAAGTGCACGCTTTTAAGAAGATTTTGCTTGAAAATGAGGAAATCAATGCATTACAAGACTCGACTAAAGATTAAAGAAAAGACCGAGTCGTGTGTCACCGAGTAAAGTGAAGTGAAGGTTCAAAAGTGACAAAAATGTTGTCTCAACACCGACTAACACACACACACACAAACACACACACATACACACACATGCATTCTAAATCTCTATAAACAATTATATATATTTAAAAAACATGTATTTTCACATTGAATTTGTTTTGTTGAAAAATATAATACTTTATATTGTTAATCAAATATTTTCTTAACAACAATATGATATAAATTTATCAAGTTTACAATAAAAAATCTTTATGAGGAAGTATAATTTATAAATTGTCAAATGAAGTTTAAGTGCCAAAAGTGTATTCGTTGAACTAAGACCATACTACAATCAAAAAACATAAAATCGCTTGCTTGATATAATATAATAAAAAACATAATAGCTTGAAAATTTTCTAGTATTCAATCCTCATTGATTGGAGCTTCGCTATTCTGTAAAATGAAAGAAAACCTATTGTTGGTTTGTGGTTAGCAGTTAAGAGTATCAAATGCTGAGAAAAACGACAAATATTTCAAATAATAAACACTATTATTATATCAGTTTATAATCTAAAATAATTATAACTTTTATTTAGTGTATTCATTATTTAACATCCAATTAAATCAAAAAATTAATATGGTAAGTAACAATTTATTAATTTTTTTACAACTAACATATATCTCTTCTTATATACATATAGTCAATTTTCTATAATTATTAACAATCATATATTGTATTTTGTTTTTTTCAATAATTAGTTTTGTAATTCTTGTCAATTAGATTTCTTTTAAATACATATGTAGTAAATCTCATATATTGATATTTTATCTTGGAAGTTGTTTTCATTGATTTTATAAATAAATTATATCTACAATATATTATGGCAAGTATCACATACAAATATTTTCTATAATTAATTACAAAATTATTGTCGTTTAACCTAGAATTTGGAATTATCTCTTAATTGGACAAGCGTAAATAATATAGGTTCTTTCGAGAAATTTTTCTTATCGACTCATTCAAAAACATGCTATTACCTTGCACAGTTTGTTAATCTTTATATAAATAGATTCGTAATTTAATGATGTAATTTAATAAGTTCAAATTATAAATTAAATGTAACAATGAATAAATAGATTACTATATTATATATATTCTCTTACATATTTAGATATATTACTATGGATATATATGTCTTATTTATATACACCTTATCAATGTTTCTATAGTTTTGATCATATCCTATGCTAACTTTATGGATAGTTAGTTACGTAACTTTTGTTAATTAGACTTCATTGCAAAGCAATTATAGTGTGATAAAAAAACAAATGTAGCACTCTAGAGTTTACTTGAGAAGTTTATTTTCATTGATTTATAAACATATTATATCATAAAATTATTATAATAAGTGTTATATTCTAATTTTTCTATAATTAATTCCTTTGTTATAGTCAATTACTCAATTCAATCTAGATATAGAAATTATCCTTATTTGGAAAATAATACACAATAATTTCTTTCACAAATCTCCATATCAGCTCATTCAAAAACATGTCATGGTTTTTGAATGAATCGAAAATATATTAAAAATGAAAAAGTGTTCGATCACAAGCCGACCCAGTAGCAAAAGAAAGTAAAGTCGAAATATATATCATAAAGAATCGCATACACCGAAAAGAAAATTCTACTGATCACAAGCCGACCAGGTAGCTAAATGGTTGGAGCCTTGTTAAAACCTCCCAAGGTAAAACTCACCCTTGTGGGAAAAACCCTTGGCAGGAAAAAGAGTACCCCCATAAACGTCCAAAAGATAACACAAGAAACACAAGCACGCATTATCGAACAAATTTGTAAGTCGACTAGCCAACATAGTCCTCCATGAGAAGGGACACAATATCCTCTGGTGGAATACCCCACCAGGTCTCCGACTGCAATTTCTTACTCAAAAAGTCTACCACTTGATTGCCTTCCCAATAAATATATGAAACCACCAAATCTACCTGTGAAATGTATACCGCCATTTACTCAAGTGCCTCCAGGGAACAATAGAAGATCATTTATGAAGAAGATCCACCACATAAGCGAGAATCCGACTCGGCCAAAGATGAGTCCAGCCCTTCACAAATGCATAATAAATTGCCAACATGGCCGCCATCAACTCCGCCTTAAATGCATAACCTGATGAAAATCCATGGACGAAAGACCCAGTAACATTGCAAGTTGGTCCGGTGATGTGGGCTCGAGCAAGAAAGTTCAAGGAAGCACTCAATGGGTTGATTCAAGTCATTCAAAAGGAGACCGAGAGTGCTTTGCCGATGGAGGAAGATGTTCAGGTGGTCCAGTTGATTCGCATCATCAACGTTCAAGAGTCCACCTCAGATTGATCAAGTGAAGGATGCCATGGGATACAAGTCATGTTGCGTCTTTAAGACTTTGTAATCATGTTCTCAATAGTGTCTTGTATTCGTTTATCGTAGTCAGTCGTAGTTTGATTTGTTTTGAGTCATGTTGATGTTTGGGAGGCCAAATAAACCTTTAAGGCCGCGTCTTGATTCGTTATTTAGAGTTTGGGATGAGTAGGGAACAAAATAGAAGACAAAGTCGAAGGGGGAGTGCCGTGAGAAACACGGGTGTGCCTTGTCGTGGGAAGCACGGGTGGGCCGTCCTTGTTGACATGGCCGTGTTCGGAGATAACGTCACGAACATGGCCTGGCCATGCTTAATTACACAGCCGTGTTCGGAGAGGACATGACGAACATGGCCTGGCTGTGTTCAACAACACAATCGTGCTTACGGCCGCATTTTTTGAGTCTGTTTAGTTTTTTTTTCGATATTAAGTTATTTCCTAGTAGGTTTAGATTTGGGATCCCATATAAGGGTGAACACTTGTTCTTTTTCATTAGTTATCAATTGAATTCATATTTTTACTCTCAAATTGAGTGTTTTTCCAAGTGCTTCAAGATTTATGTTTCTTGTTGTAATTATCGACATATCAGGAAATAATCCATAATTGCTAGGGGCGTCTTCGCATACCGAGGTTATTGATTTGCTAAGCAATGGGTCAAGGTTTCCACCAATTTTAATCGAACTAGTGAAGATCTTGGGTTAACAACATATTGTTGTTTGGGTCGTATACATGTTAGTGGCTACGGTTCACATCGATTGGTATCGAGCCATCTAGCAAGTTAAATCTATCCTTGTTTCTTTAGTCCTTGTTATTTTCCAGAATTTCTTATAAACCCTAGTTCTTCAAGGGTACAAAAAAGAGAGAAATTCGAATTTGCACGAGAAAAATTAGCGGGTAAAGAATCGTAATCCGGCGTGCACAAAAAAAAAAAAAAAATTCAAAAATTTCAAAATTAAAATCGGGATTTCTAAACCCTAGTCTTAAATTTCATCTTATTGAGATCCGTTGTTGGCTTGGTAATTATCTTGGTTTATTTGGGCGTGCTTGCGATTGACCGATTGGTTTATAATCGTAACAAGCGTGGGTACTTGGAAATTGTGAGTTAAGTGAAACACAAATGTATACACGTGAGGGAGTGAATCAACCATGTTTGAGGAAAACCGACAACCATTGGGTTTAGGTAATAAGTTGCATATGGAGGCACTTGCAAGTCTCATGAAGAAAGTGATGATCGAGACATACAGGATCCTAGTGAGGCGCCGAAAATAGAGAAGCCTATTACTAGGGCACGGAGGCCTAGGAGGTTCGAACTAGAGGAATGGGCGGATGAGATGGATGATTTTGATTACAAAAGGGAGCAAAATTATAATCCGGCGGATGTCGATGTGGAAATAGAGGTGATAGGGGATGGGAGGATGACAATTTGAGTAACATCAAAATGCAAACTCCATCGTTCGAGGAAAGAGAGATCCAGGACGCCTATCTAGATTGTGAGAGAAATATCGATAATGCGTTTGAATGCGAGAATTACTCCAAATTGAAAAAGGTGAAATTAGCATCAACCGAATTCTCGGACTACGCAAGTGTTTGGTGGGATCAATTAATGGTCTCGAGGAGGAGAAGCAGCGAGCGACCTATTTCCATATGGGAAGAGATGAGAAGTTTGATGCGACGTCGTTTCATACCAAATCATTATTACCGAGGTGTCTATCAAAGGTTGTAGAGATTGACACAGGGGTCTAAGAGCGTAGAGAATTATCATAAAGAGATGGAGATGCTGATGGCGAGGGCTAATAAAGAGGAGGATCGGGAGGTTACGATAGTGAGATTTATCGTAGGATTGAATACTCCTATAGCAGATGCCGTCGACTTACATCATTGTGTCGACCTTGAGGAGATGGTGCACATGACAGTGAAAGTTGAGCAGCAGCTCAAGAGAAGGGGTTTCAACCGACAGGCACCGAGTTCTAACTCCAATGAATGGGAGTCGAACACTAATAAAAAAGAGGAGCAGAGTTCGAAAATAACAGAGCAAAGGGGGAGGGTGACCGAGCCTAAACCCACAGGTAAATTCAAACCCTCTACTACTCGAGCGAGGGATACTAAATACTTTAAGTGTCATGGTTTTGGGCATATTGCTAGTCAATGTCCAAATAAAAGGGTGTTGGTGTTGCGTGATAATGGAGAATTGGATTTAGAAAGTGAGGGAGAGCCGGATTATAGTGATATGCCAGAGTTGGAGGATATTACGGAGGTAGTAGAGCCGGCGAGGGGGGATGCATTGTCTATAGTGTCCCAGAGGGTGCTGAGTACTCAGCCTAAGTTAGATGAGGGAGTCCAACGAGAAAACATCTTTCATACAAGGTGTTTTGTCAATGGAAAGGTATGTAGTGTCATTATAGATGGTGGTAGTTGCACTAATGTAGCTAGCACGAAGTTGGTAGAGAAACTAGGGATTCCAACGATGAAACACCAACAACCGTATAAATTGCAGTGGTTGAGTGATTGTGGGGAGATGCAAATTACTAAGCAGATGAGAGTAGCATTCAATATAGGGGAATATAAGAATGCGGTGTTGTGTGACGTTGTGCCGATGCAAGCAGGGCACATCTTGTTGGGTAGACCATGGCAGTTCGATAGGAGGGTACAACATGACGGTTACACCAACCAGTATACTCTTGTTTATATCAAAAGCATTTTGTACTTGTGCCTTTGACTCAAAAGAAATTTATGATGATCAAATAAAATCAAGGGGCGGGAGAGGCAAAAGAAAAGAGAGTTCGGCTAGTGAGAAGAAAAATCAAAATAAAACCGAAAAAAGGAGAGCTTGAGGGAAAACAAGAGTGAGGGTCTGCTAAGGGTAGAAGTGAGGTTCGAGAGATAGCCAGGAAAAGGAGAGTAACATTAATAAGAGGGCAAAAAAAAAAAAATGGGGGACAAATGGCCTTGAGGTAAGAAACGAGGGAAAAATAAACCTAATGACAAAAATGAGTGATCTTAGGAAAGCCACAACGAGTGGTTGTTCGATGATACTCTTGGTTTACAAGGGCACTTATTTATCTCTTGTGATCTAACCCCGATTTGCCTGGTTACGTGTTGTCTTTGTTGCGGGAATTCGAGGATGTGTTTCCCGGAAGAGATGCCGGATGGATTACCTCCTATTTGGGGAATTGAGCAACAGATTGATTTCATTCTCGGGTGTCACTACTAAACCGACCGGCATACAGTCCAACCCGAAAGAAACCAAAGAGTTGCGCGGCAGGTTGATGAATTATTAATTAAGAAACTCATTCGGGAGAGTATGAGTCGTATGCGGTTCGATATTACTAGTCCCAAAGAAAGATGGTTTGTGGAGGATCTGTGTGGATTTTCGGGTTATTAATAACATCACTATTAAGTACCGACACCTCATACCACGCTTGGATGATATGTTGGGCGAGCTTCATGGGTCTAACATCTTCTCCTAGATAGATTTAAGGAGCGGATACCATCAGATTCGGATAGAGGAAGGAGATGAGTGGAAAACAACTTTTAAAACCAAGCATGGTTTGTATGAGTGGTTAGTTATGCTGTTTGGGCTAACTAATGCACCGAGCACATTTATGTGATTGATGAACCATTTTGAGGGCATTTATTGGGAGGCTCGTCGTGGTCTACTTTGATGATATTCTCATCTATAGTAAATCATTGTACGAACACTTAGACCATTTGCAGGCCGTCTTAGAAGTGTTGAGGAAAGAGCAACTATAAGCAAATATCAAGAAGTGCACGTTTTCTTCTGAGCAATTGATATTCTTGTGATTTGTAGTGAGCTCAAGGGGAATCACTGTAGACGAGGAGAAAATTAAGGCTATTCAGGATTAGCCTAAGCTAACATCGGCCAGTCAAGTCCGTAGTTTCCATGTGCTTGCAAGTGTTTATCGGAGGTTTTTACGAGATTTGAGCACTATAGAAGCGCCGTTGACGAAGACAAATAAAAATAGTGTTGCATTTCAGTGGTGTGAAGCCAAGACAAGGCATTCGAGTTGCTTAAGGAAAGGTTAACACATGAACCTTTGCTAGCATTGCCGGATTTCACCAAAGTTTTCGACATTGAGTGTGATGTGTCGGAGATGGAATTGGAGCCGTATTGATGCAAGAGGGGTGGCCAAACGCATTCTTTAGAGATAAATTAAACGGGCACCTTGAACTATCGACATACGACAAAACAGTTGATGCTTTAGTCCGGACCTTGAAAACACGGTAGCATTATCTATAGCCTAAGAATTCATAATTCACACTGATCACGAGTCATTAAAGTATCTCAAGGGGCAGCAAAAGTTGAACAAGCGGTACACGCACGCTACCGCTTGAGTTCATCGAGATGTTTCCTTACGTCATCCAAAGATACAAGCATGGTAAGACTAATGTTGTAGCAGATGCACTATCTCGGAGGTACACTCTTATCTCTACTTTAGATGCTAAAATCCTTGTGTTTGAAGAGTTGTACTTGCATGATCTTGATTTTGATGAGTCGTGTGTTGTAAGCGAAAAAAGGGACATTTTGAGAAGATAAATTGTGCATTCTGAATGTTCATTGAGAGACTTACTAGTTAGGGAATCACATGGTGGGGGTCTTATGGGACATTTTGGGGTAGCCAAACCTGAGCGATCTTGCAAGAGCATGTCTATTGGCCACATATGAAACGTGATGTTGAGCGTATTTGTACTAGATGTGTTACTTGTCGGCAAGCTAAATCTCGAGTTCAAAACCGTGTTTTTACATGCCCTTACCATACCGAAAAAACACCTTGGGCTGATATCTCTATAGACTTTGTTTTAGGACTTCCGAGAACTAAATACGAGTCCGGTTCTATCTTTGTTGTCGTAGACCATTTTTCAAAGATGTCACATTTTATTCCTTGTCATAAAACTAATAATGCATCTTGGATTGCTGATTTGTTCTTTAGAGAAGTTGTGAGATTGCATGGTATGCCTAAGACCATTATTTCGGATAGGGATGCTAACTTTTTAAGTTACTTTTGGAAGACCTTATGGGAAAAACTGGGAACTAAATTATTATTTTCTTCTACTTGTCATCCCCAAACGGACGGTCAAACTGAAGTAGTAAATAGAACTTTGTCCATGTTGTTAAGGGCTATCATGAAAAAGAATATTAAAACATGGGAAAAATGTTTACCGCATGTTGAGTTTGCTTATAATCGTATTGTTCATTCTGCGCATCAATGTTTTCACCATTTGAACTTGTTTATGGTTTTAACCCGCTAACCCCATTGGATTTATCATCTTTACCTGTTTCTGGGCATGTTAACTTAGATTGGCAGAAGAAAGCTGATTTTGTGAAATAGTTACAAGAGAAAGCATGGCTCAATATAGGATGGCGAAACGGAAGCGTGCACAACACGGACTAACAAGCATCGTAAGAAGATGGTGTTTGAGCCGGTGATTGGGTTTGGGTACATATGCATCCCGGACGATTTTCGGCCAAATAAAAGTCCAAACTATGACCTCGTGGAGATGGTCCATTCCAAGTGCTTGAGCGAATCAATGATAATGCTTATAAGATTGACTTGCCGGCGAGTATGGGATTAGTGCTTGGTTTGAGGAAAAATCCTTCTCAAGAGGAAGGAAATGATGTGAATCCATTGATGAAAGACCCAATAACAGTGTTAGTTGGTCCTATGGCGGGCTCGAGCAAGAAAGTTCAAGGAAGCACTCAATAGGTTGATTCAAGTCATTCAAAAGGAGACAGTAAACCCTAAAATTCTTTTGGTGCATTCTCCAAAAATGTTATCATGTCAACAACATCCGTTGCAAGACATGACAACTTCTCCAACATCCTCACAAAGATATTCCTAAAATCATATGCACACCAAACTTAAAAGTTGCAGCCAACACCAACAGACATAAACAATTATTCTCAACTACACATGCAATAAGATTGTACTACACAAGCAACATGATAACCTTACATAAAAAGACTTTAAAAGGTCATATGCAACAAACTAGTCCTACATTAGCAACAAATATGAACTACACATGCATGTCAAAAACAATTGTTGAGTTAAATTCAACAATTGAACCAACTTGTGTACATAAGCAATAATTCTTAACTACATATGCAACAAGATTGTACTATATAAGCAACAAATTATATTACACAAGCAACATGACAACCTTGAATAATCAATACTTTAAAAGTTACATGCAACAAACTTGGGTTACACAAGCAATAAATCAACTACACATGCATGACAAACTATTTTTAACATCAATAGGAAACAAACTTGTACTTCATTAGCAATAAATATAAGCAAAAGCAGAATAACTAAATAAGCAATCATTGATTACCTCATTACTTAAACTACCGGATGGTAGCTTGGCCTTGAATGAAGGTCTCTCCGTAATACACCGGTAGATCCCGGATGGACCCTCAACCCGACCCTCCGATTCTGCAATGGTCCCAAACAACCTCTATCTAACTCCTCATTGTTCTATCCCTCAATATCTCTGTAGTCCAAAAACAAAGACTCGGCAGCCTCCTAGGAACATCACGGGTGTAAAAAATAACTCTGTCCATATAAAGAACCTGCAATGAAAGGAGAAAAACAATTAAAACCACACATACAACTATAGAAAATAAGTATTAATCGAAACTTAACTTACAACTAGAAACATCAATGGGCCGTTGAATTGTTTTTTTTCACCGATTTCCCAATTATCCTTGGCTTTGGTAACCAAAGTATTCATGTATACTCACACCAATTCAATTTACGGATGCTACTGACATCCTCCAGGCTTTTCATTATAAGTGGATTTGCGTATCCACACGGATTGTTCCCGATCACCAGACAATCAACCAAGACAGCAAAATGTCTCTTAAACCAAACACCGCCGTCTTTGCAAGCTCTCATCTGCTCGCATACTTCACCGGTTGTAATGTTATTATTCTCCTTCGCAAAAAAAACTTGCCACTATTTGAGTAGGCGGCATTCACTATCGAGATCTCGCTTTTTCTGATTTTGATAGGGCCATTTGGGAAACCAAGAACGCGATGTACATCACTCACATCAATGTGGATCGATTTCCCATCCGCCCATCTCAACTCACAACTAGGTGCATCAAAATGTTCCACCAACCAAGATACCCACTCGGGGGAATTCTTTGATTCTCATCTCTAGCAATCCCCCAAATGCCATCTCAACAATGCCAAAGACTGAGGGGTTCCAAATTTTCCATGGCCGACTAACAACTTTGATAACAATCTTGACCCACATCTTGGATGTTCGGACTTCTTACTCTTGCCTTTAGTCCCGGCCTCTGTCTTTTTAGCCTCTTCCGCCAAAGATGTTCATCTTGTGGAACCTCAACAGTTCATCTTGTTGAACCTCAACAGTTCATCTTGTGTAGCCGAAACAAGTTCACTACTCAACACTTTTCTTTTGCCTTTAGCCATTGTCTTGAAAATTGAAAAATCACACCTACAATAAAAATATACATACACATAAAGCATTACAAAATATTCTTGTATACATACACATATATTCAAAGTTTTATTTTTATAAGCATACTTTTAAAGGATCATAAGCAAGCCTATTGATTTACACAAGCAACATGCAAAAACTAACCAAGCAAATAGTGGCAAAATGCATAACCATATAAAAAATAGTAGAAATATGGTGTTAACGAACGCACTGCATATAGAAACAACCAAATGATGCCCTGTTACAAAAATCTAAAACTTCGCATGAACATATTAATAACTTCATAAGCAGATTTACACAATTACATAAGCAGAGGTATAAAATTACATAAGCATCATAAACATTCCAACAAAATCAAACATAAATAATAGAATTGCGATGGAGTAAATGTATTATTCTGAACTAACTTAACAAGGAACCCTAACAACTACCAAAAGCAAATGAAAAAAGACCACAAACATATTTCTGAACACAACAAAAAACCTCAATGTGCAAACATATATTAAAAACACGCAACATCAACCCAGAAAATCATCCCAGAGCAACAAAAAACCTATACTGGAGTTGCGAAAATCGAAAGAGAAACCGCGAACTAAACCTTCATAAATCCTATAAAACTGGAAACTACCTACAAATTAAAACTTCGAACACACAAACCAAACGAGATTACACTTACCTTCAAAAGAACTGCAAGCCCTTCGAAAAAATCGAACTGGAATTCTAAGAGTCGCAAAGAATCGAACTGACTGATAGAGGGAATGGAGAGATCTTTTGAAACTCAAATGTCTGGAGAGAGGGAAAGTATCGTGAAGAGTGGGGAGAATAGACGTACGAAAGGAGAGAATAAAATCTTAGTAACTGATTCTAAAGTGCCAAATTACCACCTTACCCTTTTTAATTCTTTGAAACAAAAAAATAAACATAAAAAAGCCCTAAAAATCGGACCACCCAAAATTGTTGATCTATGGTTAAGATGTGTCCCCATGGACTCACCCCGGTAGGAGGACCTATTTGATCCATATCCTATATATATATATATCATTATAAAATAACAAAAAAAAAAAACCGGGAGGGATATTTTTGGAAGACCAAAAACACCCATAAACCGCCAACTAATTAAGGTGCTACAAAATAGGAAAATAGAATTTGTGATTAATCACGTTCCTATAATCACACATTCTTCACTCCATCCAAATAAAACATAATATAATGCATAATTACTAATAACCATCATGTATACATATGCAACAAATGTATACTAAATATACACAATATGATACTAGGTATGCATGACTTTTACATATATATAGAAAAAAACCCAAATCAATTGCACATAACAAAAGGCCTACATATGCAATAAATACATATAAAATTTGCAACATGTGTATAGTAAATATACTGAGAATATGAGAAAGTATGCACAATCGTGTACGTATGCAATAAATATATAGTAAATATGCAACATTTGTATACTAAATATACATAATATGATACTAACAAAGATGAATGACTTTTACATATATGTAAAAAAACCACAGAAATCAACTTCACATAAAAAGGGTGTACATATGCAATAAATATATGAAAATATGCAACATGTATATAGTAAATATACAGAATATGAGAAAGTATGCATAATCGTGTAAATAACTATACATTGTTAGAAGTTATCTATGCAATGTACAAAAAATAAATATGTAGTACATTATACCCTATTATTCAAAATGTCATACGCTATGCAGCAAAAATCAACTAACTATGCATTGTCTCGAAGTTATCTATGCAATGTGTAAAAACTAAATATGCGACATTATTCCCGAGTCATGCAATAAGCGTCATAAAAACAATGCAATAAAAATAAATATTTATCGTTATCTAATAGCTATTTAAGCAAAGAAAAATAACACTACCTATGTTGGATCTCGAAAAACTAATAGTGGAAAAAAGATGCCCCTAAAATCATGCCATTAAATAAGGTAGTTACAATTGCATCCCATTAAATGCGGTTACAAAAAGTTAAACGACATAAAAAATGTCATTTTAGACAATTACCACTATACCCTTAATTGGATTAAAAAGGAAAAATTGCCTAAAATATCTTGAAACAATCCAAACCATCCAAAAATTAAATTAATAGCCCGGAAGTGTCCCTACGATCTCACCTAAGAGGAATATTCTCATTTAAACCAATCCCTATATAGATATATGGAAATAATCGAATTGATTTTGAGAAGAGAAAAGGAATTTACCTTGTTCTCTTTGTTTTGGCGATTTGTATATCATTAGGTCATTATCAAAGGGAGCAAAAGAAAAACATTAAGCGGTTTTGCAAACTTACTTGATTAATTCGGAGAAGGAAGAAAAATCTATACACACACGCACAACTACGTACATAAGAAACAAACTCAAACATCTCTCTCAAGATAACCTAAATATAATTATATAACACAAAAAAAAAAAAAAAAAATCATCGATCAAAAAAAAGGCGATCTAGGGTTTTTCGTGGAGAGACCGAGATGGCGAAGAACAAAGTGTTGTATAAAAGTGGTGTTTTAAAATATTTTCGGAAAATTGCAAAAATTATCCTATATCTATAAGGGTGTTGCCTATAGGGGTGTTGTTAATATTAGTCCTGTAACTTTTTAAAGTTACAAATATAGTCTGTGACAATTTTACCCATTGGCAAAAATAACAATTTTAATTATGTAATTTTTAGGATTTGACAATTTTAGTCTTTTATTTTTAGTTGTGATAACTTCGGTCCTATTATTAAGAATAACCAATTTCGGCATGGTTGTACATGTTTTTGTATTTTGATAATTAAGAAATATTACATGTTGAACTCGTATCACGGATTTTGATTTGGATTCATAAATTTAAAATAGTTCCATCATTAGGTAATCTATAGTAGGGTTTCTTCACACGGAGCCCTATGAAGGTGTGTGGCGGCGGAGTACATCGGAATTGCAGGGTCTCTTCATGGGGTGCTTTATCCAAAAGATTGGAGTGGGGTTTGCATTTCGGGCTAAACTAATGGCGGCTACTTTTCGATAGAGTGTGCGTATAAATTGTTGGTAGGAAGGTTTACTGTTTCAGAATAATGGCTAAGTGTTTAGGCTGTGTCGAGGCCTGTATTAGATACAGTCTCCGCAAGACGAAAATGCCCCGTGTACAAAGTACTTACGGTTCCGGCATTCGTCCCTAAGATACAATGACTTTAATTTGTTCCGACTTAACAAAGACTTGCAAAAGTCAAAACTACAGCAAACTATAAGTGTTTAAGGCTTTCAAGCTTTGAACGGGAAGGAATGTCAATATGCAGATGCAATGACTTGATTATTAGGCTGATATTTTTCGTATCTTATTTCATCTGCATTGGCTCGATTATATAGGCATCAAGGTGCCCGGATGGAAAGAACATGTCTTTTGGCTCGAAAAGACATGTCTACAGCAAAAAAATGCACCTGGCTGCTTGAACAGGTGCATCTATACAGATGTGCGCATCCGCGCACACCTGCGCGCGCGTTGGGTCTCGCTCACTGTATTGCGGTGCACGCCGCACACTGGCGCACACGCACCCTCAGCGCCCGGTGCGCTGCGCGCCCGCGCACCCTAGTTGGATTTTAAATTAATTATTTAAAAAATAATTAATTAATATTTTAAAAGGTTTTTGGTGCAAAAAGGATAAGGGCTTTGAAGCCAAAACCCAACCCCAACCCCAAGCCCGCGACCCTCAACTTGGGTAGGGCCTAGCCGAGCCGGCAGGCGGGCGGGCGAAGGCAGTGGCGGTGCGCGCGTGTGCTTTGAACTCAACCCACAAGCATATAGGTCCTCATCTCTTTAAAAATTTGGGTTCCCCCAAGGGCCCAAACCCATAAGTCCAACTTGGGATTTATAAAGTGAGCAAATTTGGCTATCTACTCTATGTGGTATGGAGCTTTTCTCCTTCCCCACATTTTCCATTTTCCATACAATTTTCTTGTTTTTAGTGGCTAACTTATAGCATTAATTCTCATTCACCCGGAATTGATTTTGAGAAATTCCAAATGATATTCTCATCTACTCTCTTAGTAGAATTTTTACAAATAATTTAATTCCATTTTTCACTAATGGAAACCACTCAAATATTTGGTCAAAATCGGGTCAACACCCATTTTACCAAACATAAATTCCAACAACCCCCACATGAATGAAATTAATGCATGCGTGTATGCGATTTGCTTGAAAGTCTTGGCGAACTATTATTGCATTTGGATAGGTAGCTTGTGGCTTTAAACCTTCCTTAATAAAATACTATCGGATTTACTAGTTTGCTTAGTGACACGATGTCTTGAACTACTCACCGTTTGTGTAAACCGAGACAACAATTACACAATAATAATTCTAACACTTGTAGTTCTCACATTGTGTCTATTTCGCCCTGGACCATATCTTAGATTCATAAGTGTTTCTTTGAAGCGGCCATTACTTCTCACTTATATAGGTGATCTCCTATTGAAAAGTATCCTGCCATAATCCACTTTTGGTATAGAAATCATTAAAAGTCTTAAACTTAACCTCACCACATTCAAGCGGGTTTTCATTCACTTGGAAGTTTCGGAAATGAGCTAACACATTTCCAAGTGTTGTTGAACATTCATAACTTAGTTGTCCCATTGAACCAAGGTCTTGGGATCTTCAATTCACAAGTTTGGGTTACCGCTATGAACATTCTTTAGTTTGTGGATTTTAAACCTATTCCCTTAACAATTTATACAATTGATCTCGATTTATACCTTTCGTAAGTGAATTCGCAAGGTTTTCCTTTGACTTCACGTAGTCAACTGTAATAACCCCATTCAAAATCAACCTGCTAATGGTATTGTGTCTTCGACGTATATATCTAGAATTACCAAGATATACATACTACTTTGTGCCCTTCCAATTGTTGATTGACTATCACAATGTATCAAACAACAGGCACCGACTTATTCCAATAAGGAATATCCTCTAAGAAGTTTGTAAGCCATTCTGCTTCTTCTCCAGCTTTATCTAAAGCAATGAACTCGGATTCCAAAGTGGATCGAGCTATGCACGTTTGCTTAGAAGACTTTCACCACACCGCTCCTCCACTTGTGGACTTGGAGTCTTTTTTGTCGATATCCAATTGGCATCACAATATCCTTCAAATACTGCTGGATATCTCGTATAAAGTATTCCATAGTTCATTGTATACTTTAAGTATCTAAGTACCCTTGTCATGGCTTTTCCAGTGATCCTTACTTGTGTTACTTGTGAACCTACTTAGCTTACTCACCGAATATGTAATATCCGGACGTGTACAATTCATTAAGTACATCGACCGCCAATTACCCTTGCATTTCAGTGAATGAGAAATTGGTTCGCCTCTATTTTTGGCTAAGTGTAGACTTAGATCTACAGTGTCTTAGCCGAAGGACTATCAAAAGCATTAAACTTTCTAAGTATGTTTTTTTCGACATAATGGGATTTTGACAAGACAATTCCATCCTCAAGTTCTAGAGATTTTAATCCCTAACATCGATAATCACATATCTTTCATGTCAAAGTTCTTCTTTAACATGTTCTTAGTATTCATGATTATCTACATAAAGGCATACTATGACGTAATCATTTATAGTATCTTTAATGTAGACACACTTGTCACATTCGTTGATCTTGAAACCATTTAACTTCATAGTCGAGTCAAACTTTTCATGCCATTTCTGAGGTGCTTGTTTTAGTCCATAAAGTGACTTAACAAGTTTACACACCTTTCGCTCTTGACCGAGTACAACGGCCCCCTCTGGTTGTTCCATATAAATCTCCTCTTCAAGTTCACCATTCAAGAAGGAAGTCTTGACGTCCATTTGATGTATCTCAAGGTTATGCAAAGCTGCAATAGCTATGAGAACACGAATGGATGTAATCCTCGTAACTGGAGAATATGTATCGAAAAGGTCATATCCCTCCTTTTGTTTAAACCCTTTAGCTACGAAACGGGCTTTGTACTTGTCTATAGATCCATCTGCTTTATACTTCCTTATAAGGATCCACTTGCATTCCAAAGTTTGCAACCCCGTGTGAGATCAACTAACTCCCAAGTGTGATTTTGCATGATGGAATCTATTTCATTATTGAGAGCTTCTTTCTAGAGAGGAGCTTCTAGACTAGACAAAGCTTCTTGAATAATTCTTGGTTCATTTTCTAACATATAAGTTAGAAAATCGGGACCAAAAGACTTAGCTACTTTTGTCTTTTTTGCGTCTTGGTTCCACTTCATCATAACTTTGAGGTAACCTTGCGCTTCATAAGTTCGTTTACTCGAAATTTCTTCTTTCCTTTCTTTATTCGAGAAAGATATTCTCGAAGAATACAACATTCCATGATTCAATGATCATACTTTCATTTATATCGAATAGCTGACTTGTGCACTAAAAATAGGATGGAGAAGAAGAGGGAAACTTAGCCAATCCTACCCCGAAGAAGGTGTTGAGACACCCGCCTGTCGGATGCACACTCACTTGAAAAAGAAGTCAAGTCTCGGGTTTCCAGAACCACTATTCGAGACTCACCGGTGCGCCAACTAAGGGAGAAAGCGAAACCACCACGGTCGGGTCGGAGGAGGTGGGGAGACACTACTCAAAGAAAGTTTGGAGGCGAAGATGAGAACATCAATGTACAACAGTGGGGTTGACGACACTTAGATAGTTCGAGGCAGTCTCACTGAAATCCCGATTGCATTCCAGGCCGATGAAGTCATGTAGCCAAGGCAAAGGATGGAAAGAAAGCCTCGGGAGTTGAGACTCCTAGTCTAAAATCGCAATGCTAGAGGTTAAGACCTCAAAGGATGCCATCGAAGACCCTAAAGCAGCTCCTCATCTCTTTGAAGGGATTCTTTGAAGACCTGCCAGCTTAAGACGCACAAGGGAAGTAGAAGGCCCATCAACGGTTGGGACTAGCGATGGTAATGAAGGCCAGTGGAGGTTGAGACTTCCATGGATAAGAAAGGCAAAAAAAAAAAGTGTGTACGCCCCTTAAGAAGATTTTCTTTGAAAATGAGGAAATCGATGCATTACAAGACTCGACTAAAGATTAAAGAAAAGACCGAAATGTGTGTCACCGAGTAAAGTGAAGTGAAGGTTCGATAAAGTGACAAAAATCTTTGTCTCGGTCGGTGACTAACATCAAAGTCATTCCAAAATGATTCGAATCAATTGTCAAAGGGATATGCAAAGACAAGGCTCAAGAAAGTTGAAAGAGATCTATTGTCACGCAAAGTCAGTTTTTTCTTTTGCAAATAGGCATGTGACGATCACGAACAATAAAGTTATTCGCTAAAAGAGTACAACAATCAAGGAACCAATGGGATGCACCTAAAATTATCCGAGTTTAAGGAAGGCTTCAAAGCATTAAATTCAAGGTATGGTCTTCATCAATCTTGCAAGACAAGACAAGACAAGCCAACAACCTACGAAGTGTGGTTTGAAAAATGTGTTTATCTCTTCAAATGACATATTTTCAAACGTACACTATAAAAGGCTGAGGATTTATTTGAGAAAAGGTTACCTAATACTGAAAAATATCAACGAGCACAAGCATTCAACCAATAACCTGCAAAGCAATATCTCTCAAGTTTTCAAAGAAAATCCTCAAGCCTAAACTTGAAGTAAATCGATCCAACACACTTAGTGAAGGAAAGACAACATCATCGATTGAAGAGGAAATACTTGTTATCAAGAACAAGGGTTTACTCTCCAAGGTTGAAGGAGGTGTAGTAAGGTTCCGAGATCAAACCAAAGCTTTGAACCTGTTGGAGGGCTAAGTGATCAAGTCCAAAGGTTTGAAGGAAGGCGAAGTAGCGGGGTAGCCATCTTGTGAAGAAGCTGAGTCCCAGGAGCAGCTAGTTATGTGATCAAAGCTGACTAGGACTGATAATCGTTTTGTAACCAAGTCAAGTTACTTAGTGAATTCCTCCAGGGGTTGGAGAAGAGTGGATTAGAGGACTTACCCCATCTTCGAACCACTATAATTGCTTGTGTCTATTTACTTTCAGCACACTTACTTTCTTGCATTATCTTTATATCTCGCTTATTGTTAAATTGCTTAAGTCTACTGATAATAACCCTGTTAAAAACAAGTATTGAAAAATATATTCAAAAAATAAGGGTGAAAGTCTTTCATTTGTTAAAAACAAAGTCAATCTGCTACTTTATAGTGTTAGCTGAAAACAACTAAGTTATACTATCAATAGCTCAGTCGAGAGTGTTGAGTGGGTAACTTTGCTGTGTAAGCCAACTTAGTTGTTCCCCAAGGACTTAGCTGAATTGAGTCAACTCTGAATATCTTCAAAGGACTAAAATTGAAAAGTTGGTAAAGTTTATTCGACCCTACGTCTAAACTTTACTTATCCCCCTTGGACCTACAATATTATTATTTTATAATACAAATATCTATTAACGTGAATGAGTATTTATTTACTTTATTTTTATTGTAGTATTCATATAAATTAAATAAAAAGAAAAAAATTATCTATCAAAGATGGAAAGTTATATCTACAATTATAAACATAAATGTCAAATTCATCTAGTATATATTTATCTCTATATAACTTCTCTCTCTCTCTCTCTCTCTCTCTCTCTCTCTCTCTCTATCTATCTATCTATCTATCTATCTATCTATCTATCTCTCTCTCTCACACACACACACATACACACACATGCATTCTACCTCTCTATAAAGAATTATATATATATTTATAAAACATGTATTTTCACATTGAATTTGTTTTGTTGAAAAATATGAATACTTCACATTGTTAATTAAATAATTTCTTACAGAATATGATATAAATTTATCAAGTTTACATAAAAAATCTTTATGAGGAAGTATAATTTATAAATTGTCAAATGAAGTTTAAGTGCCAAAAGTGTATTCGTTGAACTAAGACCATACCGCAATAAAAAAACATAAAATCGCTTGCTTGATATAATATAATAAAAACATAGTAACTTGAAAATTTTCTAGTATTCAATCCTCATTGAATGGAGCTTCGCTATTCTAAAATGAAAGAAAACCTATTGTTGGTTTGTGGTTCATAGTTAAGAGTATCAAATCTTTGAGAAAAACAACAAATATTTCAAATAATAAATACTATTATTATATCGGTTTATTATCTAAGATAATTATAACTTTTATTTAGTATATTCATTATTTATCATCCAACTAAATCAAAAAATTAATATGGTAAGTAACAATTTCTTAATTTTTTTATAACTAACATATATCTCTTCTTATAAACTAACATATATCTCTTCTTATAGACGTATTGTCAATTTTCTACTGATTTATTAACTATCATATATTGTATTTTGTTTTTACAATAATTAGTTTTGTAATTCTTATCGATTAGATTTCTTTTGAATACATATGTAGTAAATCTCATATATCGATATTTTATCTTGGAAGTTGTTTTCATTAATTTTATAAACAAATTGTATCTACAATATATTGTGGCAAGTATCATATACAAATACTTGCTATAACTAAGTACAAAATTATTGTCACAGTAACCTAGAATTTTGAATTATCTCTTAATTGGACAATTGGTAGATAATATAGGTTCTTTCGAGAAAATTTTCTATCGACTCATTTAAAAGCATGCTATTACCTTGCACGATTTGTTAATCTTTATATAAATAGATTAAGTAATTTAATGATGTAATTTAATAAGCTCAAATTATAAATTAAATGTAATAATGAATAAATAGATTACTATATTATATAAAAAAAGTGTTCTGATCATAAAGCCGATTAGGTAGCAAAAGAAAGTAAAGTCGAAATATATACCATAAAGAATCGCGTACACGGAAAAGAAAATCATACGATCACAAGCCCACCAGGTAGCTAAATGGTTGGAGCCTCGTTGAAACCTCCCAAGGTAAAATTCACCCTTGTGGAAAAAATCCCTTGGCAGGAAAAAGAGTCCCCATAAAATAAACGTCCAAAAGATAACACAAAAAACACAAGGACGCATTATCGAACAAATATGTAAGTCGTCTGGCCAACATAGTCCTCCGTGAGAAGGGACACAATATCCTCCTCGGTGGAATGCCCCACCAGGTCTCCTTGTGCAATTTCTTACTCGAAAAGTATGCCACTCGATTGCCTTCCCGATAAATATGTGAAACCACCAAATCCATTTGTGAAATGTATACCGCCATTTACTCAAGTGCCTCCAGGGAACATTAGAAGATCGTTTATGAAGAGGATCCACCACATAAGCAGAATTCGACTCCAGCCAAAGATGAGTTCAACCATTGACAAACGCATAATGGATTGCCAACATGGACGCCATCAACTCTGCCTTAAATGCATAACCTGATGAGAATCCATGGACGAAAGACCCAGTAACAGTTCTAGTTAGTCCGGTGATGTGGGCTCGAGCAAGAAAGTTCAATGAAGCACTCAATGGGTTGATTCAAGTCATTCAAAAGGAGACCGAGAGTGCGTTGCCGATGGAGGAAGATGTTCAGGTGGTCCAGTTGATTCGCATCATCAACGTTCAAGAGTCCACCTCAGACTGATCAAGTGAAGGATACCATCGGATACAAGTCATGTTGCGTCTTGAAGACTTTGGAATCATGTTCTCAATAGTGTCTTGTATTCGTTTATAGTAGTTAGTCGTAGTTTGATTTGTTTTGTGTCATGTTGATGTTTTGGAGGCGAAATAAACCTTTAAGGTCGCGTCTTGATTTGTTATTTTCGAGTTTGGGATGAGCAATGGACAAAATAGAAGACAAAGTCGAAGGGGGAGCGCCGTGAGAAACACAGTTGGTCGTGTTTAATTACGGCCATGTTTGGCCTTGTCGTGGGAAGCACGATTGGTCGTGCTTGTTGACGTGGTCGTGTTGGGAGACGACGTCACGAACATGGCCGTGTTTGGTGAGGACGTGACGAACATAGCCTGTTTGTGTTCAACAACATAGTCGTGCTTACGGCGGCATTTTTAGTCCGTTTAGTTTTTGTTTCCTTTTTCGATTTTAAGTTATTTCCAAGTAGGTTTAGGGTTTTGGATCCCATATAAGGGTGAACACTTGTTCTTTTCATTAGTTATCATTTGAATTCATATTTTTACTCTCAAATTGAGTGTTTTTCCAAGTGGTTCAAGATTTATGTTTCTTGTTGTAAATATCGCATATCGTGCAATAATCCATAATTGCTTGTGGCGTCTTCGCATACCGAGGTTGTTGCTTTGCTAAGCAATGGGTCAAGGTTTTCACCAATTTTAACCGAACTAGTGAAGATCTTGGGTTAACAACATATTGTTGTTTGGGTCGTATGAACGTTTGTGGCTACGGTTCACATTAGTTGGTATCGAGCCATCAAGCAAGGTTAAATCTATCCTTGTTTCTTTAATCCTTGTTATTTTCCAGAATTTCTTATAAACTCTAGTTTTTCAAGGGTACAAAAAAAGAGAGAAATTCGAATTTGAACGCAAAAAATCAGCGGATAAAGAATCGTAATCCGCGCACAAAAAAAATTCGAAAATTTGAAAATTCTTGAAATCGGGATTTATAAACCCTAGTCTTCAATTTCATCTTATTGAGATCCGTTGTTTGCTTGGTAATTGTCTTGGTTTGTTGGGGTGTGCTTGCGATTGACTGATTAGTTTATAATCGTAACAAGCGTGGGTACTTGGAAATTGTGAGTTGAGTGAAACACGAATGTATACACGTGAGGGAGTGAATCAACCATGTCCGAGGAAAACCGACAACGATTGGATTTACGTAATAAGTTGCATATGGAGGCACTTGCAAGCTTCATGAAGAAAGTGATGATCGAGATGTACGGGGATCCTAGTGAGGCGCCAAAAATAGAGGAGCCTATTACTAGGGAGCAAAATTATAATCAGGCGGATGTCGGCGTGGAAATGGAGGTGATAGGGGACATTTGAGTAACATCAAAATGCAAATTCTATCGTTCCAGGAAAGAGTGATCCGTACGCCTATTTAGATTGGGAGAGGAAAATCGAGAATGTGTTTGAATGCCAGAATTACTTCAAATGGAAAAAGGTGAAATTGGCATCAATCGAATTCTCGGACTACACAAGTGTTTGGTGGGATCAATTAATGGTCTCAAAGAAGAGAAGCGACGAGCGGCCCGTTTCCACATGGGAAGAGATCAAGTTTGATCTCGACGTCGTTTAATACCAAATCATTATTACCGAGGTGTATATCAAAGGTTGTAGAGATTCACACAAGGGTCTAAGAGCGTAGAGGATTATCATAAAGATATGGAGATGCTGATGGTGAGGGCTAATATAGAGGAGGATCAGTAGGTTACGATAGTGAGATTTTACGTAGGATTGAATACTCCTATAGCGGATGTCGTTGATTTACATCATTGTGTCAATCTTGAGAAGATGGTGCACATGGCAGTGAAAGTTGAGCAGCAGCTCAAGAGGAGGGGTTTCAACTGACAGGCATCGAGTTCTAACTCCAATGCATGGTCGAACATTAACAAAAAAGAGGAGCAGAGTTTGAAAACAACAGGGCAAAGGGGGAGGCGACCGAGCCTAAACCCACAGGTAAATTCAAACCCTCTACTACTTGAGCGAGGATACTAAATGCTTTAAGTGTCATGGTTTTGGCATATTACTAGTCAATGTCCAAATAAAAGGTGTTGGTGTTGCGTGATAATGGAGAATTGGAATCGAAAAGTAAGGGAGAGCCGGATTATGTGATATGTCGAGTTAGAGGATATTACGGAGGTAGTAGAGCCGAGGAGGGGGATGCATTGTCTTTAGTATCTCGGAGGGTGTTGAGTATTCACCTAAGTTAGATGAGGGAGTCCAAAGAAGAAAACATCTTTCATACAAGGTGTTTTGTCAATGGCAAGGTGTGTAGTATCATTATAGACGGTGATAGTTACACTAATGAAGCTAGCACGAAGTTGGTAGAGAAATTGGGGATTCCAACGATGAAACACCCCAACCGTTGGCGATGACGATAGGAGGGTACATTCATGACGGTTGTCTTGCCGATGCAAAGCGGGGCACATCTTGTTGGGTAGACCATGGCGATGCGATAGGAGGGTACATTCATGACGGTTACACCAACCAAGATACTCTTGTTTATAATCAAAAGCATTTTGTACTTGTGCTTTTGACTCAAAAGAAATTTATGAAGATCAAATAAAATCGAGAGCCGAAGAGGCAAAAGAAAAAGAGAGTTCGGCTAGTGAGAAGAAAAATTAAAATAAAGCCAAGAAAAAGGAGAGCTTGAGGGAAAACAAGAGTGAGGGTCCGGCGAAGGGTAGAAGTGAGGTTCGAGAGATAGGCGGAAAAAGGAGAGTAACATTAATAAGAGGGCCGAAAAACAAAAGGGGGACGAATGGCCTTGAGGTTAGAAACGAGGGAAAAATAAACTTAATGGCAAAAATGAGTGATCTTAGGAAAGCCACAATGAGTGGTTGTTCGATGATACTCTTGGTTTGCAAGGGCACTTATTTATCTACTGTCAGTCTTAACCCCGATTTGCCTAGTTCTTTGTTGTCTTTGTTGTAGGAATTCGAGGATGTGTTTCCAGAAGAGATGCCGAATGGATTACCTCCTATTTGGGGAATTGAGCACCAGATTGATTTCATTCTGGGGGTGTCACTACTGAACTGACCGGCGTACAGGTCCAACCCAAAAGAAACCAAGGAGTTGCTGCGGCAGGTTGATGAATTATTAATTAAGAAACTCATTCGGGAGAGTATGAGTCTATGTGCAGTTTTGGTATTACTAGTCCCAAAGAAAGATGGTTCGTGGAGGATCTGTGTGGATTGTCAGCTTATTAATAGCATCACTATTAAGTACCGACACGTCATACCACGCTTGGATGATATGTTGGACGAGCTTCATGGGTCTAACATCTTCTCCTAGATAGATTTAAGAAGCGGATACTATCAGATTCGGATGCAGGAAGGAGATGAGTGGAAAGCGGTTTTTAAAACCAAGCATGGTTTGTATGAGTGGTTCGTTATGCTATTTGGGCTAACTAATGCACCGAGCACATTTATGAGATTGATGAACCATGTTTTGAGGGCATTTATTGGGAGGTTCGTCATGGTCTACTTTGATGATATTCTCATCTATAGTAAATCATTGTACGAACACTTAGACCATTTACGGGTCTTAGAAGTGTTGAGGAAAGAGCAACTATAAGCAAATATCAAGAAGTGCACGTTTTTTCCCGAGCAATTGATATTCTTGGGATTTGTAGTGAGCTCAAGGGAATCATTGTAGACGAGGAGAAAATTAAAGCTATTCAGATTGGCCTAAGCCAACATCAACCGTCAAGTCCATAGTTTCCATGTGCTTGCGAGTTTTTATCGGAGGTTTGTACGAGATTTCAGCACTATAGAAGAGTCGTTGATGGAGACAAATAAAAATAGTGTTGTGTTTCATTGGTGTGAAGCCCAAGACAAGGCATTCGAGTTGCTTAAGAAAAGGTTAACACATGCACATTTGCTAGCATTACCGGATTTCACCAAAGTTTTCGAGATTGAGTGTGATGCGTTGGAAGTTGGAATTGGAGCCGTATTGATGCAAGAGGGGCGGCCGAACGCATTCTTTAGCGAGAAATTAAGCGGGGCAGCCTTGAACTATCCGACATACGATAAGGAGTTGTATAGGAAGAGTGTTTACCGCATGTTGAGTTTGCTTATAATCGTACTGTTCATTCTGCATCGAAGTTTTCACCATTTGAACTTGTTTACAGTTTTAATCCACTAACCCCATTGGAATTATTATCTTTACCTATTTCGGCATGTTAACTTAGATGGGCGTAAGAAAAACTTATTTTGTGAAATAGTTACATGAGAAAGCAAGGCTCAATATTGGATAGCGAACAGAGTAGTACATAACACAGACTAACAAGCATCGTAAGAAGATGGTGTTTGAGCCGGGTGATTGGGTTTGGGTACATATGCATCCCGGATGATTTTTGGCCCAGCGAAAGTCCAAATTGCAGCCTCGTGGAGATGTTCCATTCCAAGTGCTTGAGCGAATCAATGATAATGCTTATAAGATTGACTTGTCGGGCGAGTATGGGATTAATGCTTCTTTTAATGTTGCTGATCTTAGTCCATTTGATGCAAATTCGGATTTGAGGACAAATCCTTCTCAAGAGAAAGGAAATGATGTGAATCCATGGATGAAAGACCCGAAGAACATTGCTAGTTGGTCCTGGTGACGAGGCTCGAGCAAGAAAGTTCAAGGAAGAACTCAATGGGTTGATTCAAGTCATTCAAAAGGAGATTGAGGGTGCGTTGCCGATGGAGGAATATGTTCGGGTGGTCCAGTTGATTCGCATCATCAACGTTCAAGAGTCCACCTCAGACTGATCAAGTGAAGGATGCCATGGGATACAAGTTATGTTGTGTCTTGAAGACTTTGTAATCAAGTTCTCAATAGTGTCTTATATTCGTTTATCGTAGTTAGTCGTAGTTTGATTTTTTTGAGTCATGTTGATGTTTTGGAGGCCAAATAAACCTTTAAGGCCGCGGCTTGAGTGTTATTTCGAGTTTTGGATGAGAAGGGGATAAAATCAAAGACAAAGTCAAAGGGGAGCGGCATGAGAAACATGGGTGGGCCGTGTTTAATTACACGACCGTGTTTGGCCTTGTCGTGGAAGCACATGTGGGTCGTGCTTGTTGACATGGTCGTGTTTGGAGACGACATCACGAACGGGACCGTGTTCGGATAGGATGTGACGAACACAACAGCCTGGCTTTGTTTGCTTAACACGGCCGTGCTTACGGCCACGTTTTTTGAGTTTGTTTAGTTTTTGTTTCCTTTTTTCGAATTTAAGTTGTTTCCTAGTAGGTTTAGGGTTTGGGATCCTATATAAGGCTGAACCCTTGTTCTTTTCATTAGTTATCAATTGGATTCATATTTTTACTCTCAAATTGAGTGTTTTTCCAAGTGCTTCAAGATTTACGTTTCTTGTTGCAATTATTGACTTATCGGTAATAATCTATAATTGCTTGAGCGTCTTTTGCATACCGAGGTTCTTGCTTTGCTAAGCAACGGGTTGAGGTTTCCACCAATTTTAACCGAACTAGTGATGATCTTGGGTTAACAACATATTGTTGTTTGGGTCGTATGCACGCGTTGTGGCTATGGTTCACATCATAACCAACAAAGACAACGATCCACAAAGAAACCCCGAAAGAAGCCTCTACAATTCCGAAGACCCAAAACGCGTTAGACTTCCGACGCTTCCAAAGCGCTGCCATCTATATTCACCATGATCGATCCGGGAAGAGGTTTTTGCCAATCAACCTGCGCACAATGTTTGGAGCTTTCCTCGGCCGCCTGGAATGTGAAGTCTCCGAAGTGTAAGTAGATCCCATTGAACATTATCAATGCAACCTTGATCTAACGATGAAGACTCAACAATGAGAACCCGAAGCTGGACAATAGTAGTGTCCACCGTCCAGGTCTTATCATTGAAAGATAAATCGTTCTGGATATGCCAAATAAGGTAGATGCAAGATAATGCCGCCGCTCGCCATAAAAAAGATACATGCTCACTGAATCGAAAAAACATCAAGTGCACCAAGAATTTGTTGAAATTGTGAGCAAGATGAATGTGAACATAAAAGATACTAAAAATCCATCGCCAAAGAGCCCCCGCAAAGACACAAGATACAAACTAATGATCAAAATGATTTAGTCGAGAACAACAAAGGCCACGCAGACAGAGGGGCGATAAAACCCTATTTCGCAATAAATCCGTAACCACCAATCGATAGTGAATCACACGCCAAAGCCACAATTGAACGCCTTTCCGGTATGTAAGGTGACCTAATCCATGAACCCCAATTGACCACATGAGATGATGGACGAAGATGAGAGTATGCAGACTTTCAAGAAATCTCCCCATCGGCAGAGTGCATCCAAACCCATGTGTCCTTCGAGGATGGGGTAATAAGAAAACATACGATGTCCCTGGATGAGATCCAAGTAAGCCTCAACAAATGAAAGTGTGAAATGCCAGAATCATCGTAGAAGTATTCAAAAATATGTTGCCCAAAAATATATATGTACTCATGAGGAATACCAATCATATTGGCAATGGAGTATCCCAACCATTATCAACCGAAATAATACCTCTAAATTAATCCCGGGATCCAAGCAGACTCCGCCAAACTGTGCTCAATGCGAGGCCTAATCCCAGCCCAGATAGAATATGGTAAAAATGTACGACGAATAGAACCATCGGACACAACAAGTAACGTTTTTGAAGAATCGAGAAACCACCGAGTCCGACGCGTCATAACTTTCCATCCCAGTTTATTCGAAAAAAACACTATTGGCCACAATGATAGATCGAACCACAAGGCCACCTTCCTCATGGGCATACAACAACGAGTCCAACTGACCACCACAAAACCTTTAGTATTAACATAACTAGTACAAATAAAATTATGCATGACCTTCTCCATTCGCTTAAGCAAAGATATTGGCCATTTATAAATCATCATAGTATAAACAAAGGAACTAGTGATGACATAATTAACCAAGCAAACTCTCCCAACAAGTGAAAGAGTTGTCCCCTTCCATCTCCTAAACTTCATAATAATCTTATCGAAAAATTTGTTGCAATACATTGGGCTTGGGAGCACCGTTAAAGATAGGGGCGCCTAAATAAATCGTAGGAAAGGCCCCTGACTGAATACCCATTATTTTTCGAATGCGACTCTGCACATCAGCAGATACACGGATGCTAAAGAAAACTTTCTTTTTCCGAGGATTGAAGGCCTGACTGAAATAGTAGCATAAGTTTTGAGGATCCGAAGAAGAATACGCGCATTAGCGTAAGAAGCCTCACACATAATAACTATGTTATCATGTTGGGAAATTTATTTTAGATTTTGATGAATGCCATGTAAAACTTAGACTAGAAAGTTGGCACCCCATTTTTCTTGTAATTTGCATTGTAATAGATAGGGTTGTACGACCCGAGTCACGTCGCCTATGCCTGGATACACAAGAAGTCAATCAAGATCAAATGAAGACTTATTTGTGAAACAACCGAGTATGGCAAGGAGGAGAGGACAAGAACTCGATCAAGGAGTATCACCGAATACAATCGTGTGAAGTGTCACTCAAGTCAACTCAAGAAGCCAAGTCTCAAGTTGAAGTGAAAGATGAGTCATCCATTGACTAGAAGCTCACTCAAGTCACCTGGGAAGTTAGAGAACTGCATGTCAAGTCAAGACAATCAAAGAATCCGTTGCACGTAAGTCAAGAATATTACCTAAACAAGTAATACTTCCATGTTGCCATGTCTTAAAGTGTTCCATCCTGCGTGCAAAAGGAATAAACCAATGGGAAACACCGCACCGCGTGTCGACTCAAAAAGTTGAACATTACTTCAAGGATCGCAACAAGACAAGCCAACGAACACAAGTGACTTTTGAAAATCAGCTATCTCTTCAACGGACAGATTTTTGAAAGTTCACTATAAAACGATGAGAATCATTTTGAGAAAGGGTTACCTTGATTACTAGAACTACGAGCAAGAAAACAATATTCATTTTGTAACCCGCAAAATATTCTCAAGTTATTCAAGCAAATCCTCAAGCCTAAATTTTGAAGAAAATCGATCCAACACCAAGTTTGTGAAGGAAAGACAACTTCCAACTATTGAAGAGGAAACTTTTGAAGAATCAAAAGGGGTCTCCATTCCAAGGAGATTGTAGAAAGGCTCAATGTCGAACCAGTCTCAAGTTATTGGAGGGCTTTGTGATCAAATCCAAGAAGCTTGAGCAAGTGAGTCAAGTAGCAAAGCAAAATACCCCCTGTTAAGAAGCCGAAGAGTCGAACGAGAAGCACAAAATTGTGTGACCAAGACATCTCCGATCGAGTCCCAAAGGATCAAGTCACTTGTGTGATCAAGAGTTGTATCCGGACCGATAACCACTTTGTACTGATCAATAGTTAGTGTATTCCTCCAGGAGTTGGAGAAGAGATGAGTAGAAAATTACCCCATCTTCGAACCTCATAAAAATTATTGTGTCATTTACATTTCAAAGATTTAATTTCTCGTGCATATCATTTTATATCTCATTGATAATTTGTTATCAAACCGATAATTAACAAAGTGCTAAAACCAAGTGTTAAAACAAACTTAAACCAAATTCAAGGGTGTTAAGTCTTCCAATGAAATTTCATCACAACCAAGTTAAGGTTTAGACTAAATAGTTGAGTTATTCTATCAACACTCAATCGAGTCTGTTGAGTGGCTAACTCTGTTGGTTAACTAACTTAGCTGCCCCTCAAGGACTTAGTTGTGTATTTAACTTTATAATATTTTAAAAGGACAAAAATCGGAAAGTTGGTAAGGTTTATTCAACCCCCCTTCAAACCTTACTCACACCCCTTGGGACCTACAAGTGGTATCGGAGCGGTTGGTTCATTGAGCCTTCCGTGATCGGTTCAACTAGATCTCCAATCTTTCAAAGAAGTTTTTAACACTTGTTCTTTCAAAAGCCATTTTTTTAAAAAAAAAAAACGAAAGTTATTATCATGGAAGCAAATTTGACACGCATTCCTATGTTCACCATTGAAGAATTTGATGACTGGAAAATACGTATGCGGGCTCATCTATCAACTTTACATGATGAGATGTGGATAGTGATAAAGGATGGGCCACTGCAAATAATGAAGGTGAACACAAACAAAGGAGAGCTCCCTGCACCAAGGAGAAGAGATCGCTTCTCTCCTAGACCCCGGCTATGGTTGCAAAACCAAGAGTTGAATGGACAAATGATGACAGAAAAAGATACAACCTAGATAATGTGGTCAAGGATATACTTTACAAGATTTGGACAAAGCCATGTTCAACAAAGTCAAATCTTGCAAGACACCAAAGAAATGGGATAAACTAATTTTAATTTGTGAAGGATCCGAGCAAATTAAGGAAAACAAATTATCTGTTGTTGTTCAAAAAATTGAAAACTTTAAAATGCTTGCAGTGAGACAATGGATCAGTTGGATGCTAGATTCATCGAAATTACAAATGAGCTCTCAAAGACTTGGAAAGGAATACACACAAAAGAAAATGTGCATGAAGATACTAAGGAGCCTCCCGGTGAGTGGGAAATGAAGACCATGGCTCTAAGGCACTTGATGGACCTATCAAAAACATCCAATCATGAACTATTCTCGGACCTCAAAGCTTATGAATTTGAGTTGAGAAGAAAAGATCAAGAGAAGAGACAACACCCAAAACAAATTTGCACTTATAGTCAAGGATGGGAAGAGAGCCGAGACCAAAAAAATCATTGACCAGGAGAAGATTGCGCTGATGGTTAAAAGATTCAACAAGTTCTTCAACAAGAACTACAAAAGAAATAAAGGTGAATCCTCCAAAAGACATTCACTCCCTCCAAGTCAAGGGAAGATAGGCCACCAAAGAGAGCTGAGTATCGAAGGTTGAATATCAAAGACCCGACAACCCAAGAAATGAGAGAGTCGACCAAAAAGTTGAAAACCTCGTGTTGGAATTGCGATAAACAGACACTTTTCTATTGATCATCCATATCATGTAGTCAATAAATACAGAATGAAGAAGAAAAAGAGTCTTGAGAGAAGAAGACAAGAAAAGAAAAGGGCAATGTTGGCTGCGAGATCAATTTTCCAAATTGGTAAAAATGACTAAGTCAAAAGATACAAAGAGACTCGAGAGTAGTGAAGTCGACTACTCAAGTGATTACGAAGAAGAAGCTATAATATGTTTAATGGCTAAAGAACAAGACCAACCTGATCAAGAAGATGAGGTACACTCTAACTAATCTCACTCGGTTTATAGTGATAGTGATTGTGACACACACACTTCATCACCCACTCGATCTTTATGATTCATTAGGCAAAATGATGAAAGATTTTGAGCACATTAAATCCTCACACACACTATTAAATGAGGAAAATGACATCAAATTTCAAGCCAAAACTCACAAAAATGACTAAGGAGCCGAGTACTCTAAGTCACATAGTTGTTGAGAACAAAGAGTCGATGGTGAGAATGCTAAACTAATAGCAGAGATAGTCATTATAGAAAAGAGAGAAAATGATCTCAAAAATGTGATTGCTTCATTCACAAAGGCATCTAAATCATGGGATGACCTTATCATGAGCCAAAAAGAATGTGGAGACAAGACAGGCATAAGATTCAATTCCTTTGTGCATAGTCAAACTCCAAGAGTGATCTTGGAAAAAGGATCTTCAATTAATGAAGCATCTCAAAAATCCAAGACACCAAATGTTGCACACACATTCATTCCAAAGCACAATCACAAACAAACTGGCCTTGGATATAAAGAAAAAGGAAAAACAACCGATTGAGTATCTTTGAGAGGACAGTGAGAAGAAATCGTGAGTTCCTCAAAGAAACTCCAAACAGAAGTACTGTGAAGAAGAAACAGAGCTACCGAGAATCCCCGAGAAGTTCTATCAAAGGAACCCAAATGATGGGAATGGTAGAAACTACCCAAGTCAAGCCGATTGGAATAATGTGAAATATCGGCAAAGACCTATGGAATACATGCCAAAATGGCAAAGACCTAGAACTCAAGAAAGGTCATTCCAAAGGCAAAAGAGCTATCATCGGACACATATGCACCCAACCACTACACTCAGGAATATCACAACTACCCAAAGAAGGCAATTGCTAGAACACACACACATGCATATAGACAAAAGAGACAGTTGTATGAACCTAAAGCCCCCAAGCAATTTGCAAAGTGAATTATGATTATGGCACGATAGATGGCAACCTCTTAGTCGAGATCATTTTGGCTATAGGTTGGTTGGATCATCTTACAACACTAATCCCTCGGACCCGGACAAGTATGGGTACCTAAAACGATTTCCTTGATTGCGGTTCAAGGAACAAACTGAGTGCCAAGGAACCTGGTACATGGATAGTGGTTGTTTCCCGGACACATGACGACAGGAACAAGAAAAATCTGTCAAACTTCAAGGAGATTAGAGGTGCAAAAGTCATATTTGGAGGAAATGAAGCTCCAGGGGAAATAAGAGGCACTGGATCCATCAAGAAAAATGGATTAGAAATCACAGATGTTGCTTATGTTGAAGGTCTCAATTTCAACTTGTTAAGCGTCAGCCAACTCTGTGACAAGGGCTATAATGTTGGATTCAATATGGGTGTGTGCCAAATCAAAGACACTGAATCAAATGAAGTAGTGTTGCAAGGATCCAGACAAAAGAACATGTATGTGGTAGATTGGTCGACTGCCACACCAAGCACTTGTCTCATAGCTGCAAAGAGCACAAATGTAGAATCAAGTTGGCTATGGCACAAGAAGCTGAGTCATATGAATTTCAAGACAATCAACAAGCTTGCAAGGAGTAATCTTGTAGAAGGACTACCAGACTCAGTGTACAAGGAAAGTGTTTGTGATGCATGCCAGATGGGAAAGCAAATCAAATCTTCATTCAAAGAGAAGTCAAGTCCATCTTCAACAAGGATATTGCATCTGTTGCATATGGGTCTATTTGGTCCAGTTGAGCCAGCCAACATAAGTGGAAAGAAATACACTCTAGTATTGGTGGATGATTATTCAAGATATACATGGACAATCTTCATGTGTAAAAAGAAAGAAACTTTGCAGAAGTTACCTCAACTGATGAAAAGAGTTCAAAATGAGAAGAGTCAAACCATTATAAAGATAAGATCTGATAGAGGAACTAAGTTTGTCAATGGAATAATAACTCAGTATTGTGTTGAAAATGGTATTGCTCATGAATTATCTGCAGCAAAGACTCCACAGCAGAATGGAGTAGCAGAAAGAAGAAACATAACTCTATAGAAAGCTGCAAGAACCATGTTAGCTGAAGCTGGATTGCCTAAAAGATTTTGGGCTGAAGCCATCAATACTGCATGCTATACTCAAAATAGATGCATGATAAATAGACAGCTGACAAAGACTCCCTATGAGATTTGGACAGGGAGAAAGCCAAATTTTGCATATTTTAGAATATTTGAAAGTAAATGCTTCATCCACAACAATGGAAATGATAATCTAAAGGCTTTTGGTGCTAAAGCTGATGAAGGTATCTTTTTGGGATACTCAGCTGAAAGCAAAGCCTATAGAGTGTTGAACAAAAGAACTATGGTCACAGAAGAGTCTATCCATGTGGTTTTTGATGAACCTAATGTAAATGGGGAAGACATTGAAGAGTTAGCTGATAAGCTAAATCAGCCAACTATGCAGAAGAGTCTTTATGTTGAAGCTGAAGCTGGAGCAATTAATCAAGGTGAAGATGAGATAGCTGCATCTCAAAGACAACTAGAGAATCTGCAGCTAAGCGATGATGAGAGAGTTGCTCAAGGCAATACAACTGCAAGACGACTGAACCCAATTGACTTACTCCAACCTGATGTGAGATGGCTGAGAGACCATCCACCAGAGCTAGTCATTGGAGATGTAAGAGATGGTGTAAGAACCAGATCAAGAGCTCAACAAGAAGCAATGTTCACTTCTTTTATTTCCCAAATAGAACCAAAAGATGTGTCCCAAGCATTGGATGATACACATTGGATTCAAGCCATGCAAGAAGAGATGAATCAGTTTGAAAGGAACAAAGTATGGGAGTTGGTGCAAAGACCAACCCATCAAAATGTTATTGGCACAAAATGGGTTTTCAGAAACACGATGAATGAATAAGGTTCTGTGGTAAGAAACAAAGCAAGATTGGTAGCCAAAGGGTATTGCCAAGAAGAAGGAATAGATTTTGATGAAACATTTGCTCATGTTGCAAGATTAGAAGCAATAAGGATGTTTCTTGCCTATGTTGCTCACAAGAACTTTATTGTATATCAAATGGATGTGAAAAGTGCATTCTTAAATGGATTGTTGGAAGAAGAAGTCTATGTTGAACAACCTCCAGGATTTGAGCAGAAGACTCTTGGAGACTAGGTGTACAAGCTCAAGAAAGCCTTATATGGGTTGAAACAGGCACCTAGAGCATGGTATGATACATTATCTCAATTTTTGACAGATAATGGATTCACCAAAGGCAAAGTGGACAGAACACTCTTCAAAATTCAAAATGGAGAGAGTTTATTGCTTGTTCAAATATATGTGGATGACATTATTTTTGGATCCACAAACAAAGAGTTGTGTGATAAGTTCTCAAACCTCATGCAAGGCAAATTTGAAATGAGCATGATGGGAGAGCTGACATTCTTTCTAGGACTTCAAGTTAAACAGCTGAAGGATGGAACCTTCATAAGTCAAACAAAGTATACCCGAGACTTAATGAAGAAATTTGGTATGAAAGAGAAGTCTTCTGTGAAAATACCAATGAATACATCAGTCAAGATGGATATGGATGCAGATGGCAAGCCTGTGGATCAAACAAGATACAGAACACTTATTGGATCACTGCTCTATTTAACATCAAACATGCCAGACATCACCTTTGCAATAGGTGTATGTGCAAGATTTCAATCTGCACCAAAAGAAAGTCACATGACTGCAGCTAAGAGAATCCTAAGATATTTGAAGGGATGCCAGGAAGTCGGCTTATGGTATCCATAGGAAGGTGGATTCAAGCTTATTGGTTATTCGGACTACTGACTATCTTTGGATGTAGAGTTGATAGGAAGAGTACTTGTACTGCCAAATGCTTGAAACAGATTGGTTTCCTGGTTTAGCAAGAAGCAAAACTCAATAGCCACATCCACACGAAGTTGAGTACATAGTTGCGGCAAACCGTGTGCCCAAGTGTTATGGATGAGACAACAAAATGAGAGATTATGATGTTGAAGAAAAAGAGATTCCAATTATGTGTGATAACACAAGTGCTATTGCAAATCACTCGAAATCATGTGTTGCATTCAAGAACAAAGCACATTGATGTCGGATATCATTTTATAAGAGATCATGTTGAAAAGAAAGACATCACCTTGAATACATCTCAAATGACAAACAGTTAGCTGACATATTCACAAAGCCATTATGTGAATCAAGATTTGAAGAACTCAAGCATGAGCTAGGGTTAATTGAGTGGTGAGTTGACACTCGAAAACTCAAGGAGAAGAGATGGAACGTGAAAAGATGAAAATAGAGCGAGTGTGTGAATCACTAAGTGAATCGGCCATATCGGAAAGTCAATCAGACGAGTTAGGCGACAAATTTGAGTCACTATGTGAATAGAGAGAAGAAGAGTTGAGTCAGCTAAGGAGTAAGCTGAGTCATTTATGAGCTAAGTAACAAAAACGCAGTCATTTTTAATAAGCGGGAATGTTTTTAAGGATGACGTCAGCGTAATAATGACAAGTACAGTCAAAAGCTATACGACAAAGCATATGATTGGATATAAATGCTGCCGCATTAAATGCTAATCGGCGTGCTAAATTTGAGCCGTCGATCTTGATCAAATTTCAAAATCCAAAAATACGTCCTTTCATAACCCATATATACCATTTTGTTCAGTTTCTCTCTCACATTACTCAAAACTGTTCATCTCTCCAAAAGCAAAGAAAGCATTTTTTTCTCTCAAAACCCTACCAAATCTTCAGAGCAAGTTCGTCAAAGTTCGTTCGGTAAAAACTCGGAAAATGGCATCAACCTACGATTTCACCAAGCTAGGAAGCAAATCCACACTTTCTCTACTGGATTTCAAGGGATGGTTAAACAGGGTTCGATGAAACCCTTGTGAAGAAGATAGCCGAAAAATCGAAAATGGATCAAACCCTTTCTCACAATGGAGTTTCGGATAACATATGTTGAGGAGGTAGCACAGTTCTACGTGAATGTTGAGGTTCACGATGAGGGCATCAAATCCTCTGTTCACGGAAAGGACTTCACCATCACTGCAGAAGATATAGCGGAGCATTGTTTGCTGCCGTCGGAAGGAGTGCCAGAGATATTTGAGGCTGATGTAAACTTGGCATTGCATGGAAGGAAGTGGCCATTTGAATGTCTTTGCGAAGGTGGTTTACACAGCTGATAAGAAGCTGCTGAAGGACGATTATCACAAATTGATGGATATCGTCGCGAAATGTGTGGATATGAAGTTTGGAAGCTTCAATCAGCTATCCAAAACGAAGTTGATAGTCATGGCTGCGATCATGGAGGAGAAGAAGGTCAACTGGGCAGAATTCGTCTACAACAGACTCTGCCAGAATGTTGGAAACAAGTCCTTCAAGAACGATGGGTCATTCGGAGGATCCTTGGGCTATGGCCTTGTAGTTGGCCGGTTGATGGAGGTGAGGAGTGTTCCACTTCGACATGGAAAGTCATTCCATGTCAACAAGAAGATGTTTCGGGACAATCTCTCAGGAGCCCAGAAGAGAGCTTACGCCAAGCAGGCAGATACCAGTGAGGGGGAATCAGCTGACCCCGAGGAAACAACTGTTGCCTCTCCTCCCAAGAAGAAAGCTGCCCATGCAGCTGGAAAGAAGACTGTTGCCTCAACAACAAAGAAGAAAAAAGCGCACTGCCCCTACAAATGAAGTCACTGCCCCTGCGGTCGTGTCTCCCCCCTGCGGAGAGGCGGAGAAGGAACCTCAAATACCTTCTCCAATCATCAAGAAGAAAAGGATCGCTAAACCAAGAAAGCGGCTCCTCGATCAAAGAAAGATGCACGCCCCGCCGCCAAGGAAGTCGACGAAGAAGTATCCGAACCAAAACTTCCTCCGTAAGGACAAAAAGAAGAAGAAAAATCACCAAGCTCTCGAGTTGAGAAGACAAAAAAAGTCTGCCACTCATCCGGAAAAAAAGTCACGAGAAGCTCAGCTGAAGAAGTGCGATCTCGAAATTATTGATGAAACAACCAAGTCTCCTGACGCCGATCAGCAGAGACAAATTGAAGACCAGTGCAGATAGAACAATCGAGGAACAAGAAGCGGCGAGACAATGAAATCCCCGCTAACAGGATCGTGTCTCCACCGCCCGATGTTCTTTGAAGGAGTTGAGCAGCAAAGCATGTTGCCTTCCATTCCTGAAAAGGAAGGGCAACAAGAAGAAGATGATGAAGATGATGTGATCATGCTCTCTCCACCATATCCAGACATCCAAAATCATCTGAGAGAATGGAGGAAATGGAAGCTTAGTCGATCAAAGGAGCAGTTCGCACATCCTGAATTCATCGAGGAACAAGAAGAATTGATGAACTTCCTCGGATTGACCACAAGAAAAGTTGGACATGCAGCAAGCCATGCGGGAATCCACACTGTTGCATGAGAAAGAGCTGATGGAAGGACCAGGAGAGTCTTCCAAAACTCAGCTAGAGATTGATCCATTGGGAGTGGTACAGCCGATTGCCACTGTTATTGCTGCAACCACTTCCCCAGTTCACTCAGAAGATGGATCTAAGGGATTTGGCGATGAAACTGGGAACTTGGGGACCCAAGTCGAGCCAAACCCTATTGAAGGTGTCTTACCACCTGCCCCCACGGCTGAACACTCAAAGGACGCAGCTGGGAGTCTGGAGAAGAGTGACCCCATCACAAGTCACTCACCGGTGTGTGCCACCGGTGAGGGGAAACTCTCTCTCGCACTAGGTCGGGAGGATCTTTGCAGATGACTCCACCATGAATCTAGGAGGCGAAGTGGAGAAGGAACAAGAAAAAGAACCACAACAAGTTATCACTGACGACGCTCAGATAGTTAAATCTGTCTCAGCTGAAGTGCCAACTGCTTTGCAGGCTGAGGACGCTGCTGATGCAGTCGAGGCACATGGTGGATCTGCCCCGGGAGTTAACACTTTGGGCAATAAAAGAGCAATCCACGGAGTTGAGACTCCTGTGGATGCCACTGCAGAAGACCCTAAGACAGTTCCGCCTGTCGAAGGGATTGTACAAGGCCCCGCTGCAGTTGAGACTGCAGGAGGTAATGAAGGCCTAAGGGAGGTTGAGACTTCCCTATGTAAAACTCAAGGAGATAAGAGCATTCCTCAGACCATAATTTCTTATTCGGAGGAGGAAATCAGTCTCTTCATGACTCCCAGGATGATCCTGATACAACCTTCCTGGGATCTGCAAATGAAGCTGAGTCTACCCCAACTGCACATCAAAAAGACTCAACTAAGGACACTCTACCAAGTACGAGTAAGCCAGAATTCAAGGCTGCTCGTCAAAAATTCAATTTTGATGATGAGCCAAGCTTTCAAGACTCATCATCTTCTGATGATGCTGATGGTGCAGCTGAGGAACAGCAAATTCATTTAGCGAGAATCTATCGAGGCCGAGAAGGCATTAAGACAGTGAGGCTCGATCGGCCTAGCCAATCATCTCACCAAGGCCCAGCTGAGACCGAGTCATCTGCGTAGGCTCCCAAAGCTGCAGTAGGCTCGACTCAACCTGAATCATCACAAGCACGAACAGCTGAATCTTCAATTCCATATGTGCGTGATGATGCGTTTGAAGAAACTTTTCCTTTCCAGATTGAGCTGCATGACCTTGAAGAAGAAACATCCCGCGAACAACACCGTTTCAGTGTTCGACCAGATCCAGTCATTCCCACCGACTCCATTATCTCCATAGACTTTGATTTCGATGCTGCTCGGCTGCCAGCTGAAACCGAGGTGACTACTGAGGTACGTGAAGTATTCAAGACAATATTCGGTGAGATTGAAAAGATTGAACGGCACCAAGCTTCACTTGATATGCGACTGGACAGTAGAGATGCCACCCTCACAGCAGATTTAAGAGGGATTGTGGTACGGATAATGGAATGGTGTCAGCAGCAGAGTACAATGCGGATCGAACATGTTCGATACTTTAAGGCATTGTACAATAAGATGCTGATCTGCAGCGCCGATAATGCTGACATGAAGAGGAGAATGCAAGAAAATATTGACAGAATGCATGCCTCCGACAACACTGAAATAGAACTGCTGCGAGAATTTCACAGGAAAGAACTTCTGCGCGTAGAGGAAAACATGAATAACAAATTCGATCTTCTTACTTACGAAATAAAATCTGTGGCGCCGAGTCCAAAGCCACCCGCTCAAAATTCGAACAAAGATACTCCACAAAGAGACTCCAAATGCGAACTCGGCTATCGATCGCCTAGACTTTATGCTCGCAGGTATGTTCCCAAGGGTTCCTCTCTCCTTTGATGATGCCAAAAAAGGGGAAGAGGAATACCAGAAATTGCTTAAGGGGACGGTTAGTGAGAAGGAAAAGGAAACAGCTGTCGCAGAGAAGAAAGATACAACTGTTGAGAAGAAGAAGAAGAAGGAGAAGGGAAAAGCAGTTAAGGGGGAAGGATCAAAAGATATGACCCTAATGTTTGCTGAAACCCCTCAACAAGGCCTTGTCACAGCTGACATAATAAGCAAACTTCCAGTGACTCTGCCGCTCCAACACTCTGCCGTATCCATGTCTGAGAAGAGGAAAATAGTAGAAGCAGGGATGAAGGAGGTCGAAGGAAAAATGGATGCCCGTGTGATGGACATATTGAAACAATACGGAGGCATTCCGGCAGGAAGAGACACTGATGCCATTTTAGACGTCGGAAATGAGCCTAGATCAGTTGATGAATTCAAAACGCTCAAATCCGAAGGATACTTCGAAGGCATGTCCATGGCCCAAGCTTGGGACTTGCATTGGGAAAAAGGCCTCAAGTTGTGCGAAGAAGCTGACAGGCAACAGACTAGTAGCAGTCACTCTGCTGGTCACTCTGCTGGAAAGAAGAAGGCTCCAGTACAATACACGCCCAGAGAAAGAGGAAGAAGCAGTGGAGGAAGAGGTTTCAGACCTAGACCTCTACCCAAAAATATTGAATACATAGATCCAGGAAAGAAATGAGGGATCTGTTGGGCTGGATTTGATGCCATAGCAAATCTTGAAGTGGTGAGGAAGAATGCTGACTATGTAAACAGGATTGAAGAAGAAAATAAAAGACAAGATCAGCTGTGGGAAGAGAGTCAAATGAGGCAAGAAAGAAAGAGGAAAGACGAAGCTGCCAGAAGAGCCTACGAGAAAAGGAAAGCAGCTGAAGATGAGAAGAAGAGAAAAAGAGCAGAGGACGACAGAGCTGAAGAAGAAAGAAGGAGGCAGCGAAGGCGATGAAGTGTTGTTGTCCACCCCTTCATGTATTTTACTGCTGTAAATGCATATGTATGTAAGTCTTCTGAACGTTGAATAAGAATCTGTAATTTCTATATTCTTGCGTAGATATAGAATACCATGTTGCTCTGATACACTTTGTAAACAGCTGTGTAAAGGACAAGAATGTTATGATCAATAAAGAAATCGATTCTACGCATACATTCTCTGTTTCTACATTGTCTGTATGTATCTTTGCTATTTACATTTTGTATGTATGTTTTAAGTTTTGGCATCATCAAAAAGGGGGAAATTGTTGGGAAATTTATTTTAGATTTTGATGAATGCCATGTAAAACTTAGACTAGAAAGTTGGCACCCCATTTTCCTTGTAATTTGCATTGTAATAGATAGGGTTATGCGAGTGAGTCAAGTCGGTATGCTGGATACACAAGAAGTCAATCAAGATCAAATGAAGACTTGTTTGTGAAAAATTTCGATATGGCAAGGAGGAGAAGACAAGAACTTGACTGAAGGAGTATCAGCTGGAATACAGTTGTGTGAAGTGTCAGTCAAGTCAACTCAAGAAGCCAAGTCTCAAGTTGAAGTGACATATGAGTCATCCATTGACTGGAAGCTCACTCGAAGTCACCTGGGGAAGTTAGAGAAGCTAATCAAGTCAAGACAAACGAAAAGAATCCATTGCACGAAGTCAAGAATATTACCTAAACAAGTAATACTTCCATGCTGCCATGTCTTAAAGTGTTCAGTCCCAGAAGCGTGCAAAAGGAATAAACCAATGGGAAACACTGCACCGCGTGTCAGACTCTGAAAAACTGAACATTCATTTAATACGACGAAATGTCAACATCAAGGACTGCAACAAGACAAGCCAACGAACACAAGTGACTTTTGAAAATCAGCCTATCTCTTCAACGGGCAGATTTTTGAAAGTTCACTATAAAAGGCTGAGGAATCACTTTGAGAAAGGGTTACCTTGATTACCAGAACTACGAGCAAGAAAGCAATATTCATTTTGTAACCTGCAAAATATTCTCAAGTTATTCAAGCAAATCCTCAAGCCTAAATTTCGAAGAAAATCAATCCAACACCAAGCGTGAAGGAAAGACAACTTCAAACTGTTGAAGAGGAAACTTTTGAAGAATCAAAAGGGGTCTACATTCCAAGGAGGATTGTAGAAAGGTTCAAGGTCGAACCAGTCTCAAGTTATTGGAGGGCTTCGTGATCAAATCTAAGAAGCTTGAGCAAGTGAGCTGAAGTAGCAAGCAAAGCGCCGCCTGCGAAAAAAAGCCGAGTCGGACGAGAAGCCACCGTGTGACCAAGGCATCTCCGGATCGAGTGCCAAAGATCAAGTCACCGTTTGTGTGATCAAGACTTGTATCTGGGATATAACCACTTTGTACTCGATCAATACTTAGTGGATTCCTCCGGGAGTTGGAGAAGAGAGGAGTAGAAGAATTACCCCATCTTGAACCTCTATAAAAATTATTGTGTCATTTACATTTCAACATTTAATTTACGCATATCATTTTATATCTGGCGATAATTTGCTATCAACTGATAATTAACAAAGTGCTAAAACCAAGTGTTAAAACAAACTTAAACCAAATTCAAGGGTGTTAAGTCTTCCAATTGAAAATTTCATCACGACCAAGTTAAGGTTTAAACTAAACAGTTGAGTTATTCTATCAATAGCTCAATCGAGTCTGTTGAGTGGCTAACTCTGCTGGTTAACTAACTTAGATGTCCCTCAAGGACTTAGCTGTGTATTTAACTCTGTAATATTTTAAAAGGACTAAAATCGAAAAGTTGGTAAGGTTTATTCAACCCCCGCTTCTAAACCTTACTCACACCCCTTAGGACCTACACATCAGCATAGAAAACCGAAGCAGGAAAACAATATGCCTCGGAGCCAAAAACGGCGTTAGCTGATTATTGGACACCGCTGCCTCAACGAATTTACTCAGAACTTCCTCTACATTACAAAAAAGCAAAGGGGACAAAGGATCACCCTGTCTAACACCTCTAGAGCAAAGAAAGTAACCCACCGGTGAACCATTTAATAAAATCAAAATTCAGGCCGACTGCAGAATAACATTGATCCAGTGAATGAAGGTATCAGAGAAGCTAAAGCGATGCAGAATATGAAGCAGAAAACCCCAACTCAACATATCAAAAGCTTTACGAATATCAATTTTAAAAATCATGTTATTATCAAGACGACTATGAAGAATGTTGAAGCCCTCCGAAACTAAGGCAATACAGTCGTGAATCTGCCTCCCCGGAATAAAACCAAATTGCCTAAGAGACAAATAAGATGGGATGATCGACCCCAGCCGCATAGACAAAATCTTAGTAATAACCTTGAGAAAGAAATTACTCATAACAATCGGCCTAAAATTATCAACAGTATTCGCATCCTTACTTTTCAGAATAAGAGCCATAAAACTGGCGTTCACGCCAGAATGCAATTTCGAGCTCGTGAAGAAATAACGTACAACCATGATCACATCATAATAAATAATGCCCCAACAATCCTGATAGAAGGTCCCAGTAAAACCATATGGGCCCAAGGAACTAAATGATATAATATAATCAGCTTGTTACATGTTTGTTTACAAATGATCAAATAATAAGTAAATAGATTAATATTTATATTATTCACAGTTAGATAAATATATATATATATATATCTAATATATAGACACCTTATATATTTTTCTAATAATATTTTAGCTCAACTATGATTATATCATATACTAAATTTTTCTATAATTTTATTTCATTAATTCTTGTCAATTAGACTTCATTAAAGAAATAAATTTAATGTGATTAAAAACAAATGTAGTAAATTCCATGATTCAAGATCTTAACTGAAAATTTATTTTCATTGATTAATTCACAAATAATTTGTATCAAAAAAATACGTACTACGGTAAGAATTAGATTTCTAATTTTTTCTATAATTAATTCGGTGATTATTGTGAAAATATCAAAATCTTAATTATCTCTTAATTGGACAATTGATAGACAATATTTTCTTTCACATATCTCCCTATTTGATTCATTCGGAAACTTGCTATGGTACGTCGATACATTGGTATTTTTCTATAAATAAATCTCTAATTTAATGATGTAATTTTAATAAGCTATGTCAGATTACAAAGGTATTACAAAATATATACAAATTAATATATATCTTATTTATAATTAGATGAATTAATATATACATGTGGTATTTATAAAAATAAAATATAACAAAAACATCAGAAAGAAACAAAACAAAAAATAAAAAAATAATTATTTATTAAACTAACTATAAAACATTCATGTTGATCTAATAAATAGAACTTCAAAAAACACTCTAACTTAATACAAATCATATAAATATTGGCTAAATATTTTATGAAGACGACATTTGAGTGAAATGTGAAGATGAAAATATACCCAAAGAGATTAACTAATATGATCATGATTCAGGGAATCAAAAAATAAATAAATACTTGGTGCCCATGTAACTTTCAAAATCATATTCAACTGCATATGAAGTTATATTTATTTTTTCTTGGATTCAAACTGTTGTAATCCGGATAATAGAAAAATATGAGATCACTATGATTAATACATTAACATCAACTAATCTTAAACTGCAAAAAAAAAAATGTTAATAATATAAGGTAAGTAAAAAATTTGTTGACTTCACACTAATTACTAACAATCTAAGCATGATGATTGTTGGCAAACTTTATTAATACATTAAGTTTACAATTACAATTATAAGATGCCAAGAATATGAGATTCCAAATTAGTTCTAAAATTGCGCAATTTGTAAGCACAATCATAAGTGAAAAATTGTCAAAAATAATTATAGACAAAATTAGTGTGTGATGTAGATATTTTATAAATTCAACGCCAAAAAATATGTAAAATGACAGATCTTTATATATATATATATATATATATATATTATAAATTAAATTTTAAAAATATGATATTCTAATTATTAATGTATTAACATCGACTAATCTTAAACTTCCAAAATATCAATTAATATTATAAGATAAATAAAATATTTTCATGGCTTCAAAAGGAGTACTTTTAATCTTAATTACTGCATTAACATTTATAATTATAATTATAAGATGCCAATATTAATAGATACAAAATTAATCTTAAAACTTCACTATTTTTAAGCACACGTTAATGATGAAATAAACTGGCAAAATTTATCCGAGTAAAGAATAAATACGATATTCAAATTATTAATGAATTAACATCAACTAATCTTAAATTGCTAATATAAATAATGAGATGTTTACATAAATAGTATCACTAAATGTTTCTCGCTCGTTTCACAAGACTATAAAAGTAATTAAAATGTGTAGACTAAAAAATATTGATTACTATTGAAATGCGATGCAACTTTTGGGGTCAACTTTTAAAGTCCCTTACTTAGAGTTATATAAAAATTAGCTATCCAAATTTGTGTGTGTATTGAATTAATTATTATATTTACCATTTTTTTAAATTTAATAATTTTTTTTGATCCATTTTTGACATATAATATATCAAATTAATAATATTTTTACGATCTTCAGTTTGACACTCATTGCATATAAAATAAAAAATAAACATAAAAAATTTAAGATATATATACTCAAAAATCTATTTTGTAATTGACTTTAAAATATTATGCATTCGGGCTATATGACATCAATTTGTATATTCATGTATTTTGGATGTTTGTGATATATGTATAGTTATTTTTTGTGATATATGTATAGTTATTATTTGGGATTGATCTATTTCTTCATAATTATATATATTTGTATTTAAGGTGATTAAATTGAAGTAAGCAATATTTATTTAGAGAATATGTATTCAAATATTATATATATCAATACATAGCATTATATATATATGTAAGAAGTCAAATACATAAGTTTTTTGTATTTTTCATGATTATGATATATGCTATTATTTCTTTCTTGACTTCATCAATAGAAAACATTGATGAATTGTATTTTTCGCCTATTGTATGATGCTATTTTAAAATTATTACAATGCAGGGACTAGGGAGATGGAATTCATAGAATTATTAGGAAAATGCACATGTCACATAACAAAACAGAGGTCTCATATCTAGTATCTATTAACGATATAAGATAAATAAAACATTTTATATGTTTCACATGGATTATATCAATCTAAATATGATTGTCAGTAAATTTCATTAATGCATTAATGTGTATAATTATAATTATAAGACGTCAAATATATGAGGTTGAAAACAATAATCTAAATACTACTTTATTATTAAACACATTTTTTTCTATTTTAAGCATATTATAAAGGGAAAAGCTGACAAAATAATTACAAACAAAATTAGTTTATTATGTATATTATAGATTAGAGGCCAAAAGTATGTAAATTAACAACTATAATTAATTTTAAATGTAGTCCAATCTTCTTAATATATGGGTATTTGATAAATTAGATGCCAAAAACATAAGGTTCCAAATTAATCTTAATCTGGATTTATTAGGAACAATAATAAGGGGAAAAAACTGACAAAAATAATCATAGCGAAAAATAGGTAGTGCATTTAGATGACAAAACCAGACTTATACTATTTTATATATATATAGGGATAAGGTTATATGAGTCCAGAGTCCTTAGGTAAGAACGTCGGGACACATTCTATACATTTGATTCTTTCAATCTATGGCTGATATTAAATCAATTTTTACTCTATTTTCCCCATAAATATTATTAAGGGTATAACAGTCAAAACTTAAAAAACGCTGATTTTATTTATGGACGGTTACAATTTTGGATATGAAAAAGATTTATGATTTCTCTCACCTCTAGCCATTCACGGTTCTTCATCCAAAACGATAATAATGATTTTTTTGCTTTCTCAGTATTAGTTTTTTGCAACAATAGTAATGATTTTCTGCTTCGTTAGTTATCCATTAAGAGTATAACAGTCAAAACCGAAAAAACGCTGATATTGTTTATGGACGGTTATAATTATAGATATGGAAAAGATTTGTGATTTCTCTCACCTCTGGCCATTCACGGTTCTTCATCCAAAATGATAGTAATGATTTTCTGCTTCGTTAGTATTGTTTTATTTTTTCATCTATCTTTGTTTTAATTTATTGCAACTTTAAAATTCATTACAAATTTATAAATCATTGCAACGATAGTAATGATTTTTTATTCATCAATATTTTTAAGTTGTTACTTCAGTTTTACAAAACTGCTTTTTAATCATATTAGTTTTGCTTCTTTGGCTTACAATTTGGAATAGCGTATATCTATTAATAAGGAAGCAATCCCAACTTCATATACTACTAAACCAAGAAAGATGACTTATTGAAGCATAAAAACAGTACTACTGAAGGAATAACTATTCCAGAAAAACTAAACATAAACTATGTATAGGGGTGGAAATAGGCCAGGCTGAGCTAGGTCTTGCGTCGGACGGCATGGGCCTGTTTTACATGTATTCGGCCTAAGCCTGACCTGTTATACATAGTAGGATTTTTTTTGAGCCCGAGCCCGGCCTATTTAATAAATAGGCCTGGCCCAAGCCTATTAAAAGACCATTAAAGGCCTACAAACCATATATATTTTATTTTAATATTGTCACGCCCCAAACGGGACGCGACGATGATCCACAACTTAAATACAAATAACCAAACAGACTAGACGAATATCATCGAGAACCCAATGAAACAGAGTCAATAGCAGCGGAATAAAGAACAAGTACAATTACAACTTATAGTCCACAATATCCATAGTCCAAATTACATCCCGATATGATCTAAAGATAATAACTTAAAAGTCAAAGGGTCCTACGCCCTTTAGTTACAAACCGGAATGAAAAGAAATATAAGAGTCCAACAACAAACACAAGAAAAGAGTCCAACAACAACAACAAGAAGTAGTAAGTCCAACAGCAAATAATAGTAACAAGTCCAGCGACATCAACAACAAAATATAGTAAATCCAACAAGCGGAGTACAAGGGCTCAATCCGTGGTCGGTTCAGCATCTTCAACGAAGTCCTCATCTAAGGTTAGAAAATAGGTGGGGATGAGACAGAAATCTCAGTAGATGGGTGATCGTGTGCAAGTGTGGCGATATATATAGTTAATGCGAGAAAACAGTTATATGAAAATGCGTGAGTATGATGCATGGATTCACACACAGTCCACAAGCGTCGTGATAATTATATTTAAGTAATATACTTATACAGTTCAAGAAAATAGTTCGTGGTCACACAGGCACCATGTGATTCAGTCAAGACAGGTAGGATTGCGTACGGAAATGTAACGCCAATCCCATGCAAGGCAAATAATGGTTGCGTCGGTTTGTAGCGCCAACCAATGCAAAACAAGTAGCGGTTGCGTGCGGTTTGTAGCGCCAACCAAACGGGTCCGATAACTCCGGAATCGTGTGGATCGATCGCGATTCCTTTGTTCTTCCTTGTAACTCCCGGGCGGGATGGTCAAGACCGGTCACCTTATCGCTCCATAGGCAAAGACAAAATCCACAGTGGAGCTTGCAAGGCTCGGATCTGTCATAATCATGATTATACCACAAGTACTACGACCCACTTCCCTTGGACACTCCGTCCCTCGATTGCGGGATTAGGGCGATGGGGCGGGAAGAGTGGAATAGCGGCCAGTTGCCGGTTCCATCCCCCGACGTATCCATTCCGACTATGAGCTAGACACACCAAGTTGACTCGGGTAGGAAAGTAAATACAAGTACAGAAATAACCAACAAATGAGTATTATTGATTCAGGGAAGCAGTTCAGGAAAATTTTCGAAAAACTCGAGTGGCAATTATGGCGTTGGTGGAGTTATTTGGATGAAGATGATTATCGGAAGGATAAGCAATTTTCGATATCTTGAAAGATTAGGTGGAACATAAGTCCCGTTATAGATTCAAAACCGCAAGACGAGAAAGTCGCCCCGCGATCGGGTATTAATTGGTCGAATCGGTCCGATAAGTCAAGGGTTTTTGAGAAAATAAAATACTTTAATTAAATTTCCAAGTCAGAGGGTCCAGGGCTATTTTAGTAAAAGGAAAATAATTTGAGTTAGGTCCTTTATAAAAGATAAATTTACAATTTAGCCCCATTTTGTAAAACCAAAACTTTTGGGGTTAAAAATTGAATAAACAAATATCCCGACCTTGAAAAATTATGAGGTCAGTTCCTAAATTCTCCAAATTATCCAGAGATTCAGGTTTTTAAAGTTTTGAGGTCGAGTTTTTATAAAATTCTCACATTGGCCCCAAATTTGTAAAAATTGCCAATTCGGACCTTAAGTTTAAAATAATCGGAACTCACAAACCGGAAGGCTTTTAATGTGATTCCAGTTGGAAAATGTCACTAAGGTTAGTAGGATATTGGGACAAAAGTAGTTTTTAAAAGAAATAAGTGTAGGTCCTTTAACTTTTGAAAATATCATTTTTGTCCTATTTTGAAATAATTGCCTTTAAGGCTTTTAGGGGTCCAATTGTTATGAAATTTGAACCTTGGGTCCAAAATATAATTAAGTTATAGTTAAGTTAGTATTTCCAGGTGCATGGGCTGCATAAGTCCTGGAAATTTCATTTGGGTCCTCAAGTTTAGTCTTTTACACTTTAGTCCCTCAATTTTAGAAAAATTACTTTCCAAGCCCTAAACACTTGGATTTTTGGAATACATTTAAAATATGTCATTTCCAGTACCTTAAGAGTGAAAATTTCAAATTTTAAAATTAAGGTCTGGTACAGTTTCAAAATTTGCAAAGTAGCCCTTCAACTTTCAAAATTTTACAATCTAGTCCTTGGGCTTTTAAAGGTTGATTTTATTTATCTTAAAACACTTAAAACTTTATTAAAATATCCAAAAGTCATTTTTGAACCTGAGTACAGTCCCAGAATCGAAATTTGCAGAGGGGTCCTTTAACTTTCATTTTCTTGCAATTTAGTCCACCAACTTTCCATTTATACATTTTTAAGTCCAAAATTGAAATTTAATCAGTTATGCTCGACTTTTCCAGGTTATAAGTCATCCAAAACATGGATTTCAAAGATCATACACATGCATGTCCAATTCATACAAGAATTCATCAAATAGAACATTAAATTGTACATGCATACCTAAAATTCAATAAATAGCAATTTTGAGCAACTCTTGAGAATTTTCATGATTTGATACATAAAATTGACATGCAATACATAGATTATATATCTCAAGGGCTCATGATCAAAATTCTACATGTATTTTAATAAAAACACCTAGAAGTTGTAAAGTATTTTTCCACCCACCTTAAATTGGAAAGTTGTGAAATAAAAAGGGAAAATTTCACAACTTTGGATGAGGTCACTTAGGTCAGACCCTAAGTCAAGAAATATCAAAAATTTGGAGTTATAAAAATGAGAGAAAAATTAAAGAGAAAAAGAAGGAGATAAGAAAATTGGAAAGACTACACTTTACCTTGTGTAGTAGGTGATTTGAAACTAGTTGAAGCTTCAAATTTGGAAATTTTGGTTCAACTCCAAAATCACCTAAGGTCAGCCCCTATTTCTCAAAAATGAAAAAGGGGTGTTAAAATTTGAAAAACAAATAGGAAGAAGAAGAAAGAAGGGCTCTAGTGTCCAATTCTTACCTTGTAGACCAAATTTCTCTACTAGTTCTTCTTCAAGTCTTCAAGTTTCACCACCATGCATGCATGTCTCCAAGTGGTCTTCTAAGTACCTCAAAATCCAAAATTCAAGCTTATATTAAAAAAAGAAGGTGAGGAGTAGTAAGAATTTAAGTTGAATTGAGGAGTGAAATTTCTTACCTTGAAATAGGGGTGTTCGAAATTTTGGTGTTTAAGTGGTAAGATTGTTTGTTTTGGTTTAAATGTTTGAAGAAAGAAAGTATGTTTGATGTTAGAAATAAGATGTTCTTGAAGATATGAATATGGGTTTGAAGATGTGAAGGACTTGTGTTTGAATATTTGAAGATGTGAAGAAGTGGTACTTGAAGATATGAAGAACTTATGTTGAAGATTTGAAGATGTGAAGAGTTGGTGTTTGAAGGTTTGAAGATGTGAATGATTTTGTGTTTGAAGATTTGAAGGTGTGAATGAATTTTAGAGAGAGGTTAGAGAGAAGGAGGAGAATTAGCTTGAGAGATGAAGGTGTTGGATCAAAAATGAACAAATTTGTTCATTTTTCCTCATGTGGCCGTCCACATGCTAGAGAGGGGGAAAAATTTTTTTTGATTAATATTGTGTCTTGTAAATTGTCTCTTGCATGGAGACAATTAGACTAGTCAAAGTATAGGCAAGGTATGGAAAGAGAAGGAATGTTGGGAAGACTCCAACATGTTGGGAAAAATAGTAATAAAGAATTGATGTATGAGATGATGTGTATAATGTTTGAATTAATGGTATAATTATACACAAGATGACTAATATAAGGTGTAAGTGTACAAGAGTTGGATGATATTTCTACTCCAAAAATCATCACCAATGCCGTCCACTATAGGGGTAATTTGGTAATTCCATATAATTTTTTTTTTGTCCCAAATTTGATGATAATAGATGAAATATATCAATCTCCAAAATAATTAGTGATTTCCTTGATCACTTATAAGTCTTTTGATCACTTATACTAAATCAAATTCTTAATTCTATAAGGTAAAAGTCTCTAAAGTAAATAGTCCCTTAAAATTCTAAGGTGACTAATAAATACAAAAATAGTAATAATGATCAACCAAGTGATCATTAATGCAAAATAGAATTAAATAAGATCATGATCACAAGTAATAAATAAAATGAAATAAAATACAAAATATGTGAAGCCCTCGATTTTTATTCAATAATGTATTTGTTTTACGTATTGTCCTTGTATTCTTTTGACTATTTTACCGCGTCGCTTCCACGGGTGAATATTAATGATAAATATATTTCGCATTTAATTTCTTTTCTTTTTATTTGTTACTTGTGATCATAATCATTTATTACTTCTACTTCGCATTAATGATCACTCGACCAATCATCATTATTATTATTTGTGTACTCACTAGTCACCTTAGAATTTTAGGAGACAATTTATTTTAGAGATTTATACCTTATAGAATTAAGAATTCGATTAGATTAAGTGATCATGAGACTTATAAGTGATCAAGCAAATCACTAGTTATTTTGGAGATTGATATTATTCACCTATTATCATCAATTTTGGAACATAAAAACAAAATATGGAAATGCCACAAATACCCCTTAAGGGACGGCCATGATGGGTATTTTTAGTGTAGAAATATCTCCCAACTCTTGTACACATACACCTTATGTATTCATCTTGTGTATTAATACACCATTAATTCAAATCTTATACACAATACCTTATACACCAATTCTTTATTATAAACTTACCCAACATGTTGGAGGCTTCCCAACATTCCATGCCAACATCCTCCTCAATCCCTTCAATTTCATCCTCCCATGCAAGACCACACCTTGACCAAGGTCCTTGTCCCTCATGCAAGCTACACCTTTCAAGCCTTGGAACAAAACAAAATTTGTCTCCCTCCCCCTCTCTCATTGTGAACGGCCAAGGGCCATTTTGATGATAAAAAATTGTTCAAAATATCATTTTTATCAAACTCATTCATCATTCAAGCATTTTCCCCAACTTCTCTCTAACTTCTCTCTAAAAATCATTCACATCTTCAAATCTTCAAACACCAACTCTTCACATCTTCAAATCTTCAAACATAAGTTCTTCATATCTTCAAACATACCTTCTTCTTCATATCTCCAAACACTTAACCAAAATTTCAAGAACCCCTCTTCTACTTACAATAAATTCGAACACCCCTTCAACAAGTAAGTAAAATTTCTTTTTCAATCCATTTTTGATATCACCTAACTTATCTCTTTCACCTTCTAATTTAAGTTTGAGTTTTGATTTTGAGATATACTTAGAAGACCATTGGAAGATATTGAGAGACTTGTCATCTTGAAGAAAATTGTGAAGAAGTTGGACTATAAGGTAAGAAATGGAATTTTTGGTACCTTTTCTTCTTCTCTTTTTATTTTCCAAACTTTGACACTCCATTTTCATTTTTGGAGTTTTAGGGGCTGACTTTGGAGGTTAACATTAAGGGTGACCAAAATCTTACACTTGGAAGCCATTACTAGTCACACTTTATTCACTACACAAGGTAAGTGTAGTAATTGCAATTTTCTCACTATCTTCTTCTTCCCCTTAAATTTTAACCACATTCTTCTAACTCCTATATTTTTTGATATTCCTTGACTTAGGGGCTGACCTAAGTCACTCCTTCATCGAGAGAGATTTATTTCATTTTTTTTCCCAACAAACCGAACTTTAAGGTGGGTGGAAAAATCCTTTCAACTTCTAGGTATTTTAATTCATAAAAATGCATGTAGTATTTTGTTATTTAGAGTTTGAGATATATATTATGTATTTCATGCTATTTTTTTGTATCAAGTTGGAAAAATTTCTCAAGTGTTGCTCAAAATGCGATTTACCGAAAATTAGGACATACATGTACACTTTATTGTCATATTTGATAAATTCTTGTATGAGATGGTTATGTATGTGTATGGATCTTGAAATCTATGTTTTGTATGGCCTATAACCTGGAAAAGTCGAGCATAATTGATTAAATTTCGATTTTTGGACTTAAAATGCAAAAATGGAAAGTTGGTGGACTTAAGTGCAAGAGAATAAAACTTAAGGGACCTCTCTGTAAATTTCGATTTTTGGGACTGTACTCAGGTTCAAAAATGATGTTTTGACATTTTAATAAAGTTTTAAGAGTTTTTAGATAAATAAAACCAACCCTTAAAAGCCCAAGGACTAGATTGTAAAATTTGAGAAGTTTAAGGGCTATTTTGCAAATTTCGAAACTGTACCAGACCCTAATTTTAAAATTTGAAATTTTAACTCTTAAGGGACTGGAAATAACATATTTTAAGTGTATTCCAAAAATCCAAGTGTTTAGAGCTTGGAAAGTAATTTTATAAAACTTGAGGGACCAAATTGTAAAAGATTAAACTTGAGGACCCAAATGAAATTTCTAGGACTTATACAGCCCATGTACCTGGAAATACTAATGTACCTATAACATAATTATATTTTGGACCCAAGGCTCAAATTTCATAACAATTGGACCCCTAAAAGCCTTAAAGGCAATTATTTCAAAATGGGACAAAAATGAGATTTTCAAAAGTTAAGGGACCTATACTTATGATGTTTTAAAACTGTTTTTGTCCCAATATCCCACTAACCTTAGTGACATTTTCCAACTGGAATCACATTAGAAGCCCTTCCGGTTTGTGAGTTCCGATTATTTTAAACTTAGGGCCTGAAATGACAATTTTAACAAATTTGGGGCCAATGTGAGAATTTTATAAAAACTCGACCTCAAAACTTTAAAAACCTGAATCTCTGAACAATTTAGAGAATTTAGGGACTGACCTCATAATTTTTCAAGGTCGGGACATTTATTTATTTAACTTTTAACCCCAAAAGTATTGGTTTTGACAAAACGGGGCTAATTGAAAATTTTATTTTTATAAGGACCTAAATCAAATTATTTTCTTTTAAAGAAACAGCCCTGGACCCTCTGACTTTAATATTTAATTAAAATATTTTATTTCCTTAAAAAAAAAAAAAAAACAATCCCTTGACTTATCGGATTGTCTTGACCGATTAATACCGATCGCGGGGCGACTTCCTCATCTCGCGATTTCGAATCTATAACGGGACTTATGTTCCTCCTAATCCTTAAGATATCGAAGACTACTTATCCTCCCGATACTTATCTTCATCCCAATAACTCCACCAACGCCATAACCATCTTGTGCAAATTTTTGAGAACTTTTCATGAACTGCTTCCCGAATCAATAATACTCATTGCTAGTTGACTACCTGAACGTGTACTTAATTTCCTGCCTGAGTCAACTTGGTGTGTCGAGCTCACAGTCGGAATGGATACGTCGGGGATGGAACCGGGCAGCTCGGCTGCTATTCCACTCTCCGACCCCATCGTCCTAATCCCGCAACTGAGGGACGGAGTTTGTCCAAGGGAAGCGGGTCGTAGTACTTGAGGTATAATCATGATTATGACGAATCCGAGCCTTGCTAGCTCCAACGTGGATTTTGTCTTTGCCTACGAGCGATAAGGTGACGGTCTTTGACCATCATGAACGGGGAGTTACAAGGAAGAACAAAGAAATCATTGCCTCGATCCACACGATTCCGGAGTTGAACGGAACGGGTTGGTGCTACATATCCGTACGCAACCGCTACTTGTCTTGCATAGGATTGGCGTTACAAATTTGTACGCAATCCTCCTGTCTGCTTGAACCATAGTGCCTGCGTGACCACGAACTATTTTCTTAAACTATATAAGTATGTTACTTAATATATTTATCACGACGCTTGTGGACTGTGTGTGAAATCATGCATCATCTCTCACGCGTTTTCATACAACTAAAATTCTCGCATTAACTATTTATATCGCCACACTTGCACACGATCACCCCATCCACCGAGATTTACGTCTCATTCCCTCCTTTTTCTAACCTTTAGATGAAGAGTTCGAAGACATCGAACTCATGCAGATTGAATCCCTATCAGTGATGTGGAGCGACATTTCCTTTTGCTTTTATTTGTTGTTGGACTCCTTCATTTTATTTCTGTTTGGACTGTAAGTTAATTCAGATAATCTTTTGGGTTGTATTCGGATACCGCCAGACTTTAAGATGTAATTTGTACTCGTGTTTATTTTAATTCCGCTGCATTAGACTCTATTTCACTTGGAGTTTGGTATCTTTGGTTTAGACTGTTGATTTATTTCTGTTTAAGTGATTGATCGTTGTCGCGTCACGTTTGGGGCGTGACAGTTATGGTATCAGAGCTCGGCTAGTAAGATGGAAACTTACACCGAGCTGACCCAGGATAGGACCCTCGGATTTTGTTGGGTAGTACCGCGACTTGACTAATTAAGTGTGAAATCGATTTCAAAAAATGGCATAGAACCATATTATTGATGTTTAGGTTAAGTTAAAATTTATACTTGGAGAATCCATAGACATACTTGATTTGACTTAGTTGACTTTTGACTGACTTTCCTTAGTCATTCTTTCCTTGTTCTCCTTATCTTTCCTTTACATCCGTCTAATCCGCCTCAGTTTTGTTTGACGAGGATGGAGCCGCACCCCAACCTGGTGGGGCGTAATCGGCTTCGTTTTGAACGGGATCACTATAAGGCCTTAGAACTTCATTGGCACCAGGCATTCCTTCGGGCTGACTCCGAGCTAACCAGGGAACGACAATGCACTCGTGAACTAGGACACCTCCTGACAAAGAGTCAAGAGGAGAAGAATAACCTTACTCTACTCATTAAAGATCGCGAGGACACCATCCGCGCTCGCGAGGATCAAATTCAGTTGATCCAGGAACGCCTGGATAATACTCGCGAGAAGATGGAACGTGCCAAGAAAGGTCGCACGAAGTGGAGAATGGAGGCGCACATGTCAAGAGACACCATAGGACGCCATGAGGAGACCATCAACAAACAAATACAGGTGATCGAGGACCTCACGCATGCCTTAACCCAGCGGGACGCTGCTTTGGAGGCTGCCTTAGCAGCTAATGCGCCACCGTTGCCACCGCCCGAGGCAGAACCAATGCCCGACCTCGAGGCCGATAATGAAGAGGATCCCGAGGAGGATCCTGAAGAAGACCCCGAAGAGGATCCCGATGAGGATCCAATGGAAGATGAAGAGCCCAAGGCGCTTGAAGCTGCCCCACTCGATGATGCTCCGGGACTAGAACAGTGGCTGATTTCGCCAATCGCCTAATCTTTGAGTGCTACCTCAGCCCGATCATGTTCCGGTTCTGGACGAGGCCGCTAGTGATGATGACGGCAACCTCACTGAATAGATAGCTTTTGTGATAGATAGTATCAGGCGCATATTACCTTCCTGTTGTATTTTGCTTTTCGTTGTACCATGATTTCAGATTTACCATCGATTTTGTAGTCTATTGTATGAACTCCTTTGGATGTATTCAAATTTTCACATTAATGGATATATCTTTTCTACTTGTTCTATGTCTTGTGAACTTATGTTGCTCTCCTTGCGGTATAACTTGTTTACGCGAATATTTACTGGAATCATTCATTTTTGTATTGTAACTAAACTACATATACATGGCTGGAAACCGTGGATGCGGGAGACCCCGCCGTATACCCCAAAGGAACAATGATGCACAAAGGGATCGGGCACCCTCCCCCGAATTGCCACCACCTCCTCCGCCAATCGCAGGAGATAACCTAACTGCAATAGCCCTGCAACAGATATTGGTTTTCATGAGGCAACAAGCAGAGCCTCGTCGGCTAACCATGAACTCCGCCGAGAGACGAATGACCGCACCTTGGAGCGGTTTCTACGATTCGACCCCCCGACTTTCTTAGGGGAACCAGATGACATGAAAGCAGAAGAATGGATCGAGAAGATAGAGAATATCTTTAATGCCCTTCAATATTCCAAAGAACAGAAGGTTACACTCGCAGTGTTCCGACTAGAAGCGGCTGCTCGGGATTGATGGAGAGCAGTTGAGAGAAAGTGGGAACAGGATCTAGTAGAGAGAACTTGGGAAAATTTCCTGGCTGAATTCAATGAGCAATACATACCCCAAGTCGTGAAGGAGGCACGGATGAATTCCATAAGTTGAGACAGGGGAACATGTCTGTGGCCCAATATGAGTCTTGAATTCCATCGGTTATCCAAATATGCCCCGGAACAATCAAGACGGAAGAGGACAAATTGTATAAGTTCACACGGGGGTCAAGTTGGAACTCGAAACAACAACTTTTGATTGAAACAACAACATACTCGGCCCTTGATAAAAGCGGCTCTCCCACATTGAGTCGGGACTTAACCGCATTGGTCGATTCAATTTGAATAGGCCATCAAATAATCTCAAAAGGACAGCGGTGGGACAACCATCAAGGCCGCTTTGTTAAAATTCGAAAGGGCGATTGTTAAGATAGAAAAAGGAAAGGACCGATCGCAGGAAAACCGGGCCAAGTATGTACACATTGCCAAAAACCGGACACACTCAATGATTGTTGTTGGCGCAAACAGGAGATGTTTGCTATGTGGCGATGTCGGCATCAATCGAAGGATTGCCCAAAGTACGGGGATCGCACGAAACAAGTCTTTGCCGACAAAGCCGGGTAATGGCCAGGGAAATCGGGCAAGGATGCCTGCTCGAGCATTTGGACTAGCCGGACACGAGGCTCCGGAGGCAATGACGCGTGGTAGAAGGTGCGCTTCTAGTATCTAACCACTATGCTAAAATCTTGTTTGACCCTGGATCAACGCATTCATTTGTCGCGACCGCATTTTGTACACAAGTTGCATGCATGCATGGATCATATGCCTATAGGTTTAGAAGTGTCCACTCCTATGGGCGCAAGCCGAATAATGAGATATTATCTATAATGCATGCGAAGTTAAGATTGATGAGATAAACTTTCCTGCCGATTTGATCTTCCGCTATATCCGAATACGACATTATATTAGGAATGAACCGGGCCGTCTCGCACACCATGCACAAATGGACTGTCATCGCAAGTCCATTAAACTATGTGAACCCTTAAGCCCGAAGTGGAAATTTCGGGAAGAGCACGAGTTAAGATCGCCCCAATCATTTCAAAATGAAAGCGAGGAAGCGATCACTAGAGGGGCACAAGGGTACTTGGCATTTGTAATTAACAAACCTAAGGTTGAGACACAAATTAATCGAGTACCTATAGTATCGGAATATACAGATGTGTTTCCACAAGAACTCACCACTGTCCCTCCAGATAGGGAAGTCGAGTTCACCATTGAGGTATTACCAGGAACCGCCCCGATCGCCCGAACGCCGTATAGAATGGCTCCTGTTGAGTTACAAGAGTTGAAAACACAATTACAGAAGCTGATGGATGTGGGATTTATCCGACCAAGTATGTCTCCCTGGGGAGCACCGGTACTATTTGTCAAAAAGAAAGATGGCACACTAAGACTGTGTATAGACTATCGCGGACTTAACAGCGTGACCATCAAGAACAAATATCCCCTCCCGAGGATAGACGAACTGTTTGATCAACTTCAAGGGGCGATGGTGTACTCGAAGTTTGATTTACAACAAGGATATTATCAGCTAAAGATCCGTGGAGAAGACGTTTCCAAAACAGCATTTCAGACCAGATATGGACACTACGAGTTTGTGGTGATGCCTTTCGGTCTGACAAACGCACCCGCAGCGTTTATGGATCTAATGCATCGAGTCTTTCAACCTTATTTGGATCAATTCGTAGTGATATTCATTGATGACATACTCGTATACTCTAAGTCTAAAGAGGAGCATGAGCGTCATCTGAAAATTGTTTTAGAGACACTACGAGAACACAAGTTGTATGCCAAATTCAGCAAGTGCGAATTTTGGCTTAGTGAAGTCGCATTCTTGGGACACATAGTATCCGGCACCGGGATCGCCGTAGATCCTTCGAAGGTACAGACGGTGGTTGAATGGAAACAACCCGAGTCTATAACGGAGATCAGAAGTTTCTTAGGACTAGCTGGATATTATCGAAGATTTATCCAGGATTTCTCCAAGATAGCCGGACCACTCACTCGACTAACCCAGAAGCAAGTCAAGTTTGAGTGGAATGACAAGTGTGAGGCTAGTTTCAAGAGCTCAAGAAACGACTTACCTCGGCTCGATCTTAGCCCTACCAAAGGGAAAAAACTTTGTCGTCTACAAAGTGACGCATCAAAGGAAGGACTAGGAGCGATGCTCATGCAAGAAGGAAAGGTCATTGCTTATGCATCACGGAAACTCAAACCGTATGAAGCCAATTACCCAACGCATGACTTGGAATTGGCAAAGAATAGTGTTCGCGTTAAAGAAATGGAGGCACTATCTCTACGGAGCAACATTCACGGTTTACCACGGATCATAAGAGCCTAAAGTATCTATTCTCTCGGAAGGAACTCAATTTGAGGCAACGAAGATGGATGGAGTTAATAGAAGATTATCACTTTAATATTCAATACCATCCCTGGAAAAGCTAACGTAGTAGGCCGACGCCTTAAGCGAGAAAGCGAGTTTAGCTAGACTAATGATTCGAGAGTGGAGATCATTGGAAGAATTGAGCACTGAATCCGACGAGAACCAAGTACTCAAATTTCATGTGCTAATATTTCGATTAAACCCGATCTCTTGAACGAGATCAAAGTAGCACGGGGACAGACGTGCAACTTCAAAAACTAAAAGAGAAGATACTTAAAGGAGAGAGATCGAATTCTCGGTACATGAAGATGGAATCATCGATTTCGGAGTAGAATTTGTGTGCCGAATGACGAGCGATTAGGAGCGAGAATCCTCTCGAAGCACACCGTTCGAAATACACCATACATCCTGGAGGAAACAAGATGTATAAGGACTTGAAACGACATTACTTGGTGGGTAAACATGAAGAACCAGGTAGCGAGTTCGTTGCGAGATGTTTGACTTGTCAACGAGTAAAAGCAAACACCAACGACTATCCGGTTTATTACAACCGTTGAGAATTCCCGAGTGGAAATGGGAACACATAACGATGGACTTCGTGACGGATCTACCAAGGACCAGGCAGAGGCGATGATGCTTTATATGGGTAGTCGTGAGACCGACTCACGAAATCGCACATTTCTTACCCATGAAGAAAACCGACAACTTGCGAAACTTGCGCAAATTTACATCCGAGAGATCATTCGACCGCATGGAGTGCCATCGACATAGTATCGAGACAGACCCGAGGTTTGTCTCCAGTTAAAATGCTTACATGAGGAATTGGGTACCTCGCTAAGTTTCACCACAAAGAAGACATCCACAAACCGATGGCGATCGAGCGAACAATTCAAACCCTGGAAGACATGTTGCGAGCTCGCACATTGGATTTCCAAGGAAATTGGGATTCACACTTACCATTGGCCGAGTTCGCCTATAATAACGATTATCGTGGCCACGATTGGGATGGCACCCTACGAAGCCTTGTATGAACGAAAGTGTAGATCCCTCTACACTTTGGGAGATTGATGACCAATGGACTCGAAGGAGAAACGGAAGTCACCCTCGATTCCAAAGGTCGACTTAGTTTAGGAGGCCATGGATAAGGTCAAGTTGATCAAGGAACGGATCCATACAGCTCAGAGCCGCCAAAAGAGTTACGCGGACAAGAGGAGAAAGGACTTGGAATTTGAAGCCGGAGATGAAGTATTTCTGAGACTCTTGCCACGAAAAGGATTGATCAATCCAAGGAAAGGAGGCAAATTGAGTCCGAGATATATTGGACCTTACAAAATTTTGCGAGGATCGGAAAGTTGGCCTCTGAGACTTGAGTTACCAACACACAAGATGCGGGAATGCACGATGTATTCCATGTGTCGAGATTGAAAAAGTATCAACCGGATCGAGCATATCATCACTCGTGATGCTCCTCCTCTAATGGAGAATTTATCTTACACCGAGAACCAATCGAGAATCATTGACCAAATAGATATCGTCGATTGCGTGAAGAGAGATTCCAATGGTTAAAGTTGTATGACGGAACCACAACCGAGACGAAGACGCAACATGGGAGATGGAAGAAGACATGAGAATCATTTATTACTTCTACTTCGCATTAATGATCACTCGACCAATCATCATTATTATTATTTGTGTACTCACTAGTCACCTTAGAATTTTAGGAGACTATTTATTTTAGAGATTTATACCTTATAGAATTAAGAATTCGATTAGATTAAGTGATCATGAGACTTATAAGTGATCAATCAAATCACTAGTTATTTTGGAGATTGATATTATTCACCTATTATCATCAATTTTGGAACATAAAAATAAAATATGGAAATGCCACAAATACCCCTTAAGGGACGGCCATGATGGGTATTTTTAGTGTAGAAATATCTCCCAACTCTTGTACACATACACCTTATGTATTCATCTTGTGTATTAATACACCATTAATTCAAATCTTATACACAATACCTTATACACCAATTCTTTATTATAAACTTACCCAACATGTTGGAGGCTTCCCAACATTCCATGCCAACATCCTCCTCAATCCCTTCAATTTCATCCTCCCATGCAAGACCACACCTTGACCAAGGTCCTTGTCCCTCATGCAAGCTACACCTTTCAAGCCTTGGAACAAAACAAAATTTGTCTCCCTCCCCCTCTCTCATTGTGAACGGCCAAGGGCCATTTTGATGATAAAAAATTGTTCAAAATATCATTTTTATCAAACTCATTCATCATTCAAGCATTTTCCCCAACTTCTCTCTAACTTCTCTCTAAAAATCATTCACATCTTCAAATCTTCAAACACCAACTCTTCACATCTTCAAATCTTCAAACATAAGTTCTTCATATCTTCAAACATACCTTCTTCTTCATATCTCCAAACACTTAACCAAAATTTCAAGAACCCCTCTTCTACTTACAATAAATTCGAACACCCCTTCAACAAGTAAGTAAAATTTCTTTTTCAATCCATTTTTGATATCACCTAACTTATCTCTTTCACCTTCTAATTTAAGTTTGATTTTCGATTTTGAGATATACTTAGAAGACCATTGGAAGATATTGAGAGACTTGTCATCTTGAAGAAAATTGTGAAGAAGTTGGACTATAAGGTAAGAAATGGAATTTTTGGTACCTTTTCTTCTTCTCTTTTTATTTTCCAAACTTTGACACTCCATTTTCATTTTTGGAGTTTTAGGGGCTGACTTTGGAGGTTAACATTAAGGGTGACCAAAATCTTACACTTGGAAGCCATTACTAGTCACACTTTATTCACTACACAAGGTAAGTGTAGTAATTCCAATTTTCTCACTATCTTCTTCTTCCCCTTAAATTTTAACCACATTCTTCTAACTTCTATATTTTTTGATATTCCTTGACTTAGGGGCTGACCTAAGTCACTCCTTCATCGAGAGAGATTTATTTCTTTTTTTTTTCCAACAAACCGAACTTTAAGGTGGGTGGAAAAATCCTTTCAACTTCTAGGTATTTTAATTCATAAAAATGCATGTAGTATTTTGTTATTGAGAATTTGAGATATATATTATGTATTGCATGCTATTTTCTTGTATCAAGTTGGAAAAATTTCTCAAGTGTTGCTCAAAATGCGATTTACCGAAAATTAGGACATACATGTACATTTTATTGTCATATTTGATAAATTCTTGTATGAGATGGTTATGTATGTGTATGGATCTTGAAATCTATGTTTTGTATGGCCTATAACCTGGAAAAGTCGAGCATAATTGATTAAATTTCGATTTTTGGACTTAAAATGCAAAAATGGAAAGTTGGTGGACTTAAGTGCAAGAGAATAAAACTTAAGGGACCTCTCTGTAAATTTCGATTTTTGGGACTGTACTCAGGTTCAGAAATGATGTTTTGACATTGTAATAAAGTTTTAAGAGTTTTTAGATAAATAAAATCAACCCTTAAAAGCCCAAGGACTAGATTGTAAAATTTGAGAAGTTTAAGGGCTATTTTGCAAATTTCGAAACTGTACCAGACCCTAATTTTAAAATTTGAAATTTTAACTCTTAAGGGACTGGAAATAACATATTTTAAGTGTATTCCAAAAATCCAAGTGTTTAGAGCTTGGAAAGTAATTTTATAAAACTTGAGGGACCAAATTGTAAAAGATTAAACTTGAGGACCCAAATGAAATTTCCAGGACTTATACAGCCCATGTACCTGGAAATACTAATTTACCTATAACATAATTATATTTTGGACCCAAGGCTCAAATTTCATAACAATTGGACCCCTAAAAGCCTTAAAGGCAATTATTTCAAAATGGGACAAAAATGAGATTTTCAAAAGTTAAGGGACCTATACTTATGACGTTTTAAAACTGTTTTTGTCCCAATATTCCACTAACCTTAGTGACATTTTCCAACTGGAATCACATTAGAATCCCTTCCGGTTTGTGAGTTCCGATTATTTTAAACTTAGGGCCCGAAATGACAATTTTAACAAATTTGGGGCCAATGTGAGAATTTTATAAAAACTCGACCTCAAAACTTTAAAAACCTGAATCTCTGAACAATTTAGAGAATTTAGGAACTGACCTCATAATCTTTCAAGGTCGGGACATTTATTTATTTAACTTTTAACCCCAAAAGTATTGGTTTTGACAAAACGGGGCTAATTGAAAATTTTATTTTTATAAGGACCTAACTCAAATTATTTTCTTTTAAAGAAACAGCCCTGGACCCTCTGACTTTAATATTTAATTAAAATATTTTATTTCCTTAAAAAAAAAATCCCTTGACTTATCGGATCGTCTTGACCGATTAATACCGATCGCGGGGCGACTTCCTCGTCTCGCGATTTCGAATCTATAACGGGACTTATGTTCCTCATAATCCTTAAGATATCGAAGACTACTTATCCTCCCGATACTTATCTTCATCCCAATAACTCCACCAACGCCATAACCATCTTGTGCAAATTTTTGAGAACTTTTCATGAACTCCTTCCCGAATCAATAATACTCGACTGCCTGGTTGACTACCTGAACGTGTACTTAATTTCCTGCCTAAGTCAACTTGGTGTGTCGAGCTCACAGTCGGAATGGATACGTCGGGGATGGAACCGGGCAGCTCGGCTACTATTCCACTCTCCGGCCCCATCGTCCTAATCCCGCAACTGAGGGACGGAGTTTGTCCAAGGGAAGCGGGTCGTAGTACTTGAGGTATAATCATGATTATGACGAATCCGAGCCTTGCTAGCTCCAACGTGGATTTTGTCTTTGCCTACGGAGCGATAAGGTGATAGGTCTTTGACCATCATGAACGGGGAGTTACAAGGAAGAACAAAGGAATCGCTGTTTGATCCACACGATTCTGGAGTTGAACGGAACGGGTTGGCGCTACATATCCGTACGCAACCGCTACTTGTCTTGCATAGGATTGGCGTTACAAATCCGTACGCAATCCTCATGTCTGCTTGAACCATAGTGCCTGCGTGACCACGAACTATTTTCTTAAACTATATAAGTATGTTACTTAATATATTTATCACGACGCTTGTGGACTGTGTGTGAAATCATGCATCATCTCTCACGCGTTTTCATACAACTAAATTTCTCGCATTAACTATTTATATCGCCATACTTGCACACGATCACCCCATCCACCGATATTTGTCTCATTCCCTCCTCGTTTTCTAACCTTTAGATGAAGAGTTCGGCCAAGACATCGAACTCTGCTGCAGATTGAATCCCTATCGGTGATGTGGAGCGACATTTCCTTTTGCTTTTATTTGTTGTTGGACTCCTTCATTTTATTTCTGTTTGGTACCGTAAGTTAATTCGAGATAATCTTTTGGGTTGTATTCGGATACCGCCAGGACTTTAAGATGTAATTTGTACTCGTGTTTATTTTAATTCATTTGCATTAGACTCTATTTCACTTGGAGTTTGGTATCTTTGGTTTAGACTGTTGATTTATTTCTGTTTAAGTGATTGATCGTTGTCGCGTCACGTTTGGGGCGTGACAAAATATATATTAATGATAATTACCCGTCAAAGTGACGCGGTAAAATAGTCGATCAAATACATAGACGACAATAAGAATCAACTATATGTTCGAAAAAATCGGGGCTTAACAAATATATATTTTTTCGATTTCAATTATTAAATAATTATACAAAAAATGTAATATTAATAAAATATATAATATATATTGTGGTATTTAAATTTGTAGACCTTAAATAGGCTGGCCTATTATGCTTGAAAGGCTTTTGTAAAAGTTCAAGCCTAGCCTATTTATCTAAGTAGGCTTGTTAAAAGGCCTGAGTCTGGCCTATTTAATAAATAGGTTAGGCCAGGCCGGGCCCAAAATATGCCATGTCGTAGGCCTCTGTCGGGTAGCCTGGCCTATTTCCACCCCTAACTATGTACCATGAAAGCAAAAAAAAATGTACTATAAAAGCATACATTTATTAATAAGGAAGCAATCACAACTTCATATACTATTGAAGGGCCGATATTTGTGTATAATAAAAATACCTTCCCCCTCCCAACATCACTGTGATCCCTCCCCCCTCGTGTTCCTCATTACTGGACATAACCTTCCTTTACCTTTCTTCATTCCAATTAACACTTTTAAAAACACCTGAAAAACTAGAAAAAGAAAATTAAGAACGCACAAAATATCAAATTATACCATGAAATCAAAAACCATGTACCATCATAGCATAATTGCATTGCTAAGAAGCCAATCCAGACTTCATATAAGCAAACCCATATAAAATTGAAAAAACACAATAAGGAATACGCACATGCTCCAAACAACTTCATATACCAAAATACAAATCAACCATATAAAAAAAACACCGATCATCAAATACAAATGAAAGCAATAAACATGTACTATCGAAGCATAAAAAAGTACTAAGAAAGTCATCCCTAATATACACAGCTCACATCAAAAACTAAGAGTTCGAATACCAATCAAAAACTATTAAAATTTAAATCAAAAAGTAAAAGTCAAATTACAGAAAAACCTAGTGAAAAATTAAAATTCGATGAAAAACTAAGAGTTTGAATACCAATCAAAAACTAGGTTAAAAATCGAAAATAAATTAAAGCATAAAAACACCAATACCTCTGAAAAACAGGGTAGAGAAGTGGTTTTTGGGGAAGATGACAAACACGCGCGAAGAAGATGACGGCGAAGCAGAAACACCTCCGAATTTTGGGAGAAATTGATTCAAAACCGTCGAGAAGGAATTTTAGGGAAGAAAATGGAGAAAATACCTTTGAAACCGAAGAAAATGAACTTTGGGGAATCTTTTGAAACCGCCGAGAAGGAATTTTGGGATCCCTTTCAAACCGCCGATGAGGAATTTAAGGGAACCCTTTAAACCCTTTCAATATATGATGCCTCCGAAAACCATTCAAAGAATTTTGGGGAACCTACAACAGAGAGGGAGAGTCATTCAAGAGGTTTCAGTTTTGGTGGAACTCTGAAAAATAAAATAGGGTCAAAAAATCTATGAAGTGACCCAGAATTTGGAGAAGAAACCCTTGTAAAATCTATGAAAAATAAAATAGGGTCAAAAAATGAGAGAAAATTTGGAGTGATATAGTAGCCGCAAATTTTGGGAGAGATATGTTGTTTCTCTAAAAATTAGGAATTTTCCTTTAAGCAAGGGTTATAAATTACCAAGATAAAACTTTTGACTTATCTAATTAATTATAAAATTACTTAAATACCTTTCAATATACAAAAAAAAAGCTTACATAATAAAAAAGACCAAGATAAATCTTGACAATTCAAACAATAGATCAACAGTCCAGATCTGTCCCTGCGTTCTTACCTGGGGACCCTGGACTCATTTGATCATATTTATATATATATATATATATATATATGTATGATCTAGTGAGACCAGGCCTTTAGGTGAGACCGTAAGGACATCTACACCATTCACACAAAAAAAAATTCGAGGGCCAAGATCTACCAAATATTTATATATATATATCATTATAAAATAACAAAATAAACCAGGAGGGGTATTTTTGGAAGACGAAAAACACCCATAAACCGCCAACTAATTAAGGTTCTACAAAATAGGAAAATAGAATTTGTGATTAATCACGTTCCTATAATCACGCATTCATCACTCCATCCAAATAAAACATAATATAATGCATAATTACTAATAACCATCATGTATACATATGCAACATTTGTATACTAAATATACACAATAGGATACTAAGTATGCATGACTTTTACATATATATAGAAAAAATACAGAAATCAACTGCACATACAAAAAGGCCTACATATGCAATAAATACATATAAAATTTGCAACATGTTTTTTTTTTTTTTTTTTTTAATAAATGCGAAATTCTATATAAAAAATGAAAAGAGTGTAATCCTGATCACATACTGATCAGGTAACCAAAAGAAAGCCTGAAAACAATGTCATAAAAGAAAGTGAAATGGTCACAAGCCGACTAAATGGCTGAATGGTTGGGGCCTCGTTAAAACCTTCCAAGGTAAAATCCACCCTTGTGGGAAAAACCCTTGGAAGGAAAAAGAGTACCCCCCTATAATAGGCGTCCAAAATGGGAAAAGAAACCTGAAGCAGGACGCACTAGCTAACAAACCTATAAGTGGATTGACCAACATAATCATCAGTAAGGTAATGTACAAGTTCTTCCGGTGGGATGCCCCACCATGTGCTATACTCCGTCTTCTTGCTCAACATATCTGCCACTCGATTGCCTTCCCGAAAAATATGTGAGACCACGAAGTCCATATGAGCGAGAAGGTGCAAAGTGTAGCGCCAGTTGCTAAGGTGGCGCCACGGAACCTCCGTCGATCTCTTCTCCAGCAAGCTCACCAAAAAATTTGCAACATGTGTATAGTAAATATACAGAATATGAGAAAGTATGCATAATCGTGTACGTATGCAATAAATATATAGTAAATATGCAATATTTGTATACTAAATATACACAATATGATACTAAGTATGAATGAATTTTACATATATGTAAAAAAATCACAGAAATCAACTTCACATAAAAAAGGGTGTACATATGCAATAAATATATAGAAAATATGCAACATGTATATAGTAAATATACAGAATATGAGAAAGTATGCATAATCGTGTAAATAACTATGCATTGTTAGAAGTTATCTATACAATGTACAAAAATTAAATATGTAGTACATTATACCCAATTATGCAAAATGTCATACGCTATGCAACAAAAATCAACTAACTATGCATTGTCTAGAAGTTATTTATGTAATGTGTAAAAACTAAATATGTAGTACATTATACCCAGTCATGCAATAAGCGTAATAAAAACAATGCAACAAAAAATAAATAATTATGTGATATCTAATAGCTATTTAAGCAGCAAAATAACACTACCTATGTTGGATTCCGAAAAAACTAATATTGGAAAAAAGTTGCCCCTAAAATCATGCCATTAAATAAGGCAGTTACAATTGTATCCCATCAAATGCGGTTACAAAAAGTTAAACAATTCAAAAAAAATGTCCTTTTAGACAATTACCACTATACCCTTAATTGGATTAAAAAAAAGGAAAAATTACCTAAAATACTGGAACAATCCAAACCATCCAAAAAATTAAATCAATAGCCCAGAAGTGTCCCTACGATCTCATCTAAGAGGATTGGTCTCATTTGAACCAATCCCTATATAGATATATGGAAATAATCGAATGGGTTTTGAGAAGAGAAACGGAAATTTACCTTGTTCTTTTTGTTTTGGCGATTTGTACTTGCAAGATATCATTAGGTCATTATCAAAAGTACGAAAAGAAAAACATTAGGCGGTTTTGCAAACTTACTCCGATTAATTCGGAGAGGGAAGATAAATCTATACACACACGCACAACTACGTACACAAAGAAACAAACTCACACATTTCTCTCAAGATAACTTAAATATAATTATATAACACAATCCAAAAGAAAATAAACAAATCATCGATAAAAAAAGGCGATCTAGGGTTTTTAGTGGAGAGACCGAGATGGCGAAGAACAAAGTGTTGTATAAAAGTGGTGTTTTAAAAGATTTTCGGGAAAATTGCAAAAATTGTCATATATCTATAGGGGTGTTGCGTATAGGGGTGTTGTAATATTAGTCCTGTAACTTTTAAAGTTACAATTTTAGTCCTGTGACAATTTTACCCCTTAGCAAAAATAACAATTTTAATTATGTAATTTTTAGGGTTTGACAATTTTGGTCTTTTATTTTTTAGTTGTGATAACTTCGGTCCTATTATTAAAAATAACCAATTTCAGCATGTTTGTACGTGTTTTTTGTATTTTGATAATTAAGAAATATTACATGTTGAACTCGTATCACGGATTTTGTTTTGGATTCATAAATTTAAAATAGTTCCGTCATTAGGCAATCTATAGTAGGGGTTTCTTCACACGGAGCCCTGGGAAGATGTGTGGCCACCGGAGTACATCGTAATTGTAGGGGTCTCTTCACGGGGTGCTTTATCCAAAAGATTGGAGTGGGGTTTGCATTTGAGGCTAAACTAATGGCGGCTATTTTTGCGATAGAGTGTGCGTATAAATTGTTGGTAGGAAGGTTTACTATTTCAGAATAATGGCTAAGTGTTTAGGCTGAGTCGAAGCCTGTATTAGATATAGTCTCCGCAAGATGAGAATGCCCCGTATACAAAGTGCTTACGGTTCCGTGCTAATCCCTAAGATACAACGACTTTAATTTGTTCCGACTTAGCAGCACTTGCAAAAGTCGAAACTACAGCAAACTAGAAGTGTTTAAGGCTTTCAAGCTTTGAACGGGAAGGAATGCTAATATGCAGATGCAATGACTTGATTATTAGGCTGATATTTTTCGTGTCTTATTTCATTTGTATGGGCTCGATTATATAGGCATCAAGGTGCTCGGATGGAAAGAACATATCTTTTGACTCGAAAAGACATGTCTACAGCCAAAAAATACACATGGCTGCTCGAACAGGTGTATCTATACAGACATGTGTGTCCGCGCACACCTACGAGCGCACGCTGGCCTCAGCGCCCGGTGCGCGCACAACTGCGCTTTCGCGATAATTAATTAATATTTTAAAAGGTTTTTGGTCCAAAAAGAATAAGGACTTTGAAGCCCAAACCCAAGCCCAGGCTCGCGACCCTCGACCAATAACCCGGGCCGGGCCGAGCTGAGCCGGCCGGCGGGCAGGCAGCGCGCGCGTGTGCTTTGAACCAAACCGTCAAGCATGTAGGTCCTCACCTCTTTAAAAACTTGGGTTCTCCCAAGGGCCCAAACCCATAAGTCCAACTTGGAATTTATAAAGTGAACAAACTTTGGCTATCGACTCTATGTGGTATGGAGTTTTTCTCCTTCCCCACATTTTCTATTTTTCATACCATTTTCTTATTTTAAGTGGCTAACTTCTAGCATCAATTTCTCATTCACCCGGAATTGATTTTGAGAAATTCCAAATGATATTCTCATCTACTCTCTTAGTAGAATTTTTACAATTAATTTAATTCCATTTTTCACTAATGGAAACCACTTAAATATTTGGTCAAAATCGAGTCAACACCCATTTTACCAAACATAAATTCCAACAATCCCCCACATGAATAATATTAATGCACGTGTGTGCAGATTTGCTTGAAAGTCTTGGCGAACTATTATTGCGTCTGGATAGGTAGCTTGTGTCTTTAAACCTTAATAAAATACTATCGGACTTACTAGCTACTTAGTGACGCGATGTCTTGAACTACTCAGCTATTTGTGTAAACCGAGACAACAATACTTACACAATAACGATTCTAATACTTGTTGTTCTCACGTTGTGTCCATTTTTTCCCTGGACCATATCTTAGATTCATAAGTGTTTCTTTGAAGCGGCCATTACTTCTCACTTATATAAGTGATCTCCTATTGAAGTGTATCCTGCCATACTCCACCTTTCGGTATAGAAATCATTAAAAGTCTTAAACTTAACCTCACCACATTCAGCAGGTTTTCATTCACTTGGAAGTTTCGAGAATGAGCTAACACATTTCCAAGTGTTCAGCTGAACATTCATAACTTAGTTGTCCCATTGAACCAAGGTCTTGGGATCTCCAATTCACAAGGTTTGGTTACCGCTATGAACATTCTTTAGTTTGTGGATTTTAAACCTATTCCTCTTAACAATTTTTACAATTGATCTCGATTTATACCTTTCGTAAGTGAATCCGCAAGGTTTTCCTTTGACTTCACGTAGTCAACTGAAATAACCCCATTCAAAATCAACTATCTAATGGTATTGTGTCTTCGACGTATATAACTAGACTTACCATTATACATACTACTTTGTGCCCTTCTAATTGCTAATTGACTATCACAATGTATCAAAACAGCAGGCACCGGCTTATTCCAATAAGAAATATCCTCTTCTAAGCCATTCTGCTTCTTCTCCAGCTTTATCTAAAGTAATGAACTCGGATTCCATAGTGGATCGAGCTATGCATGTTTTCTTAGAAGACTTTCACGACACCGCTCCTCCACCTATTGTGCAAACATATCCACTTGTGGACTTGGAGTCTTTTGTGTCTGATATCCAATTGGCATCACAGTATCCTTCAAATACTGCTGGATTACTTTAAGTATCTAAGTACCCTTGTCACGGATTTCCAGTGATCCTTACTCCGGTTACTTGTGAACCTACTTAGCTTACTCATTGAATATGCAATATCTGGACGTGTACAATTCGTTAAGTACATCTGACTGCCAATTACCCTTGCATATTCCAGCTGAGAAACTGGTTCGCCTCTATTCTTGGTCAAGTGTAGACTTAGATCTACAGGTGTCTTAGCCGGAGGACTATCAAAAGCATTAAACTTTCTAAGTATGCTTTCGACATTGTGACAAAACAATTCCATCTATAGTTCTAGAGATTTTAATCCCTAACATCAGATAATCACTATATTTCATGTCAAAGTTCTTCTTCAACATGTTTTTAGTATTAATGATTAAATCATGACTACTTCCCATAATCAACATATCATCTACATAAAGGCATACTATGACGTAATCATTTATAGTACCTTTAATGTAGACACACTTGTCACATTCGTTGATCTTGAAACTATTTGACTTCATAGTCGAGTCAAACTTTTTATGCCATTTCTTAGGTGCTTGTTTTAGTCCATAAAGTGACCTAACAAGTTTACACACCTTTCGCTCTTGACCGGGTGCAACGAACCCCTCGGGTTGTTCCATATAAATCTCCTCTTCAAGTTCACCATTCAAGAAGGCAATCTTAACGTCCATTTGATTTATCTCAATGTTATGCAAAACTGCAATAGCTATGAGAACACGAATGGACGTAATCCTCGTAACAGGAGAATATGTATTGAAAAGGTCATATCCCCTCCTTTTGTTTAAACCCTTTAGCTATCAAACGGGCTTTGTAATTGTCTATAGATCCATCTGCTTTATACTTCATTTTAAGGATTCACTTGCATTCCAAAGGTTTGCAACCCGGTGGGAGATCAACTAACTCCCAAGTGTGATTTTTCATGATGAAAGCAATTTCATTATTGATAGCTTCTTTCCAGAGAGGAGCTTCTGGACTAGACAAAGCTTCTTGAATAGTTCTTGGTTCATTTTCTAACATATAAGTTAGAAAATTAGGACCAAAATACTTAGCTACTTTTGTCCTTTTACCGTGTCTTGGTTCCTCTTCATCATCACTTTGATGTTACCATGCAGTTTCATAAGTTTTTTTACTCGAACTTTCTTCTTTCCTTTCTTTATTTGGAAAGATATTCTCGAAGAATACAACATTCCTTGATTCAATGATCATACCTTCATTTATATCAGGAATAGCTGACTTGTGCACTAAAAAGTGATATGCACTACTATTATGAGCATATCCAATGGAAGCACAATCGATCGTCTTCAGACCGATTCTAACTTGTTTCGGCTTAGGTACTTCGACTTTAGCCAAACACCCCCACACTTTGAGGTATTTATATGACGGTTTATGTCCCTTCCATAACTCATATGGAGTTTCATTTTTACATTTGTGTGGGATCTTATTAAGAATGTAGTTTGCAGAAAGTATGATTTCCCCCCACAAGTTTTGGGGTAAGCCAGAACTTATCAACATCACATTCATCATCTCCTTAAGAGTACAATTTTTGCGTTCAGCTATACCATTTGATTGAGGTGAGTAGGGAGCTATTGTTTGAAGAATTATACCCGCTTTCGAGCAGAAATTCAAATGGAGCAACATACTCTTCGCCTCTATCACTTCGAATCATCTTAATTTTCAAATTAAGCTGATTTTCAACTTTATTCTTATAAGTCTTAAAAGCTACTAAAGCTTCATCTTTGCTTTTCAAAAGATATACATACCAATATCTTGTGCTATCGTCAATAAACGCTATGAAGTACTTATTCCCACCTCGAGTTTGCACAAGTTTTAAATCACACACATCTATATAAATTAACTCGAGTGGTTTGGTACTTCTCGTTACTGAATGAAACGGTGCTTTGGCCAATTTTGCTTCCACACATATTTCACAGTTATCTTGTGAATCAGTTTTAAATCGTAGGTATTAATTCCAGATTTACTAACCTTTTAATTGTGTTGAAGTTTACGTATCTTAATCTATCATGGCATAAATTAGAACAATCCAACAAGTAAACTGAAGTAATAGTTTTATTCTTTGCCTCTTGACGGAAAACAGACATTACATACATCTTAAAGAGCTCTTTATCAAGGTAGCCTTTACAAAGAAACTGACCATTCTTGGTCATTACAAACTTGTCGGACTCAAACACTAGTCTAAACCCAGCCTTACTAAGTAAAGGATCGGAAACCAAATTCTTGCGGATATCCGGGACATGCAGCACATCCACAAGTGTAAGCTCCTTTCCAAATGTGATGAGTAGCCCTGGTATCTATCCACCACTCCCTTGGGTTATCCACCATATTGGCTTCAAACATAATGGCGGTGAGATCGAGCTCCAACATATGTCTATTGGAATAGACTTGTCCTCTGTCACATTGGCTTGTTGGTTGCCACTTTGATTGCCCTTTTTCGGGTGTCGGTAATCCTTGACCATGTGGTTCGATTTTCCATAGTTGTAGCAATTCCCCTTGAATTTCTTGGCCTTTCCTATGTCTTTTCCGGAATACTTGCATTTCTTGCTAGTGCTCGATTCAGCAAGATTGGCCTTAGCCTCCATTCCAGACTTACTGGACTTTACTTTGAATTTTCGGTTGTCTTCCTCAATCTGAAGTCTAACAATTAGATCCTCAAGCCCTATTTCTTTGCGCTTGTGCTTGAGGTAATTCTTGAAATCTTTCCACAATGGCGGCAATTTTTCGATTATTGCAGCCATTTGGAATGATTCGCTCAGAATCATCCCTTCAGACACTAAGTCGTGAAGTATGATCTGAATCTCTTGGACTTACCTGATCACCGTCTTGGTGTCAACCATTTTGCACTCTAGAAATTTGCCGATAATAAATTTCTTTGTGCTGGCATCTTCTGTCTTGTATTTTTTCTCCAAAAAGTCCCACAACTCTTTGGATGTTTTGAATGAGCTATAGACGTTATAGAAGGTGTCATCTAGCCCATTCAATACGAAATTACAACACATAAAATCGCTGTTATGCCAAGCATCCACAACGATTCTCCATTGTTGTCGGATTCTTCATCGCCAACAGTAGGAGGTTCTCCTTCAGAAAACGGGACAGACCCAAAGTAGTGAGGTAGAACAGCATCTTCTGTTGCCAGCGTTTGAAGTCAACGCCGGAGAACTTGGTCGGCTTTTCACTGTGAGCAGGTGCAACAACCATCGGAGTGAACAAAACTGAAGCCATCATCTTGAAACAGAAACGGAAATTTTCGTCTTGTGATTGTTGGATGGAAGGTTTACTATTTCAGAATAATGGCTAAGTGTTTAGGCTGAGTCGAGGCCTGTATTAGATACAGTCTCCGCAAGATGAAAATGCCTCATATACAAAGTTCTTACGGTTCCGGCGCTCGTCCCTAATATACAACGACTTTAATTTGTTCCGACTTAGCAGAACTTGCAAAAGTCTAAACTACAGCGAACTAGAAGTGTTTAAGGCTTTCAATCTTTGAACGAGAAGAAATGTCAATATGCAGATACAATGACTCGATTTGTTAGGCTGATATTTTTCGTGTCTTATTTCATCTGCAGGGGCTCGATTATATAGGCATCAAGGTGCCTAGATGGAAAGAACATGTCTTTTGGCTCGAAAATACATATTTACAGCCAAAAAATGCACATAGCTGCTCGAACAAGTGCATATGTACAGACGTGCGCATCCACGCATACCTATGTGTGCGTCTGGTCTCGCTCACAGTATTGCGGTGTGCGCCGCGCACTGGCGTGCACGCTGGCCTCAGCGGCCGGTGCGCTGCGTGCACAACTACGCTTCCCCGCACCTCAGTTGGATTTTAAATTAATTATTTAAAAAGTAATTAATTAATATTTTAAAAGGTTTTTGGTTCAAAAAGAATAAGGGCCTTGAAGCCCAAGCCCAGGCCCTCGACCCACGACCCGGACCTGGGCCGGGCCGAGCCTAGCCGGCCGATGGGCGGGCGGCGGCGGTGGCGGCGTGCGCGTACGCTCGTGTTTGCTTTAAACCAAACCCACAAGAATGTAGGTACTCACCCCTTTAAAAACTTGGGTGCCCCCAAGGGCCCAAACCCATAAGTCCAACTTGGTATTTATAAAGTGAACAAACTTTGGCTATCTACTCTATGTGGGATGGAGCTTTTCTCCTTCCCCACATGTTTCCTTTTCCATACCATTTTCTAGTTTTAAGTGGCTAACTTCTAGCATTAATTTCTCATTCACCCAGAATTGGTGTTGAGAAATTCCAAATGTTATTCTCATCTACTCTCTTAGTAGAATTTTTCAAATAATTTAATTCTATTTTTCACTAATGGAAACAACTTAAATATTTGGTCAAAATCGGGTCAACACCCAATTTACCAAACAAAAATTCCAACATAAAAGAGGGTGGCGTAAGTTATGGCTGGAATCAGACTCAACTTATGTTTGTGATCTCTTATCTTCGCGTTCATTGAAGGTCCCATGGAAGTATTATGGGCGTTGGTGCCGTGCTCTGTATTACGTTTCCCAGATGGAGTTTGTCATCTCACACATTTTTCGGGAAGGTAATCATGTTGCTGATAAATTATCTAAGATGAATGTCTCCTTTGACTGGTGGCACATAATGCCGGAAGAGATTCGTTCGAACATTCAGGATGATGCTGCAGGCAATGTCTTTTTTCGTATTACTTAATTTTTTGGGTGCTCTTTTTCCTATCAATGATTTTTCTCACTGGGTTTTACTTTGATAGGTTTTAACGAGGCCCCATTTTAGCTATATGTTTGGCTTGTAAGCAGTCTAAACCCTTTATGTTCGATTTTGATGGTTTAAGCTAGTTGTTTGGCTTGTAAACAACATCACACTTTTCATTTTTATTTTTCAATAATATTCTCATTTATCTAAAAAAAATTAGGCAATCTATAGTATAAATAATAAATAAATTCTACTAAAATAAAATATAGGTCGTGATACCATTTTAAACGTGATATTTGGTATATTGATTATTTTGGCTATTAAGGGTATTTTGGGAATAACTAAAAATTTGAGATAGCCCTTAGGACCAATATTGCATCAACTTAAAACTTATAGGATCAGAATTACACAAATCTAAGACTTACGAGACCAAAATTGCAAAAAAGGCAAAACATATAGGACTAAAATCGCAATTTCAAAAGTTACAGGACTAATATTGCAATGCCCCTATAAATACAGGACTAATTTTGCATTTTTCCCAAAGATTTTTTATCCCATTTCAAATTTAATTTTAATTTTATTTGACTTAGTCTAAGCGTAGCTTACCCCATTTCCTCGTCCTTATCCTGACTTAAGACTTTTTCTACTCAGTAAAATTTTTGTTCCTATTATTTGGGTTAAGAAGAAGGTGAAGCTTATCTTGAATTATCTTCCTAATTTTTAGGAAAATTCGTTGGCTTTATGTATATGCTAGTCTTTTGCCCGTGCGATGCACGGGTGTATATCTATGGGGCGTCGTCCGTTTTGTATTAGTTCTATGAATTCTATCTCTTGCATTATAATAATTTTTAATATAGCATCAAAAAATAGACGTGGAAATACTACTTAATTTTTTTTATTGATTAAGTCAAAAACCAAAAAATATCATACATCAAAATCATAAAAAATACATTCAAAGACTATGTATTTGTATCTGATCTTCGAATTGTGAAGCCCCTGATTTTTCCGAGCATGTAATTGATTCTTTTTATCGACTATGTATTTGATCGACTATTTTACCACGTCACTTTGACGGGTAATTATTAATAATATATATATTTTGTATTTTATTTCATTTTATTTTATTACTTATGATCATGATCATCATTAATTATATTTCACATTTATGATCACTTGATTGATCATTATTACTATTTTTGTATTTATTAGTCACCTTAGAATTTTAAGAGACTATTTATTTTAGAGACTTTTACCTTATAGAATTAAGAATTTGATTTAGTATAAGTAATCATGAGACTTATAAGTGATCAAGGAAATCACTAATTAATTTGGAGATTGATATTATTTAACTATTATCATCAAATTTGGGACAAAAAAAATATATGGAATTACCAAATTGCCCCTATAGTGGACGGCCATGATGAGATTTTTGGAGTAGAAATATCATCCAACTCTTGTACACTTACACCTTATATTAGTCATCTTGTGTATAATTATACCATTAATTCAAACATTATACACATCATCTTATACATAAATTCTTTATTATTAAATTTGCCAACATGTTGGAGTCTTCCCAACATTCCATTTAAACCCATCTCATGCCCATACCTTTGACCACCAAAATGTCTCCCATGCAAGAAGCAAAATTCAAGACACAAATTAAACAAAAAGAAAAAAAAATCTCTCCCTCTCTCTCTATTGTGGACGGCAAGGCCTTTTTTTCCAAAAATTTTGTTAAAACTTTCATCCAACACATTTTAATCCTCTAACTAATTCTCCTCCTTCTCTCTAACCTCTCTCTAAAAATCATTCACATCTTCAAATCTTCAAACACCAACTCTTCACATCTTCAAATATTCAAACACAAGTTCTTCACATCTTCAAGCCTACCTTCATACCTTCAAGAACATCTTCTTCCTATCATCAAACACTCTTTCTTTCTTCAAACATCTAAACCAAAACAAACAATCTTCCTACTTAAAATCAAAAAATTCGAACACCCCCCATCTCAAGGTAAGAAATTTCACTCCTCAATTCAACTTGATATCTTACTACTCATCACCTTCTCTTCTTAATTTAAGTTTAAATTTTGGATTTTGAGGTACTTAGAAGACTACTTGAAGACATGCATGCATGGTGGTGAATTTTAGAAGACTTGAAGAATAAGTGTTAGAGAAATTGGACCCCTATTTTTTTCAAATTATAACACCCCTTTTTCATTTTTGAGAAATAGGGGCTGACCATAGGTGATTTTGGAGTTGAACCAAAAATCCCAAATTTGAAGTTTCAACTAGTTTCAAATCACCTACTACACAAGGTAAAGTGTAGTATTTCCAATTTTCTTATCTCCTTCTTTTCTTCTTAGTTTTTCACTCATTTTTCCTAACTCTAAATTTTTGATATTTCTTGACTTAGGGGTTGACCTAAGTGACCTCATACAAAGTTGTGAAATTATCCTTTTTATTTCACAATTTTCCAAAATTAAGGTGGGTGGAAAAATTCCTTCAACTTCTAGGTGCTTTTGTTAAAATGCATGTAGAGTTTTGATCATGAGCACTTGAGATATATAATTATGTATTGCATGTCAATTTTATGTATCAAGTCATGGAATTTCTCAAGTGTTGCTCAAAATTGCTATTTATTGAACTTTAGGTGCATGCATGTACAATTTAATGTTCTATGTGATGAATTCTTGTATGAATTGGACATGCATGTGTATGATCTTTGAAATCCATGTTTTGGATGACTTATAACCTGGAAAAGTCGAGCATAATTGATTAAATTTCAATTTTGGACTTAAAAATGCAAAAATAGAAAGTTGGTGGACTTAATTGCAAGAAAATAAAACTTAAGGGACCCCTCTGCAAATTTCGAATTTTGGGACTGTACTCAGGTTCAAAAATGACTTTTGGACATTTTAATAAAGTTTTAAGAGTTTTAAGATAAATAAAATCAACCTTTAAAAGCCCAAGGACTAGATTGTAAAATTTGAGAAGTTTAAGGGTTACTTTGCAATTTTTGAAACTGTACCAGACCTTAATTTTAAAATTTGGAATTTTAACTCTTAAGGGACTGGAAATTACATATTTTAAATGTATTCCAAAAATCCAAGTGTTTAGAGCTTGGAAAGTAATTTTACCAAAATTGAGGGACCGAATTGTAAAAGATTAAACTTGAGGACCCAACTGAAATTTCCAGGACTTATACAGCCCATGTACCTGGAATTACAAATTTAACTATAACTTAATTATATTTTGGACCCAAGGTTCAAATTTCATAACAATTGGACCCCTAAAAGCCTTAAAGGCAATTATTTCAAAATGGGACAAAAATGAGATTTTCAAAATTTAAAGGACCTACACTTATTTCTTTTAAAAACTGCTTTTGTCCCAATATCCTACTAATATTAGTGACATTTTCCAACTGGAATCTTATTAAAATCCCTTCCGGTTTGTGAGTTCCGATTATTTTAAACTTAAGGCCCGAAATGATAATTTTAACAAATTTGGGGCCAATGTGAGAATTTTATAAAAACTCGACCTCAAAACTTTAAAAACCTGAATCTCTGAACAATTTGGAGAATTTAGGAACTGACTTCATAATTTCTCAAGGTCGGGATATTTAATTATTCAAATTTTAACCCCAAAAGTATTGGTTTTTACAAAACGGGGCTAATTGTAAATTTTCTTTTTATCAAGGACCTAACCCAAATTATTTTCCTTTTACTAAAACAGCCTTGGACCCTCTGACTTTAATTAGTAATTAAAATATTTTATTTTCTCAAAAACCCCTTGACTTATCGGATCATCTTGACCGATTAATACCCGATCGCGGAGCGACTTCCCCGTCTTGCGATTTTGAATCTATAACGGAACTTATGTTCCACCTAATCTTTCAAGATATCGAAGGTTGCTTATCCTCCCGATAATCATCTTCTTCCAAATAACTCCACCAACGCCATAATTGCCACTCGCATTTTTCGAAAACTTTCCTGAACTGCTTCCCTGAATCAATAATACTCGACTGTCTGGTCGACTACCTGAACTTGTATTTACTTTCCTGCCTGAGTCAACTTGGTGTGTCGAGCTCACAGTCGGAATGGATACGTCGGGGATGAAACCAGGCAGCTCGGCTGCTATTCCACTCTTCCGCCCCCATCGTCCTAATCCCGCAACTGAGGGACGGAGTTTGTCCAAGGGAAGCGGGTCGTAGTACTTGAGGTATAATCATGATTATGACAAATCCGAGCCTTGCTAGCTCCAGTGTGGATTTTGTCTTTGCCTATGGAGCGATAAGGTGACAGGTCTTGACCATCTTGCTCGGGAGTTACAAGGAAGAACGAAGGAATCGCTGTCTGATCCACACGATTCCGGAGTTAATCGGACCCGTTTGGTTGGCGCTACAAATCCGTACGCAACCGCTACTTGTATTGCATTGGTTGGCGCTACAAATCCGTACGCAACCATTATTTGTCTTGCATAGGATTGGCGTTACATTCCGTACGCAATCCTACCTTTCTTGCCTGAATCACTTAGTGCTTGTGTGACCACGAACTGTTTTCTTAAACGGTATAAGTATATTAACTAAATATATTTATCACGACACTTGTGGACTGTGTGTAAATTCATGCATCATATATCACGCGTTTTCATATAACTGTTTTCTCGCATAAACTATATGTCGCGCCACACTTGCACACGATCACCCCATCCACTGAGATTTCTGTCTCATCCCCTCCTATTTTCTAACCTTTAGATGAGGACTTCGTTGAAGATGCTGAACCGACCTCGGATTGAGCCCTTGTACCCCGCTTGTTGGACTGACTACCTGTTGTTGTTGTTGATGGACTCGTTTCTTGTTATTGTTGTTGGACTCTTTTATTTTCTTTTCACTCCGGTCTGTAACTGAAGGGCGTAGGACCCTTTGACTTCTAAGTTGTTATCTTTAGTTGATTTCGGGGATGTAATTTGGATGTTGTTGGACTGTAATTTGTAATTCGTACTTGTTCTGTATTTCCGCTGCTATTTGACTCTGTTTCATTGGGTTTTCGTTAATATTTGTCTAGACCATTTGGTTTACTTGTATTTAAGTTGTGGATCATCGTCGCGTCCCATTTGGGGCATGACAGTTAGAGTGGTATCAGAGCTCGGCTAGTAAGATGGAAACTTACACCGAGCTGACCCAGGATAGGACCCTCGGTCTGTGTTTTGGGTAGTACCGCGACTTGACTAATTAGTGTGAAATCGATTTCAATTTGGCATAGAACCATATTATTGAGATTGAAACTAAGTTAGAACGTATACTGACCGGAGTGAAAAGAAAATAAAAGAGTCCAACAACAATAACAAGAAACAAGTCCATCAACAACAACAACATGTAGTCAGTCCAACAAGCGGGGTACAAGGGCTCAATCCGAGGTCGGTTCAGCATCTTCAACGAAGTCCTCATCTAAAGGTTAGAAAACAGACGGGGATGTAATTTGGATGTTGTTGGACTGTAATTTGTAATTCGTACTTGTTATGTATTTCCGCTGCTATTTGACTCTATTTCATTGGGTTTTCGTTAATATTTGTCTAGACCGTTTGGTTTACTTGTATTTAAGTTGTGGATCATCGTCGCGTTCCGTTTGGGGCGTGACACGAATATTGATTTTTCATAAAATCGCACAAGCACACCTTCATCGCACATTTCGTTTTAGTCATGTTTAGATTCCTAATAAATGTGAAAATATGTGTTATACTTTTTTTCAAGGTTGTAGTAGTAAATTCAGAAGTAAATTTATTTTCCAAGTTGTTCGTATTTGTAGGAGAACTAAGTACATTATTTAAGAAAATATTAGACAAAAAAAAACAAAATTTTGGCAACATTATTAATTTTATTATATTTATTTTTTGGAGATATTTTTGTTTTTTACGGGTTTTGCCATGTATTTTATTTATTCACGTGGTTAAGTCAATTTTTGTGATAGCCACTAATTAAGTAGGGGTTATTTTAGGGGTCTTAGGGGTTATATATATATATATATATATATATATATATATTAGGGGTTAATTTAGGTTATATGTTTAGGGGTTAGAAATAAGTAGTATAAATATGTGTAGTTTCAACATAATTTTACACCCAAATTTGCATATTATTAAGGTAATTATATTTTCTCTCTAATTATCATTCAAGTTTCATATATATCTATATATATATTCAAAATTCACAAGTTTCTTTCAATATTTTTCACATATTCTTTCATTAATTAGTTTGATTTGTTAAAATCACATATTTTATAATTTTAATTAATGTAGAAAATGGGATCGAGGATTAGGACTTTTCTTGTTCATTTTTCTACATTATCTATATTATTAAGGTAGGGATTTCTTAGTATTTGTCTTTATTTAATGTTTCATGATTGTATTCATTGATTGCAATATATGTCAAGAGGAAATAAATTCATATAAGCTAGGGGCCATGAAAAGGGTCCGGGATCAAAAGTATCTTCGGGTGAACCCGCAATTCTATATGCACGGCGGTCGAGGAAAAAGAGGAAATGAATGAATTTACCATTGTAATTATGTGAATGTTTTTCATGTTATATTAAATATTGACAGATATATCCCTACTGAGCGAGATGAAGCTCACCCCTATTATTATCATGACTTTCAGGTTGAGGAATCCGGCTGAAGATATGATGTTGTGGATGGTGGAATAAATCATGCTATATTTTAAATAATTATGACCGGACTAAATTTTAGGTTTATGTCTTTAATTTTTCTGGTTTATGCTTGGAACAATTTTTGGATATTTTAATTTAGAAGATGTATTATTATTATTATTATTATTATTATTATTATTATTATTATTATTATTATTATTATTATCACAAACGAGACGCGACGAACGATCCACAACTCAAACAATCCAAATATCACAACCCAATGAAAATCAAATAGCAAAATAAATAAATACAAGTTACAACTTAAAGTCTACAATCCATCATCCAAATTACAACCCGAAAATCAACAAAATAGCAACTTAAAGTCAAAGGTCCTACGTCCCTTAATTACAAACCCGAATGGAACGAAATACAAAAGTCCGACAACAACATAAGAAAAGAGTCCAATCAACAACAAGAAATAGTAAATCCAACAAGCGTAGTACAAGGTCTCAATCCAGAGTCGGTTCAGCATCTTCAACAAAATCCTCATCTAAGGTTAGAAAATAAATGGGGATGAGACAGAAATCTCAGTGGATGGGGTGATCGTGTGCAAGTGTGGCGCAATATAGTTAATGTGAGAAAACATTATATGAAAACGCGTGAGTATGATGCATGGATTCACACACGATTCATAAGCGTCGTGATAAAATATTTAAATAATATACTTATACGATTCAAGAAAATTTATGTCACACGAGCACTATGTGATTCATCCAAAGACAGATTGGATTGCGTGCGGAAATGTAACACCAATCCCATGCAAGGCAAATAATGGTTGCGTACGGATTGGTAGCGCCAACCAATGCAAAACAGGTAGCGGTTGCGTACGGAAATGAAACGCTAACCAATGCAAACAGGTAGCGGTTGCGTACGGAAATGTAATGACAACCAAAACGGGTCCGATAACTCCGGAATCGTGTGGATCGATAAATGATTCCTTCGTTCTTCCTTGTAACTCCCGGTCGGTATGGTCCAAGACCGGCACCTTATCGCTTTGTAGGCAAAGACAAATCCACGTGGAGCTTGCAAGGCTCGGATCTGTCATAATCATGATTATACCTCGATCTACGACTGCTTCCCCTTGGACAAACTCCGTCCCTCGGTTGCGGGATTAGGGCGATGGGGCGGAAGAGTGGAATAGCGGCCGAGCTGCGGTTCCATCCCCGACGTATCCATTCCGATTGTGAGGTCGACACACCAAGTTGACTCGGCGGAAAGTAATTACAATTACAGACGATTAACCAGCAATCAGTATTATTGATTTAGGGAAGCAGTTTTAGGAAAATTTTTGAAAAACGCACGTGGCAATTATGGCGTTGGTGGAGTATTTGGATGAAGATGATTATCGGAAGGATAAGCAACCTTCGATATCTTGAAAGATTAGGTGGAACATAGGTCCCGTTATAGATTCAAAATCGCAAGGCGAGGAAGTCGCTCCGCGATCGGGTATTAATCGGTCAAGTCGATCCGATAAGTCAAGGGTTTTTGGGAAAATAAAATAATTTAATTAAATCTCCAAGTCATAGGGTCCAGGGCTATTTTAGTAAAAGAGAAAATAATTTGAGTTAGGTCCTTTATAAAAGAGAAATTGTAATCTAGCCCCGTTTTGTAAAAACCAACAATTTTGGGGTTAAAAATTGAATAAATAAATAACCCGACCTTGAAAAATTATGAGGTCAGTTCCTAAATTCTCCAAATTGTCCAGAGATTCAGGTTTTTAAAATTTTGAGGTCGAGATTTTGTAAAATTCTCACATTGGCCCCAAATTTGTAAAAATTGCCAATTCGGACCTTAAGTTTTAAAAATTCGGAACTTACAAACCGGAAGGGCTTTTAATGTGATTCCAGTTGGAAAATGTCACTAAGGTTAGTAGGATATTGGGACAAAAGCAGTTTTCAAAAGCAATATGTGTAGGTCCTTTAACTTTTGAAAATATCATTTTTGTCCCATTTTAAAATAATTGCCTTTAAGGCTTTTAGGGGTCCAATTGTTATGAAATTTGAACCTTGGGTCCAAAATATAATTAAGTTATGGTTAAGTTAGTATTTCCAGGTGCATGGGCTGCATAAGTCCTGGAAATTTCATTTGGGTCCTCAAGTTTAGTATTTTACACATTAGTCCCTCAATTTTAGAAAAATTACTTTCCAAGCCTTAAACACTTGGATTTTTGGAATACTTTTAAAATATGTAATTACCAGTACCTTAAGAGTAAAAATTTCAAATTTTAAAGTTAAGGTCTGGTACAGTTTTAAAAATTGCAAAGTAGCCCTTAAACTTTCAAAATTTTACAATCTAGTCCTTGGGCTTTTAAAAGTTGATTTTATTTATCTTAAAACTCTTAAAACTTTATTAAAATGTCCAAAAGTCAATTTGAACCTGAGTACAGTCCCAAATTTCGAAATTTGCTGAGGGGTCCTTTAACTTTTATTTTCTTGCAATTTAGTCCACCAACTTTCCATTTTTATATTTTTAAGTCCAAAATTGAAATTTAATCAATTATGCTCGACTTTTCCAGGTTATAAGGCATCCAAAACATAGATTTTAAAGATCATAAACATGCATGTCCAATACATACAAGAATTCATCAATTAAAACAATAAAGTGTACATGCATGCACCTAAAATTCAATAAATAGCAATTTTGAGCAACTCTTGAGAATTTTCATGATTTGATATATAAAATTGACATGCAATACATAGATTATATATATCTCAAGGCTCATGATCAAAGTTTCTACATGCATTTAATCAAAACACCTAAAAGTTGGAAAATATTTTTCCACCCACCTTAAATTTGGAAATTGTGAAATAAAAGGATAATTTCACAATTTTGGATGAGGCTTCTTAGGTCAGCCCCTAAGTCAAGAAAATATCAAAATTTGGAGTTAGAAAAATGAGAGAAAAATTAAGGAGAAAAGAAGGAAATAAGGAAATGAAAAGGACTACACTTTACCTTGTGTAGTAGATGTTTGGAGACTAGTTGAAGCTTAAAAATTGGAAATTTTGGCCCAACTCCAAAATCTCCTGAGGTCAGCCCCTATTTCTCAAAAATGAAAAAGGGGTGTTAAAGATTGAAAAAAAATAGGAAGAGTAGGAAAGAAGGGGTCTAGTACTCAATTCTTACCTTGTAGTCTAATTTCCTCTACTATTTCTTCTTCAAACTTGAGGTCCTTCTTCAAAAATTTTGTCAAGCTCTAATCTTCAAGGTCTTCTAAATGTACCTCCAAACCAAATTCAAACTTAAGTTAAGAAGGTGGAAGAGATGAACAATGTGATATCAAAAATGGATTGAAGATAAAATTTCTTACCTTGGTATAGTTTGGTTCGATTTTTGTGAAGAATAGGGAGGAAAAATCTTGAAAATTTTCTAAGTATAGAAGAAGAAAGCGAAAGGAAGAATAGAGAGAAGTTGGGAGTTTTTAGAGAGAATGAGGAGAATTTTTGTTAGAGAATAAATGTGTTAGATGAAATGAGATGAATTTTTTTGTGTAATAGGCCATATGGCCGTCCACACCAAGGAGAGAGGGAGAGAAAATTTTGTTCAAATTGTGTCTTGCATTTTGCCTCATGCATGGGAGACAATTTGAAGGTCAAAGGTATGGGCAAGACTTGGTTTGAATGGAATGTTGGAAGACTTCCAACATGTTGGCAAAAAAAATATTAAAGAAGTAATGTGATAGATGATGTGTATAATGTTTGAATTAATGGTATAATTATACACAAGATGACTAATATATGGTGTAGGTGTACAAGAGTTGGATGATACTTTTACTCCAAAAATACCATGTTGGCCGTCCACTTCAAGGGTATTATGGTAATTCCATATATTTTTTTTTGTCCCAAATTTGATGATAATAGATGAAATATATCAATCTCCAAAATATTTAGTGATTTCCTTGATCACTTGTAAGTCTCATGATCACTTAATCTAAATCAAAATCTTAATTCTATAAGGTAAAAGTCTCTAAAATAAATAGTCTCTTAAAATTCTAAGGTGACTAATAAATACAAAAATAGTAATAATGATCAATCAAGTGATCATAAATGAGGAATAGAATTAATAAAGATCATGATCACAAGTAATTAAATAAAATGAAATAAAATACAAAATGTATATATTATTAATAATTACCCGTCAAAATGACGCGGTAAAATAGTCGATCAAAAGTATAAACGACAATAAGGATCAATTAATAGCTCGGAAAAATCGGGGCTTCACAATTATTATTATTATTATATATTTTTTTCCTTAAGAATTAAAATTTCTCAATCAACCTTTTTGATCATTATTGGGATCACTTTAATTTATAAAATTATGTTTTTTTTAAAAAAAATATTTTTAGAATATTTTAAATTAATAAAATTGGGATGTTACAAGTGGTATCAGAGAAGGTCTACGTTTCTGTAGGCTTGTTAAAAAAAATTAAAATTAAAATGTATAGTTTTTTTTTAAAAATGTCAAACTTTGTATAAGATAAGATGGTGTAATAACATCCACCTCCGTCATATCTTGTCAGTCTCCTCAAGGTAAGAGAATTATTAATGCGAGCTATATTATACAATATGCTCATTTATGTCATGATGTATTTTATTATGATTCCATGTTATTATATTCTGCTTTAGAAATATAATATCAGTTTAAATGTTAGATGAATAGAAATCTTGTATTCCTTTAAAAAAATGTAAAAAATAGACTTATAGTTGCAAATGCACATATATATAGATGGCAGGAACTACTTTTCGCCACACTTTAAGAAAGAATAATAATAATAATAACTGGGGTCCGAACCATCCAATTAACTGACTCAATCATTATTTCAACTATCAAATTGAGGAGGGGGATAGTATTGGAGAATATATAGTTAAAATTCACCAGTTGTGGTACAATGTGAGGAATGTCATCGGGGCTCCAAACGAACGCGTTGCCTCCCGTAGAGTGATTGATAGCTTACCCTCGTTTTGGAACGTCAAGGCTGAAAAGCTTTATGCCTCATTATTGGAGTATGACGGGCATGAAGATCGACCCAAAATCAACTACGGGACATTTCTTTGCCAGGTTATCTTTGTAAATGGATTGAGTTTTTGAACAATGAGGCTATGGCAGAAGATGAGGAACCGGAAGGAAACCTGGAAGAAGACCCAAAAAAAGAACCAGAAGAAGATCCGGAAGAAGATCCGAAGGAAGATGAAGACATGGATCAGTAGAGATAAATGGGTCTATGTATTTCAATAATTGATAAATAAATCCTTATTATATATAAAGCTTAGTTGTCCTTTAATTGATACTAATTTATTTGACCATTATATTATGATATTTAGATTTTAAGTTAGATATTTCATGCAAAATCCATTCATAACTTGGGATAAATAATAATAATAATACATTACGTATGGCCTTAGGAATATGGCTCCCCGTCGTGGAAATCAAGTCAATGGTGAGAACTCCACTAACACAAGAAATCAAACCACTGCTACTGCTGGAGATATAATTGTTGATTTCCTCAGAGGTGTGCAGAACAACGGGGACAACAACAAATGCACGAGTTGTGGAACAATTTCGCCACTATTGTCCACCCACATTCAACGGACGTGATTGCCCGACAGCAGTAGAAGAATGGTTTCGATCGCTAGAGAGGATTTTTCGACTTATTGGATGCACAGACGAATAGAGAGTCGTATGTGCTGCCTTCCAACTTACTGAAGACGCTGATCTTTGGTGGGAAGGGTATTGGAGGACTAAGACCGAGGAAGAGCGGAATGCTTTAACATGGGATGAGTTCAAAGTGATTGTAATGGAAAAGTTTTTCCCACAATCATATCGGGACAAGAAGGAGACAGAATTCCTTAACTTTAAACAAAGAAACATGACTGTCACAGAGTATGAGAGACAGTTCAATCAGCTAAGTCGGTTTGCTCCACACCTAGTGGATACTGATTTGAAAAAGGCTCTAAGGTTTAGAAGGGGACTTCGAGCACAACTATCAGGAATACTATCTGTTCAAAGAGATTTGGAGTACTCGGTGATGGTGAGAAGGGCTCATGAGGTGGAAGCAAGTTTTGCTGGGGATGAAGAGGAGCAAAAGTTGGTCGTTTTACCTGAGAAAAGAAAATGGGATGGGGTAAGACATAATAAAAATGAAAATCAAAATAAACAGATAAAGACTGATGGAAATACATGTCCAACTACGCAAGCAGATAGGCCAACTTGCCCAAAATGCAAGAAGAATCATTTTGGAGAATATTTAGCTGGACAAGGAAAATGCTTCAAGTGTAAGAAGCCAGGACATGAAGTCTCTAATTGTCCTCTTTTAAAAGCTGAGCGGGAAAGAAGAGAACAAACATCTGGATGTAGAGCTCGAATGTATGCCATGACTCAGGAAGAAGCTGATCAGAACCCCAGTACAATATGAGGTATGCTAACCATCTCTGGAATACCTACTCTTGTACTTTTCGACACTGGTGCCACACATTCGTTTTTATCTGCCAAATTTCATGCTATATTAGGACATAAGAGTGCTAGAGTAAGTGAACCCCTTGAGGTTGGTTTGCCATCTGGAAATTCGATAACAACTGACTCAGTAAATAAGGATGTTGAAGTGAATATAGGGGGAAAATATCTTAAAGCTGATTTATACATAATTAAGATGAAGGATTTTGACGTAATCTTAGGTATGAATTGGCTTAGTAGATATCAGGCAGACATTAATTGTCACGAGAAAGACATAATATTCAAACTGCCAGGAAATGATGAGATAAAATTCTATGGGATTAAGTCTAAGCCAGTACCACGAGTGATATCGGCAATGAAGGCAAGAAAGATGTTGAAAAAGAAAAATTGTCAAGGATATCTAGTGAGTTTAGTAGATACATCGACAGCCGAAGTGACACCTAATGACGTACCAATTGTGCAAGAATTTTTGGATGTATTTCCAAAAGACTTGTCGGGAATTCCTCCAGATCGCCAGGTTGAATTTGGAATAGATTTGGTACCTGGGGCAACACCTATATCTAAGGCACCCTATAGGATGGCGCTAAAGGAGTTACAAGAGTTAAAGGCGCAAATACAAGAACTTTTGGATTTGGGATTTATTAGACCTAGTGTATCACCGTGGGGAGCACCAGTTCTGTTTGTAAAGAAAAAAGACGGGTCACTTAGAATGTGTATCGATTATAGAGAACTTAATCGACTCATAGTGAAGAACAAGTATCTGCTATCGAGGATTGAAGACTTGTTCGATCAATTGAGAGGTGCCAACACTTTCTCTAAGATTGACTTGAGATCCGGATATCATCAGTTAAAAATTAAAGAGAGTGATATTCCAAAAACGGCATTTAGAACTCGATATGGACATTACGAGTTTGTAGTAATGCCATTTGGGTTAAGTAATGCACCAGCAGTATTCATGGACTTGATGAATAGAGTGTTTCATTTGTATCTAGACCAATTCGTCATAGTCTTTATAGATGATATACTTGTATATTCAAAGAATAGAGAGCAACACATTGAGCACTTAAGAATAGTGCTAGAAACACTTCGCAAGGAAAAGTTATATGCGAAATTCAAGAAATGCGAGTTTTGGCTAGATCGAGTGGTGTTTCTTGGACATGTAATCACTGCTCAAGGAATTGAAGTGGACCCGGTTAAAGTTGAAGCGATCAACGAATGGAGTGCACCTACGAATGTGAATGAAGTTCGCAGTTTTCTAGGTTTGGCAGGCTATTATCGGAGATTTATTGAAGGATTCTCAAAAATAGTTGAGCCTATGACTCGACTGACAAGAAAAGGGGAGAAGTTTCAATGGAATGAGAAATGCGAAGAAAGCTTTCAGGAGTTGAAGTGAAGGCTAACTTCTGCATCAGTATTAACAATTCCTGACCCAACTAAAGATTTTGTTATCTATAGTGATGCATCAAAACAAGGTTTGGGATGCGTGCTAATGCAACATGGTAAAGTGGTTGCCTACGCCTCAAGACAACTAAAGCCACATGAGTTAAATTATCCTACTCATGACCTAGAGTTAGCTGCTATAGTGCATGCATTAAAGATCTGGCGCCATTATCTATATGGAGGAAATGTGAAATCTTCACCGACCACAAAAGCTTGAAAATATATGTTCACTCAGAAAGAGCTAAACATGAGGCAAAGAAGGTGGTTGGAATTGGTGAATGACTATGATTGCACTATCAGCTATCATCCGGGTAAAGCTAATGTTGTAGCCGATGCATTAAGTCGTAAAACAAAAGGAGAAATATCAAGCTTGATATCTGAACAAGAACATCTTGTGAGAGAATTTGCTAAGATGAGAATTGAAGTAGCGGCACCACCAAAAAGCACTGAGACAATACTAGCATCTTTGGTGGTGCAACCTACTCTGAGAGAAGATAAAAGAAGCTCAACCTCGAGATAATTTTTTGAGCAAAATGAAAGGAAAAGCTTGTGAAGGGAATGTAAAAGGATTTGTTATAATAAATGATGGTACTTTGACTTATGAAGGGAGATTATGTGTTCCTAAAGAAGAAGGGCTTAGAAAAGAAATTCTCGAAGAAGCTCACTGTACACCGTACACAGCTCACCCTGGAGGTACAAAAATGTATCGAGATTTAAGAGAAGTATTTTGGTGGCGAAGTATGAAAAGAGATATTGAGACTTTTGTGGAAAAATGTTTGACTTGTCAGCAAGTTAAAGCCGAACACCAAAGACCATCTGGTTTGCTCAAACCACTTGACATTCCAGAATGGAAATGGGAGCACATAACTATGGATTTTGTGGTAGGGCTTCCACCATCAGTCAAGGGAAACAAGGCTATTTGGGTTGTAGTAGATCAGTTAACAAAGTCAGCTCATTTCTTACCCGTTAAGATGACATTCAGTATGGAGCAATATGCACAAATTTATATTGAGGAGATAGTGAGACTTCATGGAGTTCCTGTGTCAATTGTTTCAGACAGAGATACGCGTTTTACTTCTAAGTTTTGGAAAAGTCTACAAAGTGCCTTGGGAACAAAGCTAAACTTTAGTACGGCCTATCATCCACAAACAGATGGGCAGTCTGAAAGGACTATACAAATATTGGAAGATATGTTGAGAGCATGTGTGCTCGACTTAGGAAGTAATTGGGAAACATTATTACCCTTGATAGAATTAAACTTATAACAACGATTATCAAGCGACTATTGGAATGGCTCCATACGAGGCGTTGTACGGAAGAAAGTGTAGATCACCATTATATTGGAATGAAGTTGGTGAAAGAAAAATTTTGGGGCCTGAATTAATTCGGCAAACTGTTGAGAAGATAGCTATGATACAAGATCGAATCAAGATGGCTCAAGATAGACAAAAGTCGTATGCTGATAGGCGGAGAAAACATATACAATTTGATGAAGGAGAAAAAGTATTCCTGAGAGTAGCTCTATCAGAGGTGTTATTCGATTTTTCTACATCGAATATCTGCTATTATTAAGGTAGGGATTTCTATAGTATTTGTCTTTATTTAATGTTTCATGATTGTACTTCATTGATTGCAATATATGTCAAGAGGAAATAAATTCATATAAGCTAGGGGCCATGAAAAGGGTCCGGGATCAAACGTATCTTCGGGGTGAACCCGCAATGCTATATGCAGGAACTGGCCAGTCAGAGGAAAACGAGGAAATGAATGAATTTACCGTTGTAATTATGTGAATGTTTTTCATGTTATATTAAATATTGACAGATATATCCCTACTGAGCGAGATGAAGCTCACCCCTATTATTATCATGACTTTCAGGTTGAGGAATCCGGCTGAAGATATGATGTTGTGGATGGTGGAATAAATCATGCTATATTTTAAATAATTATGACCGGACTAAATTTTAGATTTATGTCTTTAATTTTTCTGGTTTATGCTTGGAACAATTGTTGGATATTTTAATTTGGAAGATGTATTATTATTATTATTATTATAATTATTATTATTATTATTATTATTATTATTATATTTTGTTTTCCTTAAGAATTAAAATTTCTCAATCAACCTTTTTGATCATTATTGGGATCACTTTAATTTATAAAATTATGTTTTTTTAAAAAAAATATTTTTAGAATATTTTAAATTAATAAAATTGGGATGTTACAATTTTTATTTTTTTAATATTTTGTTGTGGGGATTTGTATTGTATTATTTGGATTTTTCTATTATTATATTCTATTCGGGTTCTTATAATTGGTATTTTTCAGACCGTGCGATGCAAGAACTGTATTTCTATAAAAATAATTTTTAATGATTGCAAAAAGTTTAGAATTTCAATATATAATTAAAATGAAGATAATTATTTTGATTACAAATCATATGATTAAGCAACATAAAAATAAATTATTATAAACAATGAAAAATCTTTTTAAATACAATATTGATAATATATTTTGTGAATGTGAATTGTCTATATTATTTTCTGTATTTATCTATAAAAAAGTAAAAGTTTGGAAAAATAATTAACTGTCCGATGTTGAATATTTAATTATTATTTTTCAATGCAATCAAAATAAAGTCATTTCAAATTCCAATATCTTTTAAGGGTTTAGAAAATTGAAAATATGCTAGAATTACTATAGGAATTAAACAAAAATTATTTTTATATTTAGCAACATAATTTTATGAGAAAATAAAATATTTCAAAAATAAAAACTATTATGTTTTATATATACACATATATCAAAAAAATATCAAATAGACAAATTCATATCTAATAGTCCAAATGCACAACTTTAAAAGTTGAATATCAAAATACATTGGTAAATATGAAAATAATTTTTATTAGCATGAAAAGTACGTTGATAAATATAAAAAAAAATATTTTTTCATATATAAAAACTATTATGAATATGTTCATATTAAATAAAAATTCAATTTCTTTTCACATGAATATATATAATGCTATGTATGGATATATTTAATATATATTAATATATATGTATAATATTTGGATACATAGTTTGAGATATTTTCTTCAATTAAATAAATTGTTTTTATTGAATTAATCAATTTAAATACAATTCTTATAATTATGAAGAAATTGGATAAACTCATTTAACAACTATACATATATCATAAATAACCGAAATATATGAATATACAAATTGATGTATTGTCCAATAGCCCAATGGCATAATTTTGAAAGCAAGTTACAAAACAATGAGTAAATATATTTTATATGTTTATTTTTTATTGTATATATGCAATATTGATGTCAAACCGAAGTTCGTAAAAAAATGATTAATTCGATATATTATATGTCCAAACGGATCTAAAATGAAAATATTATTTAATTTTAAAAAGAAAAAGAAAAAAACATATATAATAATTAATGCAAACACATACTGATTTGGAAACCTAATTTTATATACTCTATTTTTTATATAGCTTTAATAAATGATTTATTAAAAGAAGTTAGACTACCAAAAATAATAAAAATCACAAATATTTATTACTTCGTATTTCCTATATATTTTTATTAAACTTCTTTACAAGAATTTATATTACTCTTTTAGAAACCTAAAAATGGGCGGGAAAATTGAGAGTTACTATTCTATTAATAGTCTCTTATTATATATATACTAGTATTTTACCGTCTTGCTATGCACGGTGTGTATTTGTGAGGCCTTCGTTTTGTCTTTGTGACATGTGCATTTTCCTAATAATTCTACAAATTACGTCTCTGAACTATATTAACTTTGATATAGCATCAAACAATAGACATGAAATATTATTTAATTTTTTATTGATGAACTCAAAAAAGAAAAAAAAGTATCATACTTCATAATTATAAATAATACATTCAAGAATGTGTATTTGTATTCCATCATCGAAAAGTGATTTTTCTTAGAACAGCACGGGCGCACCTACATCGCCTATTTCATTTTAATCATGTCTAGATTTTTAATAAGTGTGAAAATTGGTGTCACACTTTTTTTCAAGGTTATAGTAGTAAATTCAGATGAAAATTTATTTTCCAAAGTTATTTGTATGTGTAAATTGGTGATAAAGATTTTTGTAAAAGCTCGTTATAATAAATGAAAAGTTAACACGTGCATATAAGATAATAGGAGAACTAAGTACAATAATTAATGAAATAGTAGTCAACAAAATATAGTTTTGACAACATTATTGTTTTCATTAGATTTATTTTTTGGAGATATTTTTTATTTCTGCCTATTTTACCATGTATTTTATTTATTCATGTTATTAAGATAATCTTTATTTTATTTTTTGAAATTTAGTTGTGGAGATTTGTATTGTACTATTTGAATTTTCTTTTTATTATGTTCTATTTGAGTTCTCATATTTGGTATTTTTTAGGATGGGCGATGCACGAATTGTATTTGTACAAAAATAATTTTTAGTGATTGGAAATTTTTTAGAATTTCAATAAATAATTAAAATATAAATTTAGTTAATTTGATTATAAATCATACAATTAAACAATATAATAATAAATTACTATATTAAAAACCCTCTTAAGGATAATAAATTTGGTTGATAATAAATTTTGTGAATGTAAATTGTACCTATTTATTGAACATATTTATCTATAAGAGAGGAACAATTTAAAAAAAATACAATTTCCTAATGCTAAATATTAATGTATTATATTTTTAATAATACAATAAACAAATAAAGTCATTTAAAATTCCAACATTTTTTAGGGTTTAAAAATTTAAACAATTATTAGAATTATTAAAGAAATTAAACAAAAATCTTGTTTCATATTTAGCAACATAATTTTAAGTAAAAATAAAAACTATTCTATTTTTATATATTTACATATATCATAATAATATCAAACAAATAACTTCATATCTAATAGTCAATATGTACAATTTTTAAAGTTGAGTATCAAAATACACTGATAAGTATTAAAAAAATCTATTAACGTGAAAAGTATATTAATAAATATAAGAAGTAATTTTCTATATACATTATTATGAATATAAATTCATATTAAATAAAAAAAAATTCTTCTTACATGTATAATGCTATGTATGGATATAATATATATATATATATATATAAATAATATTTGGATATATATTTTCAGATATTTTCTTCAATTAAAATAAATATTTTTTGATTGAATTTAATCAACTTAAATACAATTTTATATAATTATGAAGAAATGAGATAATCTCAAATATAAACTTTACCTGTATAATAGATAGTCAAAATACATGAATATACAAATTTGATGTCCAATAGCTCAAATGCATAATTTTTAAAGCCCATTATAAAATAATGAGTAAATGTATCATATCTTTTACTTATTATGTTTATTTTTTTATTTTATATATGCAATATAGGTGTGAAACTGAAGACTGTAAAAAGACGATTAATTGGATATATTATACGTCAAAAATGGATAAAAAATGGAAAAAATAATATTAAAGTTTAAAATAAAAAGAAAAAGACAAATATAATAATTAATGTATTACAAATATACTTAGAAAGCTTATATAACTCTATATTTTATATAACTATAAGAAAATGATTTGTTTAAAGAAAGTTGACCACCATATATAATAAAATCTCATTTTATTAGTTAAATCCGAAAAAAAAAATTATTGTTTTTAGAAACTGAAAAAAGAGCGGGAAAAATAAGAGTTACTATTCTAAGAATAGTCTTTTGTTATATATACTAGTGTGCTGACCCGTGCGATGCACGGAAGATTTAACGATGAGCTGATATGATATGGTATTCATATATTAATGATTTGTCGAATTATGTAATTTGAATGTGTACACCTTACAATTGTAATGAGCCAAAAAAAATAACAAAGTTTACAAACGACGTTTTCAAATTAAAACACTACTTGTACATATTACAAATTTTCGAATACTTCTTTATACACAACATTCATCGTTTGTTTATTTTTTTATTCGTCATCACCAGAAACTAATATTTTCAAACCCTTACGATTAGTAACTCGGGAACCGCAACGTATAATTGGTCATGATTGAACACTGGATTCTTCAAGTACAAACCGACATTGGAGAGAGATTGGCCTTGACTCTTGTTTATAGTCATGGCATAAGATACAATTAGAGGAAATTGCCTCCGTTGGAACTTGAAGGGGATTCTGAGATCCGACGGTGTCAATGTCATCCGCGGAATCAAAACTTTATTACCTGCATTGGTTCCCGTGAGAATTTTAGCCTCAAGAACATGCTTGGCAAGCCTCCAATCACCAACCTAGTGCCGTTACACAATCCATTGGAATGGTCCATATTTCTCAAGAGCATAACTGGAGTCCCGACATTCAAATGCAACTCATGATTAGGAACCTCTGAACATTTTATCCCATTCAAAAATTCAGGAGTGTGCAGATCATGCAGGAAGTCAACATTAGCATCCGATTTATACGTGCTATCGGAACTCAAATAGGTCTGGCCCTCCGATGAGTTTAAAGACGTCATATATTGATTTATAGATTCGACAATATTTAAGGTAGGAGCTAGTATAGCTCTTTCTTTCAAGTACGTTGGATCATCAATGGCGTCTTTAAACATTGGATAAGTACTTTCTACAATAGTTGCAATCGGATCACCTGAAGATTCGAGCCAGATATCTTCAGGTATATCAATCATGGCACAACCATGATTTGAACCTCCGATTGTTCCATCACCAATACTTGCGATCCATTCAGAGAATTCGGCCAAATCTTTATAATCACTGCTATCACCAAGGTTCTGAAGACGCATGTTCTTAGTCAGTTTAAGGACAGTGCAATATTTCCACAAATACGACGCGTTAATGGACGCATTAACAATATCTTGCCGAGTTCCCTTGGGAATAACATGCAAGATCTGTCTAAGATCCCCACCAAGGACAACGGTTTTCCCTCCAAAAGGTTTATGTTCCAATATTGGGTCGATGAGTTTCAAAAGACCTCGTGAAGTCTCGTCTAATGCCTGGAAGCAATGCTTGTGCATCATCGGTGCCTCGTCCCAAATTATAAGTTTAGAACGAATAATAAGCTCAGCAAGTGGACTCCCTTGATTGATATTGCAAGTTGAGTCCTGATGTGGGTTCAATGGAATAACAAATCACGAATGTGCAGTCCTCCCACCGGGCAATAGAAGAGAAGCTATACCGCTAGATGCAACATTCAGTACAATTTCTCCTTTCGACCTCAATCCTGAAGATAAAGCCTTCCATAAAAATGTTTTTCCTATTCCTCCATATCCGTAGACAAATAACATCCCACCTTTATTTGATCGTACAACACGCATTATCGTTGAGTAAACTTTATGATGCTCATCATTAAGTTTCGAGATGAGCTCTTTGTTCTCTTGCAAAAGAACATCTCGATCATAACGCAACTCGTCATATATAAGTCTATTTCGGTTGCTATGAATGGTGTCAGCATCGGAAATGGCATTGAGTCAAAATCACACAGACTCCTACCGAGATTTCGCAATAATATCTCAATTTCCAACAACGTAAGATTCTTGATTTCGTTCTCACTCAAAACCAAATCTGTTGCATAAGATCATAATAATAATTATAAAACAAAATATTTTAACAAATATTAAAGGTTTTATTAATTAACATATTTTTTTGTAAATAATACCTTGATGATGTAAAAGGCGTCGACGTTTGTATAAAATATCATCAGAAAGAAATTCCCAACATTTCTCCCAGACATGTTCTGGTCGGCTCAAAAGTCGGACGAAAGCAATGATGCAAATAAACCTCTAAGATTCTCCGCAGAAGCCCAGGAGCTCGCTTCATTGATGGCATCAATATATTTCCTATCATCTTCTAACAATCCTAGAGCAAAGCAAGCCTCTCGATAGGAAGAATGTTGAACACCGTCGACCTTCTTGTAGTCGTCATGACACGTTGCTCCATGAACAACATTGATAAGACACCTCAGAAAATACATATCACCAGCTCCGGGGGGGACATAAAAAACTCGTCCTATCGATTTGCCAATTTGTCTCGGCATCCATTTTCTGAGATTCGGTTTCCACGTGAATTTTGTGGGAGCTTCAGTGTATGTTAGCTCTCTCACCTCAGGATAGATTTTATTCGCTTCCATCCATGCTAAAAACATACTTTCTTTTACCGAATCTTTCCTAAGAACGTCATCTATTCTTTTAGAATCCGAGAAAATAACGTTTTGTTCATCGGGGAGATGAAAACTTAAACGTTCAACTGGAGGATATTTATATTGAATTTCGAATCCCATAGTCTCCATGTTGCCTCGCAGGATGAAACATACCTACAATCGTAATACATGCTCACCTCGTCAACAGTTTTTCCAGCTTCCTCATCATTGCTACTCGTATAGAACGATGCGGTGACACGATCATTTCCTTTGTTGACATACTTGAACAAATACTTTATCGACCTTGATTGGTTACACCATTCCACATTGATGTGAGCTCCATATTTCAGCAACAAATAATGATTGTGCGGCATAACTATCTGTTGTCAAGAGGTACTCCATTTTTTTCCACTATCCTCCCATCATTCCTACGTCTATAACGTGGATAACCTTCATCATCAATAGTCGTCACATCTACAAATTTGTTCGGGAAATGTTTTGTGCAAATTCCATCAGCCATGCAAGGAGAAGTTTTTCTAGCATCACCGCATGGACCATGTATCATATGGTCCTTGACTACCGCAAAATAACATGGGTATAAACTCTCATCGGGTATTTCAGCTGATATAATCCGATCTATATCATCGGCAATCGGATTCTTATTTTCTTTTGCCAAAAAAAGCAAAATATGGGCATGTGGCAAGCCACGTTTTTGAAACTCTATCGTGTATACCACTGCAATAAAAAAAATGAAAAAAAGTAGTAATATATTAATCATATTGGAAAAAACGGACAATTGAAATTAATTTCTCACCTGCAATGACTTCACCAAAGAGTTTATTTTGCCTAAGCTCTTTGATCAAGGAATCCAACTTGAGTTTAAACACCCTACAGACAATATCAGGTCGATCCTCAGGATTCAATTTCTTTTTCTCAAGATATCTTAGGATTTTTGGCCACTTCGGATTGCAGGTGAATGTTATAAACAAATCAGGATATCCAGCCCATCGACATAGAGCCATGGCATCCTGATAATTCTGAATCATATACCTAGCACCTCCCGTGAAGGTAGAAGGTAATATAATTCGTTTACCCTGAGTACCAGGATTGATGTCTCCATGCAACAACGCGTCAGTTAAACCTTTATAAATATCGCAACACAACTTCCTCTGATTCAACCATACATACTTTAATCGCGCTAACTCAACCATTGTATAACCATCGACAATGAATTGCTGAAACAATCTTCTAGATGATAAAATTGTAGGAGGTTCATCATCTCTATCGTGAAGTCGATAAGCGAAAAACTCTCTCCCACTAACAATTTTTACGCCTCCTGGATTCTTTTTTTTTTTTTGAGATTAGAAAACGATATGTCTTCTCTAAAACCATCTTCACCGTATGGTAATAACAACGGATACTGTAAAGCCAAGTATGAAGCATTCAACTCATTTATCCATTTCAAACTGCCAGATTTTGTTTCCACTAATATATCCCTGTCTCCTAAGGCTTGATCAAAATCTCCAACGATTAGAGCAGCAACCTTAGAAGTTGAAGGCATATTGTATCTCCTAGCATCCGTATTCTCCTACCGATTGGGCGCAAACAAACATCACGTTGACCGCTTTCTAAAATCTTCTCCTTTGCCATTCTAAAAGTCTTTACTAATACATTATTTCCATCTAACATTCTCTTTAAATCATTGACGATCGACTCGTGCAAATTATTATGCTCACTCCCTTGCCTAGAAAATTAAATAGAAATTAGGGAGATATTACATAAACAATTAAAAACAAATATTGAGATTCACAAATAAACATACCTGACAGAGTTTAATCTATTAGATATTTCATTGTCCGTGTCATATATATATAATTGGGCAAATTTCGGTGTCGCACCATTGCATGGTAACAAACTTCCCATCAGATGATAATTTTGTCCATGCAATCGGAAAACAGGAGGACCTCTGTCTTTATTTATGTCGGTGTCAATCTTGCCTCCCATCGATGTGAAACAGAACATATTATTGTATGATCTGATATTGTCCTGGAAGTGCTTGCTCTTATTTCCATCTCCAAACAACAAATCTCCTAGCACAACAGGTGGTTCTTTGATGGGAGGAAGTTCAATTATGCCATGTGCACAACACGAAGAATATCTGGGTTTGGTTTTTGGATAGGAGAGCAACCTTTCTTCAAACCAAAACACCGCGTTACAAAATTGACATTTGTATGTTGCATCTCCGATATCCCAGTACTCTACCAAAAAAGAAAAGACACAGATATTACACAAAAAAAGTTAAATCAAAATATATTGCATTAAAGATTTCATCGTGAACTTTAATCCATAACATAAATACCTTGTTTTTCAACTACGGATTTCCCATTTGATGAATAATGTGCGAAATCATTCTTAGTGCCATCGAATATTGCTGTAACGTTAGAAATGGGATCCATACACGTAGATTCCTCAGATGTTAGATCAATTATTTTTATCGAGTCCCAACCAACGCTTGAAGACTCTCCTATGCACCTTTTATTTTTATTGTTTGTTGAAATTCCTTTTGAAGAAGATATCCCTGTAATTGTAAAACCAATTTACTAAAATAAATACACAACAAAATGAGTATATGTAATATATCTATATATAAATTATACAAAATAATAAAAATTTGAAGAAATTGAATATACCATTTGTGATGTTAATAAATGGCGTTTTCTGCATTGAATTAACAATGCTATTCGATGACCCTTGCAACTCCAATTGTTTGGACACACTTGTACTACGCCTTTGAAGATAGTACACGATTTTCTGAGTAAACGAAAGGATACAATATTAGATTAATTTAAACAAACAAATTTTGAGAAATAATAAATAAAACATATTTATAAAATATAAATTTGTCACACTAATAAATATTAAGTATTAAATAATAGAAAATAATTAAAAGAAAAAAAATCAAGCGAAATGGAACATACCATCTATGATGATCGAATTGGGGATATAATTATCCGTATTAATAATTGTTCCAGAGCTGCCTTGGAAATCATTTAGTCTACATAACCTTGATGATGACTGCATATCTGTTCTTGTTGTCATTGAAGGACATGTGTTTGTGATGTTTATAAGCAGTTGGTTTGATAAGTGTCTTTTAGCCCGATTTTGCAAATTGTTGGTCGTATCTGTGGTAGAAATCGACAAATTGGAGCTACAAATATTTTCTGCACAAATGAAAACGCATTTAGAAATAATTACATGAAAGTAAAAAAATTAAAAAGCTAATTTTGTATTTTAATTCTTTTAACAGTGAAATAAGTAAATAAATGTAAATATATTTATTTATTATACAATAAAAAAATATATAAGTATACTTTTAATGTTATTTTTTAACAAATCAGATCAATTTATTTTGTTAACCTCCTAAAATAAATATAATGAATAGGAAATATATTAAAGTGAGCAATATATAATAGTTTGGAAACTGAAGTTTAATTCTATATATATTATTATATAGTTAATAATTTATTCGGCAGTAAATTATATAATCGAATGAAATCAAAATTTTCGAAAAAAAAAATTAATTGAAAATTATTAACAATATGATAATCAAATTAGATTTTTGTATTTATTTTTTTATTTTATTGTTTAATTTTATTTAAAACATTTTATTTAAAATAAACATCAACAAATAATTGATTGGGCCACTTTATAAAAACATAGGATTGAGTAGGATATAATTGAAATATATTGGACCATATATCAACCCTTTTTTTAAAATATCTCAACTAATTAAAAGCCCATATTCTATACACAAATAATCATTTTCTTATATTAAATAACGAAAATTAAAACAAAAAACAAAAAAAAAACGACCATCCGATTTGGATCGGATGGGCGACATCGAGACATGTTTTGTTCTCATCCTTTTCGAACAATCCAGAAGGAGCACATGATCTTGACACCTGTTTTTTAAAAACATTTTTAATTAAAAATAAAAAAATAAAAAAACCCTGGCCATCCGATTAAAAATCGGATGGCCATAATCAATCCCACACAAACCACCCACCCTCATTTTTGGATGTGCGGACACGGTTTCATTCGAAACCCATCTCACTTCTCTTTTACTCGAAAATTCTCTTTTCTCTCTCGAAACCATTTTCTCTCATAGAGAAACCCTAACTCTCATCTCTCATTTCTGAAACTATTCAAACAGAACCGAGTTCGAATCTAAACCAACCCACATCTCTATTCTCTCAGTCTTTTGGTAAAATTTTCATACCACTTAAGGCTGGGTGCAATATCTGTGAGGTGGTACGATTTTTGGGTAAATATTTTGTGTTTTTTTTTCATTTCCGATTTAGGGTTTCGAAAATGAAATATGTAAGTGTTTATAAGATGGGTTCTGTGGGTTTTTTCGATTATTTTTTTGGTTCTGTAAATGGTTTTTCGAAGATTTATTCTGTAAATCTTTAAATCCGTTGGTTTCTTCATAGCCACTCGGATTTTGTAGATTTACATATATTTTTTTTTAAACCAAAAAAACCGTATGGTTTTGTAAAGGATCTGTAAGTATTCGGCTAGATCCGTAGGTTATAATCTCTATTTTTTTGATTTACCTATGAATGAACAACAAATTCCACTTTTCTAGAGATATATGCAAGATCTGTACATATTTTGGGCTTTTCGTGGTTTTGATTTTGATGAACCGGTTTATTCAATAAAAAACATGGTTGTCGCTTGAATCGGTAAGTATTATTTTATTTTTTATAAATTTTTATCGATTTTTAGTACAAAGTATATTTATCAGTTTTTTTCTAAAAAAAAATATTACCATAAAAAATTTTGTAATTGTATTTTTGTAAAAAATATAAACGGTTAAACTGATATTTAAAGTTTATGTGAACCTATATTTTTTAAATAAGAAATTAATTTTTAAAAAATATTTATGGTATATTCGTAAATAATTTAACCGATTCATCCACATATTTTATTTATACTCAGGAACTCATTTTTTCATCATTTTGTTCATGTCATTTCCAGATCTCTAAAACTTTAGGCGAAATTTTTTTTACATATGAAAAATTAATTGTTAAAAATATTTTTTGGGAATTTTCGTAACAAATACAAAAGACTTAACACGGAATTTTTTTTTAAATAAATCTTCATTTTATCTTCGCATTTTGGTTATCTTATTTCTAGATCTGTTTAAGCACCTGACTAATTATTATGAGTTGTATCATTCGAGTATGATAGAATATGGTTCTATTGTTTGTAAGATTAAAAAAAATAAGTCAGCATACATTCATTTTGTAAATAATGTTTTAAAAAAAATTCATTTTCGGTTTTCACAAAATCAGATCCTAAACTCGGTTTTTTTTTAGTTGTCGCTTTTGAGTTTAACACCAACTTGACCTACCCCCGCGCGAAGTAGTGGAATCATGTTGGAGAAACATTGTATTTCTAACTGTATTGCTGATCATTTATGATGTGTAAAATCTCTGTAAAAAAAGTAATATTAGATGAAGGGAGGTGTTGAGCTTCTTTCATGTATGGAACGGAGTTTAACTAACAGCAACAAAAAAAGAAAAGTATTACACTTTTATTATTTTTAAGATTCAATTTACATTAAATATGTATATGAAAAGTTCTGACTACTTTCTTTTTTGTTGACAGGGGTACTAAAAAAAAGGTTAGTGAGTGACAAAGCCTCAAGTTAAGGTAATAAATTTTAATTTCTTCTGAAATGTTAGTTTTAAATTAATGTCATCTTTTTGGGTTATAAGATGTACACATTCTGCTTTACATACAATCATTAAGTATATTCGAACATAAAATCTAGACATGTATCCTGTAGCTGACATTAATGACGAAATTGTTTTTAAAAACTTAGAGAAAAATGACAAACATCACGATTATACAAAAACATATTAAAGGTAGGGGTAGATATCAGAATTAAGCATTGAAGCTAGTATACAGGAAACAATGGCAAAACTGAAATAATGAAATACAATTGATAATTAAAAAGTAGAATGATTTGTTCACAGCATATAAAACATATAGAAGCAACATACCCTTTAATTTTCATTAATTGAGTTCTGTTCCTCTTGCATCCAATAACACTGTGTCCTGTTAGCTTTCTCATCGTTAGGGCTAGTAGAATTATCAGTTTTTAATGTTGAAGTATGTGATGTGTTCAGACATTGGATTTTTCTTATGCAAATTCCATTCGCATGAATGAAATGGTTTATATAGACTGTGCATGATTAATTATGGAATGGTTTTGATATGTTAAATAGTATCTTTCAATTTAGGTAATGTTAATGACAACTATACATGGCATGTGTATGATGGAGATGTTTTTGTATGTTCGAAATTCAAAATTTAGTGTAACTATTTAGTGAATAGAGAATATCATATTTGTTATATATTGGGATAAAATAAATGTCCATAAAATGATGATTTCACGAAATATCTTTTGCTACAATAAGTAGATTTAAAAGGACATATATGGTATCAAGATATTATGAAATTGTATATAGTTGACCATTGATTTCATAATCTTGGAACATATGTGTTAAGGAATTTTCTTGACTTTAAATTTCTTAATAAATTTACAGAATATTATATATAATAAGACATAATATATTACTGACTATTTAACTTTGTAATTAATACTTTTTTTTTTTTTGTTTAATTTTTCCGTGATGTGAATTGCTTAAATTAAGTTGTTGATTGTGTTTTATGGTAGAATTGTTACTTAATCATCTTTTGAGAAAAAAAAACCTCTTGACCCTGCTCCAAGAGAGTGGTGGAATCTGTAGGGTTCTCATTAAGATGATTAATGTGTTAATTTCGATTTTTGAATAGTCGATTTTAAGTTTGTTTAGTTGACCTGATTAATTTTTTTGGAATGTTATTCTTATTATTTCCTGTAATAATTAGAAATGTATGAATTATTTGTAAAATTCACAAATGAATAAATAAGTCTTATACAATAATGAGTGAATTGAAACATTTGGAAAAAACTACCTAAATTACAAAATTTGTAAGTGAAAACTTCAAGAAAGAAAAAGGCTTGATTATCCATTCCCAAAATGGACCTGCAGTAAAAATTAAAGCTAATATCAAAATTAAAATAAAGATAAATTAATAGATATTGTCTTTGAAAATTAATTATGTAATGGGAGATTAAGATTAAATCTTGAAAAATATCGAACATGCATGCCTTATAGGTATTTTTAATTTCAATAATTAATAGTGCTTCAGTTTTCATTATCACTATAACTTATTAAAGGATATGTTGAAAAAAAGATTAATAGGTAAAAACATTAAAATTAAAATAAAACTAATAGAAGCTTATAAATTCAGAAATAAGAAAATTGAATAGGCAAATGACATTATTATATTACGAATAGAAACTTTTATTAATAATCTTGAAACCATGGAAATAGAAAAGCTCAAATCAAATAAATTGTTCCAAATAACCAAATCCTATAATTGGTTGTTTGAATAACCAATAATCTAAAACTAAATTTAAGACAAAATTGCTATTCGCTATCTATCTAATCCTTCTCCTTCTTTATAATGCTTTTCATCTTCATGCTCGTTGTCGAAGATGAAAATTGCTCATTCAAAGCCCTCTTTGCAAGTGGCGACGCATCGTTCCGATTGCGTTTGCCAAGAAGCTTGCTAGGCATGCTAACTTCGTCCCCCGATGAACTCTCATCTAATTCCTATGAACACAAAATAACAAATTTTAGAATTTAAAATTCAATAGAATACATATAAAAAAAACTGAAAGTTCAGATTCTTACATTTTCATGACGGGTTCTTCTCCTTGAAGCTTTGATAAATAGTCCGATTCCTTGAATATAAAATAAATTTTATAAAAAAAAAAAAAAAAAATTAAATAATTTTATGTTTGGCCGTGAAAATCTAACAATTACGACTCTCAAGAGAAGTAGCTCCATATTTCCAAACCAAATCTTGATCCGTCAAACTTAACCACTGAAAAAGCTTGGCATAATTCCGCATGTTCATCTTTAATTTGTACTTTGAAAAGGACCATCTTGCCAATTTGATCTTTCAAATCGGGGGTCAGCTCACCCGCTGAAGTACTGCCACCTTCTTCTTTCTGAAAAAAATCAAGAATAATAGAAGTTTTAATTATATATTATATATATATAATAATAATTTAATATATGGATTAAATAGCTAATCTTTTTGAAAAATACAAACCTGAACAATTTCATTCCTTAAATCAACACAAGATTTCCCTATCAACATCTCACATTCTCTATCCCAACAGAGCAATGTGGCACTTGCAGATTCATCAACCACTTGAAAGTGAATCATATATCTATTAATTTAAAAAACGTAAATTTAAAATTAGAAATTAGAAAAACCATTAAAAGCAATTTAATTTTATAATTTCAATTGTAAGGAACATTAAAAAATTACCGTATACGGCCAGTTTTCCTGCAATCGATCACATTTGATGCAGTAAAGCTGATCAACATCTGGATGCAACTTTTTGGTACATCTTGTGCAAGAAACGTACCACCATTCATCCGAGATACCAACAATTCTTGCACAAACCCAAAAACTATCGGCCTATATAATAATTGAAATCAAAAAATTAGATGATTAAAAGATTAAAATTATTATTTAAAAAACAGACTTAAAAAAATGTAAAAAATTGTAAATAAATTACAACATCATTTGCATATAGATGTTCTAGCGGCTTCAATGAGAACTTTGGAGATTCTAGATCCTCCAACATACTTGTAGACCGTGGATTTGACACATGGCTAATCGAAAATGTTGGATTGTTTACGGCGGAAGACCGAAATTGTAAAATAATTAGCAATAACAATTTAATAAATGTTTAAATATAATGAATGATATTTATTCACACAAACCTTCTCTTAAAATCTTCAATTTCCTCAATGGATTCATTAACAATCAACTTTGTAACATAATAGATGTTAGACACCTTCACTTGATCCATTTTAAAATTTGATCAAAAAATTAATTAAATTAATTTTCTTTGGAAAATGCAGAAATATTTGTTGAATATTTTATTTCAAGAATGAGATACCTTTAAACACTTTGGCACGCCCGATTTGTAGAATCACAACAATGGGGTCGGATATGTTATTCTCCAAATGAGGAGAATTTGTTCTCGTAATCTTCCCAAAGTGTACACGAAAGGCGCCTACTCCTATAGAAATATAAGCGTTAGTTTACATTAAAATGAATTGTACAGAAAAATAATAAGAAAATTACTCTAAATCTTGAGGTTATCTCGATGAATCTTGTAACCCTCCCATCAATGTCCTTGTTTTGTGCACTGTGCATTGAAACAACTCTCCCCATGATATCTGGAAAAAAATAACAAAAAATTCATATATAATTCAACAAAATAATTTAAAAGTAAATAAAGCAAAAAAAAAAATATACCTAACAACATTGTATCGTCCACCTTATCCGGATTAGCTAAATCACCGAAATTCTGGAAATCAAACATAAATCTCGGAAATGACAGCTCAAACATCTCAAATACTTGAGTTTTGCCATAAAACAATATCTTTTGTTTTGTAGGCGTGGTTCTATACTTGTCGTTTGCTTTGTTATCGAGAAAATCCTTTATGACATAAACATGTCCCTCTTTGAACATCTTTTTGAAATTAGCAATCTGGAATTTCCTTATGGTGGCATGAATGCGATGACCCTGTAATAGATTTGAAAAAAAATTTAATCATAAATTTATGAGATTTAAAACGAAAATAAAAAGACAATAAAGAATACAAAATTA